>CM038678.1:188095439-188431364 GCA_021605205.1 Aegilops longissima | reverse complement strand
GGAATACTTTTTAGTTTGAAAAACACCCAATTAATGCTTTTGTTTTCCTCAAAAAATTATGTTTTCCAATGTATTAATTGCAATACATGCATGCATATATAAAGTACATGCATTGGTCAACTTTCTCTCAATACTTGCACGCAATGATTTAATGCACCTTGGAATCTCGACATGTGATGGGGAACAACCAAATTGAGCCTTATAAAATGGAAAAACTAAAATTTTGAGATAAGCCTATAAACCGGAAAGGAGGGAGTATATATGCATGATACTAGTATATGATCGGCAATACCTTCGTGATGCGCGCATGCATAGTATCATAAGTTAGTATCTTAGGTTCCTTATTAATTGCCATGCATGACACAAAGTAGTACAACACTTAATATGATACGGTATCACGATATGATACCACAGCCTATCTTCCATCAGTTAACTATGTGCCACATCATCCAAAAAGTCTAGTTAGCATGCATCATACCGCTTGATACTCCCATATTACGACCAGCCTTATTAGGGTGGCCATAGTGGGGGTATCATAGCCGGTATCATGCACTCGGGAATAGAAAATATGATGATGTGGCAAAGAAGCAGTAACATAGGTAGATACCGTAACACACACACACACACACACACACACACACACACACACACACACACACACATATATATATATATATATATATATAATAAATGCTATACTACTTTGTGTCATGCATGGCCATAAATACGGTCATCTATGATATATACTCCCTCCGTAAACTAATATAAGAGCATTTATGTCACTATTTTAGTAATCTAAACGCTCTTATATTAGTTTACAGAGGGAGCTAGTACTACACTATGATACTATATATGCACTATGAAGGTACGTACGTAGTATCATACACTAGTATCATATGCATGATACCATATATATATAGTATATGATACTCTCCACTATATAAGGCTGGCCATAGTGGTGATATCATAGCCGACGATTTCATGCACTCGGAACAGCAAGTATGCTGATGTGGCAAAGAATTAAATATATATAAAGAGGGTTAGAGTAACATATAGGTAGATACCGTATCATGTTAAATGTGATGCTAATTTATGTCATGCATGGCAATAAATATGATCTATATATGATACTATACTCTATGTATTATAGTATGCGCTATAATTAATTAAAGGTAGTATCTGAAGGAAATATGCTCTAGAGGCAATAATAAAGTTATTATTTATTTCCTTATTTCATGATAAATGTTTATTATTCATGCTAGAATTGTATTAACCGGAAACATGATACATGTGTGAATACATAGACAAACATATAGTCACTAGTATGCCTCTACTTGACTAGCTCATTAATCAAAGATGGTTATGTTTCCTAACCATAGACATGTGTTGTTATTTGATTAATGGGATCACATCATTAGGAGAATGATGTGATTGACATGACCCATTCCGTTAGCCTAGCACTTGATCGTTTAGTATATTGCTATTGCTTTCTTCATGACTTATACATGTTCCGGTAACTATGAGATTATGCAACTCCCGTTTACCGGAGGAACACTTTGGTACTACCAAACGTCCACAACGTAATCGGGTGATTATAAAGGAGTACTACAGGTGTCTCCAAAGGTACATGTTGGGTTGGCGTATTTCGAGATTAGGTTTTGTCACTCCGATTGTCGGAGAGGTATCTCTGGGCCTTCTCGGTAATACACATCATATAAGCCTTGCAAGCATTGCAACTAATAAGTTAGTTGCGAGATGATGTATTACGAACGAGTAAAGAGACTTGCCGATAACGAGATTGAACTAAGTATTGGATACCGACGATCAAATCTCGGGCAAGTAACATACCGATGACAAAGGAACAACGATGTTGTTATGCGGTTTGACCGATAAAGATCTTCGTAGAATATGTAGGAACCAATATGGGCATCCGGGTCCCTCTATTGGTTATGACTGAGAATAGTTCTAGGTCATGTCTACATAGTTCTCGAACCCGTAGGGTCCGCACGCTTAAGGTTTCGATGACAGTTATATTATGAGTTTATGAGTTTTGATGTACCGAAAGAGTTCGGAGTCCCGGATGAGATCGGGGACATGACGAGGAGTCTCGAAATGGTCGAGACGTAAAGATCGATATATTGGACGACTATATTCGGAGTTCGGAAAGGTTCCGAGTGATTCGGTATTTTTCGAGTACCGGGAGTTACGGGAATACGGGGAAGAGTATTGGGCCTTAATGGGCCTTAGTGGAAAGGAGCCGGGAGGTGGCGCGCCCTCCCAAGCCCAGTCCGAATTGGACAAGGGGTTTGGGCGCAGCCCCTCTCCTTCCTTCTCCACTTCCCCTTTCCCCTTCTCCTAGTTGGACTAGGAAGAAGGAGTCCTACTCCCGGTGGGAGTAGGACTCCCCTTAGCGCGCCTCCTCCTAGGGCCGGCCTCCTCCTCCCTCCCTCCTTTATATATGGGGGCAGGGGGGCACCCTAGGACACACAAGTTGATCTACGGATCGTTCCTTAGCCGTGTGCGGTGCCCCCCTCCACCATATTCCACTTCGGTCATATCGTCGCGGAGCTTAGGCGAAGCCTGCTTACTGGAGAAGTCATATCGTCATGAGCTTAGGTGAAGCCCTGCGTCGGTGGAGCATCATCATCGTCACCACGCCGTCGTCTTGACGGAACTCATCCCGACACTTTGCTGGATCGGAGTCCGGGATCGTCATCGAGCTGAACGTGTGCGAGAACTCGGAGGTGCCGACGTTCGGTGCTTGGATCGGTCGGATCGTGAAGACGTCGACTACATCAACAGCGTTGTTATAACGCTTCGCTTTCGGTCTCGAGGGTACGTGGACGACACTCTCCCTCTCCTTGCTATGCCATCACCATGGTCTTGAGTGTGCGTAGGAATTTTTTTGAAATTACTCGTTCCCCAACAATGGCATCCGAGCCTGGTTTTATGCGTTGATGTCATATGCACGAGTAGAACACAAGTGAGTTGTGGGCGATATAAGTCATCTGCTTACCAAAGATGTCATACTTTGGTTCAGCGGTATTGTGAGATGAAGCGGCCGGACCGACATTACGCCGTGCGCTTACGCGAGACTGGTTTCACCGCTTGAGCACTAGTTGCTTAAAGGTGACCGGCGGGTGTCTGTCTCTCTCACTTTAGTTGAACTGAGTGTGGCTACGCCCGGTCCTTGCGAAGGTTAAAACAGCACCAACTTGACAAACTATCGTTGTGGTTTTGATGCGTGGTAAGAACGGTTCTTGCTCAGCCCGTAGCAGCCACGTAAAACTTGCAACAACAAAGTAGAGGACGTCTAACTTGTTTTGCAGGGCATGTTGTGATGTGATGTGGTCAAGACGTGATGCTATATTTTATTGTATGAGATGATCATGTTTTGTAACCGAAGTTATCGGCAATGGCGAGAGCCATATGGTTGTCGCTTTATTGTATGAAATGCAACGCCATGTAATTGCTTTACTTTATCACTAAGCGATGGCGATAGTCGTAGAAGCAATAGTTGGCGAGACGACAACGATGCTACGATGGAGATCAAGGTGTCGCGCGGTGACGATGGTGATCATGGCGGTGCTTGGTGATGGAGATCACAAGCACAAGATGATGATGACCATATCATATCACTTATATTGATTGCATGTGATGTTTATCCTTTATGCATCTTATCTTGCTTTGATTGACGGTAGCATTATAAGATGATCTCTCACTAAAATTATCAAGAAGTGTTCTCCACGAGTATGCACCGTTGCCAAAGTTCGTAGTACCCGGACACCACGTGATGATCGGGTGTGATAAGTTCTACGTCCATCTACAACGGTGCAAAACAGTTGCACACGCGAATACTCGAGTTAAACTTGACGAGCCTAGCATATAACAGATATGGCCTCGGAACATAGAGACCGAAAGGTCGGCGTGAATCATATAGTAGATATGATCAACATAGTGATGTTCACCATTGAAACTACTCCATCTCACGTGATGATCGGACATGGTTTAGTTGATTTGGATCACGTAATCACTTAGATGACTAGAGAGATGTCTATCTAAGTGGGAGTTCTTAAGTAATATGATTAATTGAACTTTAATTTATCATGAACTTAGTCCCGTAGTATTTTGCAGATTATGTTGTAGATCAATAGCTCGCGTTGTTGCTTCCTGTGTTTTATATGTGTTCCTAGAGAAAATTGTATTGAAAGATGTTAGTAGCAATGATGCGGATTGGATCCGTGATCTGAGGTTTATCCTCATTGCTGCACGTAAGAATTATGTCCTTGATGCACCGCTAGGTGACGGACCTATTGCAGGAGCGGATGCGCACGTTATGAACGTTTGGACTAGCTCAATATGATGACTACTTGATAGTTTAGTGCACCATGCTTAACGGCTTAGAATCGGGACTTCAAAGACGTTTTGAACATCATGGACCATATGAGATGTTCCAGGAATTGAAGTTAATATTTCAAGCAAATACCGAGTTGAGAGATATGAAGTCTCCAACAAGTTCTATAGCTAAAAGATGGAGGAGAATCGCTCAACTAGTGAGCATGTGCTCAGATTGTGCAGGTACTTCAATCGCTTGAATCAAGTGGGAGTTAATCTTCCGATAAGATAGTGATTGCGAGAATTCTCTAGTCACCATCACCAAGTTAGTAGAACTTCGTGATGAACTATAATATGCAAGGGATGACAAAAGTAATTCCCAAGCTCTTCGTGATGTTGAAATCGACGAAGGTAGAAATCAAGAAAAGAGCATCAAGTGTTGATGATTGACAAGACCACTAGTCTCAAGGAAAAGGGCAAAGGAAGAAGGGAACTTCAAAAGAACGGAAAGCAAGTTGCTACTCGGTGAAGAAGCCCAAGTCGGACCTAAGCACGAGACTAAGTGCTTTTGCTACAATGGAATTGGTCACTGGAAGCGGAACTACCCCAAGTGTTTGGCGGATAAGAAGGATGGCAAAGTGAACAAAGGTATATTTGATATACAGATTATTGATGTATATTTTACTAGTGTTCATAGCAACCCCTCGGTATTTGATACTTGTTCGGTTGCTAAGAGTAGTAACTCAAACGGAGTTGCGTAATGAACGAAACTAGTTGAAGGGGAAGTGACGATGAATGTTGGAAGTAGTTCCAAGATTGATATGATCATCATCGCACACTCCCTATACTCTCGGGATTAGTGTTGAACCTAAATAAATGTTATTTGGCGTTTGCGTTGAGCGTGAATATGATTTGATCATATTTATTGCAATACAGTTATTCATGTAATTTAGAGAATAATTATTGTTCAGTTTACATGAATAAAACCTTCTATGGTCATACACCCAATGAAAATGGTTTGTTGGATCTCGATCGTGTGATACACATATTCATAATATTGAAACCAAAAGATGTAAAGTTAATAATGATAGTGCAACTTATTTGTGGCACTGCAGTTTAGGTCATATTGGTGTAAAGCGCATGAAGAAACTCCATACTGATGGGCTTATGGAATCACTTGATTATGAATCATTTGATGCTTGCGAACCGTACCTTTTGGGCAAGATGACTAAAACTCCGTTCTCTGGAACAATGGAACGAGCTACTAACTTGTTGGAAATAATACATACCGATGTATGCGATCCAATGAGTGTTGATGCTCGTGGCAAGTATCATTATTTTCTGACCTTCACAGATGATTTGAGCAGATATGCGTATATCTTCTTGATGAAACATAAGTCTGAAATAGTTGAAAAGTTCAAAGAATTTCAGAGTGAAGTAGAAAATCATCATAACAAGAAAATAAAGTTTCGCGATCTGATCGTGAAGATGAATATTTGAGTTACGAGTTTGGTCTTCAATTAAAACAAAGTGGAATAGTTTCACAGCTCACGCCACCGGAACACCACAACATTATGGTGTGTCCGAACGTCAGAACCGTACTTTATTTTGATATGGTGCGATCAATGATGTCTCTTACCGATTTACCAATATCGTTTTGGGGTTATGCATTAGAGATAGCTGCATTCACGCTTAATAGGGCACCATCTAAATCCGTTGAGACGACATCGTATGAACTATGGTTTAACGATAAACCTAAGTGTCGTTTCTTAAAAGTTTGGAGTTGTGATGCTTATGTGAAAAGTTTTCACCGATAAGCTCGAACCCAAATCGGAGAAGTGCGTCTTCATAGAATACCCAAAAGTAACTATTGGGTACACCTTCTATCACAGATCCGAAGGCAAGTTTTTCGTTGCTAAGATGGATCCTTTCTAGAGAAGAAGTTTCTCTCGAAAGAAGTGAGTGGGAGGAAAGTAGAACTTGATGAGGTAATTGTACCTTCTCCCTTATTTGAAAGTAGTTCATCACAGAAATCAGTTCCAGTGATTCCTACACCAATTAGTAAGGAAGTTAATGATGATGATCATGAAACTTCAGATCAAGTTGCTACCAAACCTCGTGGGTCTTCTAGAGTAAGATCCGCACTGAGTGGTACGGTAATCATGTTCGCAAGTCATGTTACTAGACCATGATGAACCTACGAACTATGAGGAAGCGATGATGAGCCCAGTTCCGCGAAATGGCTTGAGGCCATGAAATCGAGATGGGATCCATGTATGAGAACAAAGTGTAGACTTTGATGGAGTTGCTCGATGATCGGCAAGCCATATTATATAAATGGATCTTCAAGAGGAAGACAGATGTTGATAGTAGTGTTACTATCTACAAAGCTCGACTTGTCGCAAAAATGTTTTTGACAAGTTCAAGGTGTTGACTACAATGAGATTTTCTCAAGCTGTAGCGATGTGTAAGTCTGTCCGAATCATGTTAGCAATTGCCACATTTTATGAAATCGGCAAATGAATGTCAAAACTGCATTCCTTAATGGTTTTCTTAAAGAAGAGTTGTATATGATGCAACCAGAAGGTTTTGTCAATCCTAAAGGTGCTAACAAAATGTGTAAGCTCCAATGATCCATCTATGGACTGGTGCAAGCATCTCGAGTTGGAATACACACTTTGATAAGTTGATCAAAGCATATAGTTTTATACAGACTTGCGGTGAAGCTCAGTATTTACAAGAAAGTGAGTGGGAGCACTACAACATTTCGATAAGTATATGTGAATGACATATTGTTGATCGGAAATGATGTAGAATTATTCTGCAAAGCATAAAGGAGTATTTGAAAGGAGTTTTTCAAAGAAGGACCTCGGTGAAGCTGCTTACATATTGAGCATCGAGATCTATTGAGATAGATCAAGACGCTTGATAAGTTTTTCAATAAGTACATACCTTGTCAAGATTTTGAAAAGGTTCAAAATGGAACAGTCAAAGAAAGAGTTCTTGCCTGTGTTACAAGGTGTGAAATTGAGTAAGACTCAAAGCCCGACCACGGCAGAAGATAGAAAGATAATGAAAGTCATTCCCTATGCCTCAGCCATAGGTTCTATAAAGTATGCTATGCTATGTACCAGACCTATTGTATACCTTGCTCTGAATTTGGCAAGGGAGTACAATAGTGATCTAGGAGTAGATCATTGGACATTGGTCAAGAACATCCTTAGTGAGGACTAAGGAAATATTTCTCGATTATGGAGGTGATAAAAGAGCCCGTCGTAAAGAGTTACATCGATGCAAGCTTTTTACACTAATCCGATGACTCTAAATCTCTATCTGGATACATATTGAAAGTGGGAGCAATTAGCTAGAGTAGCTCCGTGCGAGCATTGTAGACATAAAATATTTGCAAAATACATACGGCTCAAATGTGATGCAGACCCGTTGACTAAGCTTCTCTCACGAGCAAAACATGATCATACCTTAGTACTCTTTGGGTGTTAATCACATAGCGATGTGAACTAGATTATTGACTCTAGTAAACCCTTTGGGTGTTGGTCACATGACTAAGTGAACTATGGGTGTTAATCACATACGATGTGAATATTAGTGTTGAATCACATGATGATGTGAACTAGATTATTGACTCTAGTGCAAGTGGGAGACTGAAGGAAATATGCTCTAGAGGCAATAATAAAGTTATTATTTATTTCCTTATTTCATGATAAATGTTTATTATTCATGCTAGAATTGTATTAACCGGAAACATGATACATGTGTGAATACATAGACAAACATATAGTCACTAGTATGCCTCTACTTGACTAGCTCATTAATCAAAGATGGTTATGTTTCCTAACCATAGACATGTGTTGTTATTTGATTAATGGGATCACATCATTAGGAGAATGATGTGATTGACATGACCCATTCCGTTAGCCTAGCACTTGATCGCTTAGTATATTGCTATTGCTTTCTTCATGACTTATACATGTTCCGTAACTATGAGATTATGCAACCCCGTTTACGGAGGAACACTTTGGTACTACCAAACGTCACAACGTAATCGGGTGATTATAAAGGAGTACTACAGTTGTCTCCAAAGGTACATGTTGGGTTGGCGTATTTCGAGATTAGGTTTTGTCACTCCGATTGTCGGAGAGGTATCTCTGGGCCTTCTCGGTAATACACATCATATAAGCCTTGCAAGCATTGCAACTAATAAGTTAGTTGCGAGATGATGTATTACGGAACGAGTAAAGAGACTTGCCGGTAACGAGATTGAACTAAGTATTGGATACCGACGATCAAATCTCGGGCAAGTAACATACCGATGACAAAGGGAACAACGTATGTTGTTATGCGGTTTGACCGATAAAGATCTTCGTAGAATATGTAGGAACCAATATGGGCATCCGGGTCCCGCTATTGGTTATTGACTGAGAATAGTTCTAGGTCATGTCTACATAGTTCTCGAACCCGTAGGGTCCGCACGCTTAAGGTTTCGATGACAGTTATATTATGAGTTTATGAGTTTTGATGTACCGAAGGAGTTCGGAGTCCCGGATGAGATCGGGGACATGACGAGGAGTCTCGAAATGGTCGAGACGTAAAGATCGATATATTGGACGACTATATTCGGAGTTCGGAAAGGTTCCGAGTGATTCGGGTATTTTTCGGAGTACCGGGGAGTTACGGGAATACGGGGAAGAGTATTGGGCCTTAATGGGCCTTAGTGGAAAGGAGCCGGAGGTGGCGCGCGCCCTCCCAAGCCCAGTCCGAATTGGACAAGGGGTTTGGGGCGCAGCCCCTCCCTTCCTTCTCCACTTCCCCTTTCCCCTTCTCCTAGTTGGACTAGGAAGAAGGAGTCCTACTCCCGGTGGGAGTAGGACTCCCCTGGCGCCCCTCCTCCTAGGGCCGGCCTCCTCCTCCCTCCCTCCTTTATATCTGAGGGGCAGGGGCACCCTAGGACACACAAGTTGATCTACGGATCGTTCCTTAGCCGTGTGCGGTGCCCCCTCCACCATATTCCACTTCGGTCATATCGTCATGAGCTTAGGCGAAGCCTGCGCCGGAGAAGTCATATCGTCGCGAGCTTAGGCGAAGCCCTGCGTCGGTGGAGCATCATCATCGCCACCACGCCGTCGTCTTGACGGAACTCATCCCGACACTTTGCTGGATCGGAGTCCGGGATCGCCATCGAGCTGAACGTGTGCGAACTCGGAGGTGCCGACGCTCGGTGCTTGGATCGGTCGGATCGTGAAGACGTACGACTACATCAACCGCGTTGTTATAACGCTTCCGCTTTCGGTCTACGAGGGTACGTGGACAGACACTCTCCCCTCTCGTTGCTATGCCATCACCATGGTCTTGAGTGTGCGTAGGAATTTTTTTTTGAAATTACTACGTTCCCCAACAGTATCATACACTAGTATCATATATACTGTATATTCATGATACTAGTATATGACACTCTCCACTTTACTCGTGATTTCTTACCGTGGAAAAAAATTGGAGGCGAAACGATGAACTCATGTTTTCATTCGAACAAAAATATGATGTTAGGTAATGTAAATGTTTTCAAAGAGCACAGGATTCATTCACGAAAGCCGTATGTCCACTAAACCGTGGCCGATGCACACCCCCCACCCCTCTGCCACGCGCGTGATCTGAGTCGTGCGTTCTAATTGGCTAGAACCAAAACCCCACGGATCGTACGTCTACACCGTTGGATTCTCCTTGATTGAACGGCGATCCTCATCCCTTTCGACAACACACCTACATGTTTTCAAATAGCCCCTCCCAAAAAAATGTTTTCATATAGCACACGGTTCACACACGAAAGTCGTGTGCCAACCAAACCGTGGCCGATGCCCCCCTTGCTGCACGCGCGATCTGAGTCGTGCGTTCTGATTGGCCAGAACCCAAACCCCACGGATCGTACGTCTGCACCGTTGGATGCTCCCAGATCGAACGACAATCATCATCCCTTTCGACAGGAAATGCAGTCCGGCTAGGAATTGATTTATATGCCAACATGCACGGTAAATGGCAAAAAATTTCTTACCACACAAGACCTAAAATGCGCCAGCAAATCAAACCCGTGGTAAAATTGCGATTGGTTTACGTGGGAAAAATTTAGAGGCGAAACGATGAACTCACGTCTTCATTTCAAAATTAGTACGTCTTCATTTCAAACGAAATTATTCTGTTTGTGCAGACGAGCACTCAGAGGCAACCGTTTGCATAGGCCTTTCATGCAAGCGCATCGGGATATTTTTCACCCTTTTCACCTAGGCCGCCAACACCCGGAGTCCCCAACACCCCCCGCCCATCCACCCGCATTTCACTCACTCAACTAGTCCACCCAATCTCCTTCACCAGCTCCCCCCTCCCCCAGATCCACAACAGAACCCTCTCCGGCGCCGCCGTGCTCACCCCGGCCGTGTGCCCGCTCTTCGGTGTCAAGCCTACCTCCACTATCGTTCCCAACATGCGGCGGCCCGTTCCTCGCCGTCTTCGTTTGCTCGCCAGCCACCCGCGAGCATATCGATGCAATAACCCTCGCCTCTCCTGTGGCCCGGCCGAGTTTGCATTAAGAAGCCTGCTAGTTACTGCTCTCCATCGCGGTGAGGCATATTTCCTCGCAATCCCTCTTCCAATTTTGTTTCGTATGTTCCCAAACCGGTCTATTCTACTAATATTAGCAGAATAACTATTCTGATAACACTTCCGCACTACATGCTCAACGCAAGTGCACGTCATTGTTTGAACCAAATGTGCTGCAGTACTCACACGAGTGAACTTCGTGTCGGGAAAAACTGCACGCAGTGTTTTTCCGGTACTGTTTTCGCTCTAATTTTTTAACCGTTTTTCGGAACGAGGCATATAATATACCATTGAAAAGCTATTGACTAGGCGCAACTTCTCCATGTTGAACACTTTTCGAGATTCCTCTCGGTTTAAGAGCAGTTTCAGAAATGGTGCGGCGGATGACGAGTGGCAGCGAGTGTATTTTCGTGATTTTTTATAAACCGCTCATCGGAATAAAGCAAATGATACGTCGTTGCAAAATATATCGTCGAGGCGCATCTTCTTCATATGTATTATTTTCTCTAATTCGTTACGGTTTAAGAGCAGTTTCAAATTTACTAAATCGCGGAATTCTGTTTTTTTTTTGAAATTTTTGCAATTTTTGGTACTGTTTTCGCTCTAGTTTTTGAACCGTTTGTCGAAACGAGGCGTGTAATACGTCACTGGAAAGCTATGGACAAGGCGCAACTTCCATATGTAGGAATGGTTTTGAGATTGCTTACAGTTTTAAGTTAATTTTGAAAATTGTGCGGTGGACGATGAGTGGCAGCGGCCATTTTTCGCGAAATTTTTACAAACCGGTTGTCGAAATGATTCAAATGATATGCCGTTGGAAAGATATCGACGATACGCTACTTTTTCATGTAGAACACTCTCTCTAATTCCTTACGGTTTAAGAGCAGTTTTAAATTTACCTAAAAGCGGACACTCTGTTTTTCGCGAGACCAAAATCATCGTGTGTACTTCATCGGACAGAAGAACGCACTGCTTCAAACGGAAAACCGCACTGCAGCAGGCAGTCAAGTGAACTTCATGATTTCTTTTTGTTGGATATGAACTTTCTCGCAAAAGTTTTTGTTGTGTTTTTTTCAACTTTTTTTTGAACGAGAGTGGACCGCAGCACTCCCGAAAATGAACCATAACACTATCAAAAGTGAACCTCATGAGTTTTTGTTGTATTTTTTTCATACTTATTAATTTTTTACGCGCGTTGACCAAGCGAGTGGACCTTTCATCGGACAGAAGAATGCGCTGCTTCAAACGGAAAACCACACTACAGTATGCAGTCAAGTGAACTTCATGATTTCTTTTTGTCAGACATACACTTTCTCGCAAAAGTTTTTGTTGTCTTTTTTTCAACTTTTTTTTGAACGAGAGTGGACCACAACACTCCCAAAAATGACCTGCAACACTATCAAAAGTGAACCTCATGAGTTTTTGCTGTATTTTTTCCATACTTTTTAATTTTTTACGCGCGTTGACCAAGCGAGTGGACCACAAGGACTGAGCGAGTGAACTACATCTAATATAGAAGCGAGCTTCATTTTGAGATCTTTTTTGTTTTGTGTTTACCAAGTGGACAACAGAGGAGTTTTATAGCACACAAAATCTGCACTCTCCACCAGCCAAATCACGGTAATGAATTGCAGTTTTTACAATGAACTAATGAAGTGCACTTTTCAACAACAACAAAATTGAGTAATGGGGCATCCAATAGAACTGCTTCCAACTGAAAAGGCACTGCATCAGACGGTCGACGAGTGAACCGCACTGTTCTTTTTTAATAAGCTGAACCTAGGCAAAGTGTACTACACTGTTCTTTTTTCAGAAATAAAATCGTAAATCACCGTGGCAGACGGAGTGAACTGCCTAATTTATTTTCTATTTTCAAATGGAACATTTTGTACAGATCAAAACACAACGCTTTTTACCAGTGCACTGCAACACTAAAAATGAAGGACGGTGATTTTTTCCAACTAGTGAACTGAACCCGAATGGGCTGTGCACTGTGGTGTACCTGCACACATTAAATTCTTATGAAAACACAAAAAAACTTGTTTATGAAGTGCACTCTTTTGCAGTACGTATTGAACTTGTTCAACTATGCTAGACTTACAAACATATCCCACGGAAAGCAAGTTACAGACTGATTTGGCAATGGTTAATTGGAAAACAAAGGGCAGCAGGGCCCACACTATAAATCAGGGGCTGCCCGTAAGGGATTGGTTTGGAGGTAGTCCGTAAGTTAATTTGCTTGTGTGCTGCTCGTAAGTGTAGCATTTTTGCTTCCCCCCGTGAAAGAGAGCACCCTAGAGCAGTGCACTTCTCTCCCGCCGCCAGGGAACCGCAACAAGTTGAGCAAATAACTGCTTCTGGAGGCTCGTTGACGCTGGCATACACACAGTTGAATTTCACACCGCACTGCATTAGCAAAACCTGAAAAAAAATCTAAACTAAAGGCCGACGCTCTACTAGCTGAAGGAACTACATGAGCTGCCTCGCTGCCACAACCATGCTGCACGTGCATGTATGCCGAACTGCATCACCATGCTGCCCCATCGAGGATCCATGATAGAGGGAGGGTTGAGATCCCAAGGCCGGAGCCGGTGCTCACCGGGATGCGCTTTTTGTGATCACCTGCAGAGAAGATCGAGGGAGGAACATAGGTGGCCTCCTGGTGCCTGCACATCATGGTGGTGGGTGAGATGGAGAAGGGGGATGGGGTGGGAGGGGAGGAGGGGTGGCCATGGCTTTTTAGGCTTACTGGTGATGGATCTGGTCGGGAGACGCAAGGTGAAGCACCTCCCGCTCCATCCAGCCTTCGGAACTACACGCCGCGCCAACAACGACGAACTGCACAGCACTAACGCCCCAAGCAAACTGCAGCGCTGTGCCCAAATCAATTCTAAAAAAGCAAAAAAACAATTAAATGGGAGGAGAGGATGCTCGAGGCCGGTGGTTGCGGTGCCGTGCCTGAAGACAAGGGAGGCCGACAAAGTCAAGCGATGAAGGAGGACCTGCATGAAGACAGGGGCCCAAACATGGAGCATGACCACGGCCGGGAGGAGGCAGCTCGCCGGTCGCCTCGTTGCAGCACACATACCGCCTCGTTGCAGCACACATGCGGGAATCGGGATGCCATCCATGAGGAGGGGGAGTGTCCCTGGCTATTTGGATGAGCAGCCACCGGAGTCGCGGGTCGGGCTGGGGGGTAGCCAACACTGATCCATGGCCAGGAGGCGCGTAGGGGGCGGTTTCCGGCTTGGATCCATGCCCGGGCAGCAGATCCATCATCGGTCGGTGCTTTGGTGGTGGTGGGAGGTGGAGGGAAGCCCAGACGAGGAGATGAGGGGTGGTGGCCGCTGGATCCAGCTCGTGGTGTGAGCTCTGGAGGGGGAAGGGGTGGCCATGGGAGCTCCTAGGAGGTGGAGAGGATGGGTTTGGTTGCGCCTGGCGGTGACCGGCGGCGGTGGGGGCCGTGGTGCGTGGCGCGGGATGGCAGAAGGTCGACGGGGGCGGGGCGAGACGGCGGCGGCGCGACAGAAGGTGGATGAGGTCGGGGCGAGGCGGCGATGGCGCAGCAGAAGGTGGACGGAGGCGGGGTGGCGGTGGCACGGCAGAAGGTGGACGGCAGGTGGGGGATTTGGATCGGGGGAGGACGGAGTGGGGGCGTTGTGCGGGAGGTGGGGGTGGGGCTTTTTGTTGTGGTTTGTCGGGCTGGGTGGTTCAGTTCACGCGTGGGACAGTGCCGAGGTGTTAGCAGAATAAGACATTTTTGTTAGCAAAATAAGGTCTTAAGGGGTGTTATCATAATAGACCCACCCTATATATATATATATATGTTCATTATCTACCTTCGTTACTACATATAAGTTGTATTTGTTCCAATAAGTTACTGCCTATTTACAGATCGCGGGCGCCCGAGTCACACAAACTTAACAAATTAGTCGTACATTTTCTAAATTATAGCATGGCATGTTTAGAAAGTTTGATACCAAGTTGTTAGTTTTATGCTTATCCTCGTTTCCTGAGTTTCGCATGTGTTCTCTGTAGATGCCGAGTAGCAGCGACAACACTCATTCAGGCCATGTATCTTCATCTGATTCGGACAACCCTAGGTCTTCAGCAGATTGTGAGGGATCAAGTAGTCTTGAATGGGATAGAGCTTCAGCAATTACCCTTCCGGCCAGGACACGGAGGAACGCTCCAAGGAAGCCCACACCCACCCTAAAGGTGTATATGAAGTAACCGAGATTGATTTAATGTCCTGGGCTCCAGCTAAACCAGATAAAGCACGCATGAGGTTCAGGAGTCTGTGTGGATTTGTTGGCAGGGGAAGGCTCAACATTAATCTGTCGGAGTTTCGGAAGGCTGACACAGAAACACGGCGAAGGATAGTTCGGGAGATCATGGATCACTTCAACGTTCCAGAGTAGTGGAGAATGCAGGTGGAACACGCTGCGCACTGAAGAAGGCTAGGGATGCTTGGAGAAACTGGAAGCACGTCATGTACAAGAAGTACTTGAGTGAAGGCAAGGACCCAATCCCCGCATACCCCAAATTACAAAGGCAGATTGGGCATAATTCAAAAGGACCAGGGCAACTACAGAGTTTGCTGAGAAGAGTTTCAAGCAATCGGAACTTCAGAAGAAGAACATACACCCCCACCGTATGGGTGTGGCACGATACTACGACATGAAACTGATATGGGAACAAGAGGACAAAGAAGCAGTAGCGGCGGGTGGGAATCCTGCCTTTAGTGAAATCAGGGGCAAACGCGCCTGAGACTACTTGTGGGCACGAACAAAGAGACGTGATGATGGAACTTATTACTTTGAAAATGCATGTGACGCCAAACTTTATGAAGTGATGTTAGAGGCTTCCAAGATCCCTGGAAGGTTTTACAGGAACTCAGGGCCATGTGACATTCTGCCATTGCTCTAGACACAAAAGAGCCCCCTGGCCGTGCAAGGGGTATAGGTGTTAATGTCCCGCACAAGAGGGCTTTCACACTCAGCAAAGAAGAGAGGCTCAGCATGAAAAAAGCGAGGAGTGAAATGAAGCAGAATGCATTGTATGAAAGGTTGAAGAAGGAGATTTATCCGGCTCTTCGAAAGGATGTTGAGGAGTCAATGATGATGCAGAAGACTCTAACACCGACAGATAGCCAACAGATGGGAGGGGAGGCGCATGGAGGATGCTGCTTATGGCGCAACAACACTGCACAAGAGTAGATGTGCATCGGTGACCCAGCGACACTAAGACTGCAATGCTCGTGATGATGCTATATCGATCTATCCGGAATGAAAGATGATCAAGGGCGTCCTTACACGTTATGAAGGTACATTAAAATGTGCAACACTGGTTTGCCCACCCTTCTTGGAAGATGGCCTCTTCTTGGACAATGTGCCATTGAAGCCGGGCGTGTGAAGTGCTACGTGGTCAAGTAAAGCCTGGATTCAATGAATTTTCCCTGAAGAATGTCATAGGAGACTTCGATGAGCAAAGGACCTTGGGAGAAACACTGTTACATCACATACAGCGGCCACTAAACACTACACCACAGTAGAGTTTATGTGACACACTTCTGTGGGCAAAGGTTCAGTAGTCTCCACGAAAAAACTGTCGGGGTATCTATGAAGTTTTGTCCTCTGACCATGTGTCGGCGTAGATACATCATTGGGGACACACTATGTGTCAGCAATCACTAAGCAACAACTTAATTGTCGGCAACTCGCTAACAACGTGTTATGTGTCGGCACAAGTGTGGGCCCTAACAATTTATCCGCTCGGCGAGAAATGCGTGCTTAGTGATATCTAGTATGTCGGCGTATGTAGGGTGTATGGACACAAAATAAGTGTCGGCGTATGTGCACACGTGTCAAGCGACTGATGCTTGGCATTTTTTCTTTTATTTTTTGATTGAGAATCCTGAAGCTTTGGAAAGTTGGCGCGTCATTTAGGCGCGAGACGGGAAATGTTTTCGACCGGCCCGTGCAAAATACGGAGAAAATACCCCCAAATTTGACCAAGTCCATAACCTTGCCCGTGCCAGCCACCGCCGCCCTCGCACCCCATCCCTATCCCCTCGTCCTCGCGCTCAGGGTGTGTTTGGTTAGTGGCCTGGGGTACCTGCCTGGAAAAATTAGGTGCCTGGTTTGAGCCTGGTACGTATGGTGTTTCCTGCCTGGTGAGGCGAGCCTGGACTAGGGCTGTTTTGTTTTTGGCCTGGCCTGGAGAAGTATTAAACAACTAATAGTATTATAATATACCTAAGAGGACAGCAAGTCTCGTAGAAACGTGGCTGATTAGTACCAGGCAGCCAGCCAGGCGTCCCTTTTTGAGCGCCTGGTCCAGGCTAAGTAGCATGCCTGGGTGGTGTACCAGGCTAAGTAGGCTGTCACGTCAAGGAGCGAGGCTAGCACTCATTTCTCCAGGGCAGTAACCAAACACCATCCAGGTACATTTCAGCCAAGCTCCAGGCCAGGCGTGGTACACTGTGGACACTATCCAAACTGACCCTCAATCCACGGCCCTGCCGCCGTCGCCGCCGTATTCGCGCTGCACCCACGGTCCTGCTGTCGTCGCCGCCGTCCTCACGCTCCGCCCGAGATCCAGCCGCCATCCTCGCTCTCCGCCCGAGATCCAGCTGCCGTCCTCGCACTCCGCCTGTGATCCAGCCGCCGTCATCGTGCTCAGGGATCCACCCCCATCCCCGTCCTCCAGCCCCCAACCTCGTCCGTCATCTCCCTCGCGCTCCTCCTCGCCACGGGCACCGGCCCTGCCACGAGCTCTCCATCCGTGCTCCCTGTCCCTGCTGCCGCCGGTAGAGATCCATCCACGAGCTCTCCATCCTGTTGCGCCCCTCCCGAAGCCAGCCGTCCGTTGCTGCAGATCTCCGCACAAGACTCATTTTTCCAATAGGTAAGCATCGTCTCCTCCTGAGATATCCTTTTCTGTACTGCTGCGTGCTTGTACATTGCTGAACTTTGAACCATATGCCATTGCTGAACTCTGAAAATTAGGGTAACACTTTCATATCTTCTGCTAAGATTTGTTTATTTTACAGTTCTTATTAATATTTCTCAGCATCTCAATTTGGATACACAGATTGGTGCTACAGAACATAGCAAGCCATCTGACATCATTGTCTCATAGCTGATTTTCATTTTTATATTCATCATACTTTTCTGAAGTCTTTTATCTCCTTCAAATTAGAAAGTGATTATTCGTTTAACATTTGATATGGGTGAAAGTTCATATGTTTTTAGCATTGTGTGACTTCCTGATTTCTAGGTGGTTCAGTTTTGTTATTTAAAGCCACGACCCATTGTGTGACTTCAGTTTTTTGGGTGAGTTGGTGTGGTCAAAGGAGGCTCCTGGAGGTGCATAACCTCTAGATTGTTTTTACAAGAAGCACTTTTGATTGTCAATACGTATTTCTAAGTTATATAGTGCAAACGATTGAGTTGGCTTCAACTTCGCTGTAGAACTGAGTGTTGTTTGTGCTGTAACATTATTAAGTTTCTGATGCTTCATGGTTTAATTTTGGGTCGACGGGCTTGGTGCTTCAGGAGCGGGTGTACATGATGGTGAGCTTGCAGGTAGTGAGTACGCGGTACTACCTGGCAAATAGGACGAGGAGGTGGGCGAGCGGAGGGCGCCGAGGTGGACCCTGAGTCTAGTCAGTGTTTAAGGAGGCACATTCCAATTTTATTCTGCATCACTATTGAATTGCATCATCATCTACACTAGATATTTATGGATAACAGTGTCTTCGTTTGATATTTTTTTTATGTGAGCACAGTGTTGTTTTCCTTTTGCATGAATATGGCATTAGCATTCAAACCTAGGCTCAACATATATTCAGGATTCAGACTTTCAATACTTTTATGAGATGTCCGTGTTCACGCTGGTTGCTGGCATAATATTTGGTCTTTTGACAAGTTCATTCATAATACTAACCAAGTACATAACTTGCAGACCTTTGGCCTTTACATTATGATTTGATTTGGGAAGCCGAGTTATCTATATTGAACACAATTTTTTTGAAGGATGGTTGATACATGTCTACACATTTTGTCAGAGCAATTTGCAGTGAAAGAAGCAGCCTAAAACTGATAAGAAGGCAACTTTTATTTCTCTGAAGTAACGATTATTGTTGTAGATCAAGGATGACAAGAAGGCAACTAGTGTACCACGAGGTGCAGGTACTACAACATACTACATACATTAAGTTTATTGTTTCTCTCTTAGAAATATACATAGATCATTTTGAGCCTTCACTAGAGCGCCAGATTTCTGCTTGAACTTATAGCATTACTAGATAACATTTTGTATCTTGTTGATAAAACTGAACTCCACATACTGCAGTTTATAATTAAAAATATGATAATGACACAACATGATCTGAAGCGCACATACATTGCTTAGGAGTTAACATACACAGATCAGTTTGGTGTTATCCCTTTGGTGGTCACAATCTGAAGATAACATGGCATAAACTGAACTTCACATACTACAGTTTATTTGGTCAGAAGTTGTACATTTTCGTTCTACTTCATCAGATAACCTACAAGCACAATTATTTGTACAATTATTTTTAAACTTTGAGGATCACATCAGCTCACTTCCTATTAAAACAAATACAACGTCACATTGGCTGATCCTACTACAGTTTCTTGCATGTAAGATGTTGAATAAAGTTTGTAGATTTGCCTGCCATGGCGAAATGCTTATTCTATGTATATATAGATATGTCTGCATGATGATTCCTTTCAGCATTTTATAAATATTTTACCGCATGTATGACAGAACTATGTTATGTGTGTTATGGACATATGTCATAAATACTTATTTCTTATGCTTCTCTTGGCTGCCAAACTCCCCATGAGAGCTTGAAAGCACTTGAGCTGACTGCACTTTCTACCAAATTCTTGTGGAGTATTTTCAGGTAATCTGCAACCTAGTACGCATGGATGTGATGACTTTGAAGTGTTATGGAGCACTTGGATCTCTGCAATTTTGGACCAGCCAACTCAATTGCAATCATGAATCTTATGTGTGTTCTGGACCATTTGGTGCTTAAGTGTTACGAAGTAGAAATCTTGTGCTCTCATGGATGTGACTCAAGTGTTTTGGACCATTTAGTGTTTCAACTATTTTAGACCAGCAAATAGGGGTCCTTTTATGCGTCTTGTGTTATCTGGATGGTTGCCAAGATGGCCAAACTTTGCTTTGTGAACATTGACTTGTGTTTGAACCTGTGAACAATATATATATGTGTATTTTTGTTACCAGATTATCATGATTGTGCAATATGTGTTCATCTTGATCTTGTTTGTGCATCACAGTTAAACATTGTATATAACATTTGAAGTAGAGCAACATTCAATTGTTGTTTTGGCTGTGCACCCTCTTACCAACAATTTATATGTCGGCAAAAACCTTCCAACGCAGAAGGTGTTGCCAAAAGTATGCTCCTAACTAGACAAACCATGTGTCGGCAATGCGAAACACCTATTTAGACAGATTAAGTGTCGGCATAGGTAGGGTGTGCGTTGACTTGCCATGTGTCGGCATAGGTAGGGTGTGCGTTGACTTACCATGTGTCGGCATAGGTAGGGTGTATGCTGACAGAAAAAGTGTCGGCAAGTGAACTTCTGTCGGCAATACCTTTCCCCACAGCAAGTCCTCCGACTGTTTTATCTTCTGTCAGCATATGTGTTAGCTACAATTTATCTGTCGGCAAAGGTACCATATGCCAACAGATTGATGTGTCACCAAAACTTGACCGTGGTGTAGTGAAAGGAAATAGAGTTCATCGATGAGATTCCTGAAGCGCCGCCAAGAGCAACCACTGTCGCCCCTCAACCGGTGGCGCTCTCCTTGCCACAAAGCCCGCCTCTCGCGGTCGATGCATCAACTCGTGATCAGCCAGCCCGACTTTGTGGCGTACATGCCATGTCATCCTCCGCCCCAAAGCAACCAAAGTGGCAAGGCCTACAAGCTGCCGATGACGCACACCACCGATTCAGATGTGCGGCGGCGAAGCGGCGGGGAGACCAACCGCGGCACAAGCTCAAGAGACCAACTGGTGGAACAGATCGCTAAGCGATCGATGCTTGAACCGCCTACTAAGCGATGCAGAGGTCCGAACCAATCGCTCATCGATCCATCGACCTGCGAGCACGTGATCGACATACCAATGCATCAAGACTTCACGTCAAGAAACCAACGCGTTGGCACGGCCTCCTCGGCCACCGACAAGTTGGCACCACCGCATGAAACCCGACATAGCTTCAACGCATGGTCGGCAGTCCGATGCCTCTGCTCCTCTGACCCAAAGATCCGTCCACGACAAGACCGCCCGGCTCGGTGATCCGGCATAGATAAACCGTCTGCTAAGCAGTCCGTCCAAGCTTCACCGTCTGCTCGGCAGTCTACCTTGCAGCCAACCGGACGTTCTGCTAGAAATGCTTCAAGTACCAAGAAGGAAGTGGCCAAAAGGCTACACCTACGAGGAAGCGCAGCCGGAGAGTGAAGAGGAAAGAGAACGATTGCCTCTTACTTAAAGCACTCATCGCCCATAACCAAATTAACAGCAGCTTGTTCGAATCGGGAGTAATATTATTTCTGACGCCATGGATGATGAACAAGTAGAATTGTTGTTTGCTAAAAGTAAAGCAGCTCGTACTTCAAGCATGCAAGTACGTCCATGGCCAGACATTTCTTGTTGGTGAATACTTTGATGAGTGCAGCTCCAGTTGCCGCAAGTTACATGAATATTGCATGGATCAAATGTCAGAAGGTCATCATGGTTTGCTAGTCCACTACAACAGAGATCATTTCTGACACAATGGTGGTTCCATCAATGTGAGTTTCGAGGACTTACATCTCTTCTTCAACTTCGACATGCTCGATGCCACTCTTGTTAGATGCCTGATTTTGTAAGTACTTAACAAAATCTGATCAACTTCTCCATACAAGGCTGTAAATGATAAACAGCTAACTGCATTTTATTCCTCTCAGGGGATTGAACACGCAGAGAAGAATAAGGGAGAGTGTGTATTTCATAGATCCTGCATTAGCAAATGGCACAACATTAGATGGTAAGGACTAACAGGACTGGGCCGTTAACACGGTCGTCCGTATCTTTGAAAACACGTCCCATGTAGAATCATTTCTCCGGCCATATAACCACGCATACATTGATTGTTTTTCAGATGTCGACATCATTCATAAGTTCATGGCTTTCTTAATATGTAGCAATCACTGGATATTGGTATTCATTATTCCAAACAAGAACACAGTTTACTACATCGATTCTCTCAGAGAGTCAACAAACACTCAGGATCGACACATGTTCAGCAATTCATGGATAGGTATTGAATTCTATGATGTTCAAATTAATTTGCATTCATATCTGGTTCAATAACTGATGTTGTCAAAATTCATCATCATTTGCAGTGTGCTCGCATTGTGGAATACTAAACCAGGGAACCTGTTCAAGAAGGAACAACCTCTGCAGCACGAGATCGTTTCTCCAGTAACACACCGAAATCCGTTATTTTCGAAAAATTTATCCAACAGTCTGCAAATACCTTTCCTTACGCTAGTCAAATGTTCAAGCTTCTAAATAAACCTCTTTCTATTTTGTCCAAAGAAAAAATAATACATCTAACACCGGTTAGGTTGTTCCCAACAGACAAATACATGACTAATTACGTACAAAAATTTCAAAGCCCTCGGCAAGAAGCAGGGACCAACCTTTGTGGATACTATGTTTGCAGACACATGATCTCCATCTGCAAATCTGCTGATAGTTGTGACGATCCTCGTGAATTAGTACCAGTAAGTCTATCTTAATTAATATCTTCTACTCCACTCATATGGCACATTTTGATCTTAAAAATAATGCAGCTCATCTTAAAACCGAGGACCCCTGACCCGCTCTCGGCTGGTGAACTGCTGATGGTTCAGAGATATCAACGACTTCTTCCTGGATCACTACATCAATCCCACTGGTGATAATGAAGATTTCAGCATGCGTTCTCCTGAAACATTGACTAAGAGTTAGCCGCTAAACATATAACGCATGGATCCATTGTTTTCCATCTGATGAGGTCTTCGTATTTCGTACACTATGATTAATTATGTAATGCATATATGTGTGGACAAATCATTGGAATTTAGCTACCATATGTTCAATTGCAGTTGTTGTGAAATCTGATGAATGTTCTTCCTGTGGACACTATTTGTTCAATTGGATATTGTGGCGAATTTGATTTTTGCATGCCGGTTCAAAATGGGATATTTTTGTTTATTTGTTCAATTGAATATTGTGGCAAATTTGCTTTTTATGTGCCGATTCAAAATGGGATATTTTTGTTTTAACCTGGCAATTGCTCCGCACACGGTTCAACTAAATGAGTGTGTGCGATCCACACTCGAAAGCATATGTCAATCGTAGCGGAACCGTCAGTGATACACAACAGATCGCAAATGATTTGCAACGCTACTACGTGTGCATAGGGTCTCTGGAACCATTTGTGATATCGCGTTATCGCACACGAGAACTGGGAGTAAACCGTGCCCAATGCAAAATACAATCCCAGTCGTAATTTTTTCAGGAAACATGTGGGATCTCAAACAAAAAGCACATGTCACTCTTGCGGCAACCGTCGGTGATACCCAACAAATAACGAATGGTCTGCACCACTTGTATGTGTGCGAAGGGGCTCCTGAACCGTTTGTGATAGAACATTATCGCAGACGGTAATTGTTGGCAAATGTGTGCGATGGAGTCTAGCATGGCAGATGGGTTACGCAGGAAACTCATGTGCGATGGGGCACAAATCGCACACAGTTCATATGTTGGCCCGTGTGCCTTACATACTGTTTCCCAAACGGTTCGTTACGACAGACCGTATGGTTTCACAGCGTCATTAGAAACGTTTAATCACCGATACCACACGTGCGAAAGAATTTAGTGTGTGCTGCATTGCACACGATTACATTTTGGAAGGCCTCTGGATCACTGCTCCATATCCCCGACAGTTTCTTGGTCGTGTGGGCAGGACACCCTATCGCACACACTCACTTGGCCAGGGTTCCAAATGCCGTCGCGGAAAGGGCTTAAAAACCGTTTGTTTAGGACCGACGCATACCAGTGCCATTGTGATACTGTATTACCGAGTGGGCCCTGAGATACCTCTCCGTCATACGGAGTGACAAATCCAAGTCTTGATCCATGCCAACTCAACAGACACCATCGGAGATACCTGTAGAGCACCTTTATAGTCACCCAGTTACGTTGCAACATTTGGTACACACAAGGTACTCCACCGGTGTCAGTGAGTTGCATGATCTCATGGTCATAGGAACATATACTTGACTTGCAGAAAACGATAGCAATAAACTTGACACGATCATATGCTATGTTCATAGTTTGGGTCTTGTCCATCACATCATTCTCCTAATGATGTGATCCCTCATCAAATGACAACTCATGTCTATGACTAGGAAACAATAGCCATCTTTGATCAACGAGCTAGTCCGGTAGAGGCTCACTAGGGACATGTTGTTGTCTATGTACCCACACATGTATTTGAGTTTCCAATCAATACAATTATAGCATGGATAGTAAACGATTATCATGAACAAGGAAATATAATAATAACCACTTTGTTATTGCCTCTAGGGCATATTTCTAACAGTCTCCCACTTGCACTAGAGTCAATAATCTAGCATTACACGGTAATGAATCTAACACCCATAGAGTTCTGGTGTTGATCATGCTTTGCCCGTGGAAGAGGTTTAGCCAACGGATCTGCAACATTCAGATCCATATGTATCTTGCAAATGTTTATTTCTTCCTCCTTGACGCAATCGTGGATGGAATTGAAGTGTTGCTTTATGTGTCTGGTCCTCTTGTGAAACCTTGGTTCCTTGGCTAGAGCAATGGCACCAGTGTTGTCACAAAACAGAGTCATTGGGTCCAGTGCATTGGGCACAACTCCAAGATCTGTCATGAACTGCTTAATCCAGACACCTTCCTTCGTCGCCTCCGTGGCAGCTATGTACTCTGCTTCACATGTAGAATCAGCTACCATGCTCTGCTTGGAACTGCACCAGCTTACCGCTCCACCGTTCAAAACATATACGTATCCGGTTTGAGACTTAGAGTCATCCGGATCAGTGTCAAAGCTTGCATTGACGTAACCCTTTATGACGAGCTCTTGACCACCTCCATAAACAAGAAACATTCCTTAGTCCTTTTCAGGTACTTAAGGATATTCTTCACTGCTATCCGATGATCCATTCCTGGATTTCTTTGAAACCTTTCGGCCATACTTATGACAAGGCTGACATCCGGTCTTGTGCACAACATCGCATACATGATAGAGTCTACATGGATACTATCTCGGATTTCATGGCCTCTAACCATATGTCCGAATCTGGGCCCACCATCGCTTCTCCATAGCTCGTAGGTTCACCGTTGTCCAACAACATGACCTGTAAGACAGGGTTACCAAACCACTCAGGAGTTCTACATATCCTTGTCGACCTGCGAGGTTTGATAGTAACTTGATCGGAAGCTGCATGATCATCATCATTAGCTTCCTCTTCAACTGACGTAGGTGCCACAGAAACATCTTTCTGTGCTGCGCTACTCTCTGGTTGGAGTAAAGGTTCAACAACCTCATCAAGTTCTATCTTCCTCCCACTCAATTCTTTCGAGAGAAACTCTTTCTCGAGAAAGGACCCATTCTTAGCGACAAACACTTTGCCTTCGGATCTGAGATAGAAGGTATACCCAACTGTCTCTTTTGGGTATCCTATGAAGACGCACTTGTCCGCTTTGGGTTTGAGCTTTTCTGGCTGAAGCCTTTTGACATAAGCATCACAGCCCCAAACCTTAAGAAACGACAACTTAGGTTTCTTGACAAACCCGGTTCATACGGTGTCGTCTACACGGACTTAGATGGTGCCCTATTTAAAGTGAATGCAGCTGTTTCTAACGCATAACCCCAAAATGATAGTGGAAAATCGGCAAGAGATATCATAGAATGCACCATATCCCATAAGGTACGATTACGACGTTCAGACACACCATTACGCTATGGTGTTCCAGGTGGCGTCAACTGTGAAACAATTCCACATTGTCTTAAGTGATTGCTAAACTCATAACTCAGATACTCTCCTCCTTGATCAGGTCGTAGGAATTTGATCTCCTAGTTTCGATGATTCTCAACTTCACTATGAAATTGCTTCAACTTTTCAAACGTCTCAGACTTATGCTTCATTACGTAAATATACCCATATCTACTCAAGTCATCGGCGAAGGTGAGAAAGTAACGATACCCACCGCGTGCGTCAACGCTCATTGAATCGCACACATCTGTATGTATGATTTCCAACACGTCACTTGCCCGCTCCATTGTTCTGGAAAATGGGGTTTTGGTCATCTTGACCATGAGGCATGGTTCGCATGTGTCAAGTGATTCAAAATCAAGCGACTCCAAAAGTCCATTAGCATGGAGTTTCTTCATGCGCTTAACACCAATATGACCTAAGCGGCAGTGCCACAAGAAAGTGGTACTATCATTATCAACTCTACATCTTTTGGCATGAATGTTATGAGCATGTGTATCATCACTATCGAGATTCAATAAGAATAAACCCCTCACAATGGGTGCATGACCATAAAAGATATTACCCATATAGATAGAACAACCATTATTCTCTAATTTAAATGAGTAACCGTCTCGCATTAAACAAGATCCAGATATAATGTTCATGCTCAAAGCAGGCACTAAATAAAAATTATTCAGGTTCATCACTAATCCCGATGGTAATCGAAGAGCGAGCGTGCCGAAGGCGATCACATCAACCTTGGAACCATTTCCCACGAGCATCGTCACTTTGTCTAGGAATGCATTATCTAGGAATGCATTAAAATTTAGGGAGCTACTGCGCGAGCCATTGATCTACAGCATAAAATTTGCAAAGATAACTTAGACTATTATTCATGATAAATGAGTTCAATTAATCATATTACCTAAGAACTCCCACTCAAATGAACATCCCTCCGGTTGTCCGAGTGTAACACGATCCAAATTCACCAACCCAAGTCCGATCATCACGTGACATGAGGTGGTTTCAATGGTGAACATCTCTATGTTGATCATATCTAGTATATGACTCGTGTTCGACCTTTCGGTCTCTTGTGTTTCGAGGCCATGTCTGTACATGCTAGGCTTGTCAAGTTTAACCCAAGTGTTTCGGATGTGCAAAACTGGCTTGCACCCGTTGTATGCGAACGTAGAGTCTATCACACCCGACCATCATGTGGTGCTTCGAAACGGCGAACTTTCGCAATGGTGCACACTTGGGGAGAACACAATTTTATCTTGAAATTTTAGTAAGGGTTCAACTTATAATGCTACCGCCGTCCTAAGCAAAATAAGATGCATAAAAGGATTAACATCACATGCAAATCATAAGTGACATGATATGGCCATCAACTTGTGCTTTTGATCTCCATCTCAAAAGCACCGGCATGATCTCCATCGTCACCGGCATGACACCATGATCTCCATCATCGTGTTGCCAACGGGGTTGTCACACCAACCATGCTTCTACTACTATTGGTACCGCTTAGCGATAAAGTAAAGCATTACATAGTGCTTAATGATTGACACGCAGGTCATATAATAATTAAAGACAACCCTATGGCTCCTGCCGGTTGCTGTATTCATCAACATGCAAGTCATGATAAACTATTACAAAACATGATCATCTCAAACATAAAATATATCTCATCATGTCTTTGGCAATATCATATCACAACATACCCTGCAAAAACAAGTTAGACGTCCTCTAATAGTTGTTGCAAGTTTTACGTGGCTGCTATGGGTATCTAGCAAGAACGATTCTATACCTACGCAAAGGCACAACGGTGATATGCAAGTTGCTATTTAACCTTCTACAAGGACCGCCTTTGTCAAATCCGATTCAACTAAGGTGGGAGAGATAGTCAACCGCCAGCCATCTTTATGCAACAAAGTCACATGTCATTCGATGGAACTGGTCTCATGTACTTGGACATGTAAAGTCGGTCCGGGCCACTTCATCCAACAATACCGCCGAATCAAGAAAAGACCAAGGAAGGAAACAATCTGAATATCAACGCCCACAAACTCCTTTGTGTTCTACTCGTGATGTCATCTACGCATAGACCTAGCTCACCAAGATCAATCTAGGAGATGACCATCTACGAGGGGAGAGATTGCATCTACATACCCTTGTAGATCGCTAAGCGGAAGCATTAAGAAATGTGGTTGATGTAGTCAAACGTCTTCGCGATCTGTGACACCCCAAAATTTTGACCTTGTTTTATTAATTAAAATTTTGCCAGGAGATTAAAACTTTTTATTTTCTAGGCTCCCTTTTGATTTTTGAACCTTTTTCCCCTTGCTATTATGGAGTTGTTCCCTTGAGTAAAAACTTTTCAAATATGTTATTGGACTTGTTTACCCTCTCAAGAAAAACTTTTCTTTTATTAGTAGAACTAATTACATAATTAATTTGCTTGATTTTTATTTTCTTAAAAAAATGGTTTTTCCAAGTTTATATGGCCATATTTGAACTACAACCATTTGATAAATTCACTTAAAATTCCAACCAAAATTTAGAGATGTCAGGTGATGTTTTTAAATCATTTTTATGCAAAAATATCTTTTATTCATGATATATTCTGAGCTCTACACCCAATTTTCTTCTCTAGTCCAGTGGGCAATTTTGCACTACAACTCATTAAAATACTTCTTTCTAGCCTCCACCAAAATTTTGGGATGCTGGTAGTAGCTTATGATTCAACTTTATGCAAAAACCCAGTGATGTTATTTGAGAAAATTGGGTGAATCAACCTCTTTTCTATTCTGGTGCAACTTGGTGATTTGTACTGCAACCATCTTGTAACTTGCTCCTTTACCCTTGAGCTTTCTCATGCTTGTAGTGCACTTTGCCAAACCCTTAAGTCCAGGAGAGTGGACCCATTGGATGACTCTAAGTGCTTGAAATCATGCCCTCTTCTTTCTGTCAAAAACTGAAGTTTTGCACAACTTGCACTAGCAAGTTTTTGCTTTTGTCAAACTAGCTTCACCACCCCCTTATCCATCCAGAGAGACACTGACCTGGAGATTTTGGCCACCCCAAGTATTGCCTAGATGCCCTTGGCATTTTGACAAACACCCTGTGTGCATAGCCAGATTTGGCATGATTTCAAGTTTACTTTGTGAACTTGGCCACCTGACCTAACGACCATGTCCATTTACCCTCTGACTAACCCCAGCCTAGCCCTATTTCTTTCCAGCCTCACCCGCAACCTCTAGCATACATCAGATTTCGCCGAGCACCTTCAAGCGTTCTGGCGCGAGCAGAGCTGCTGCTTTGCACGTGCTGCGCCTCGAGTCGCCACGTCGCGCTCTGGTTTTGCCCACACCACGAGCCGCCCACGACTCTCCTCTCTCTCGCAACACGCCAAGCAGCCCGGTGCCTGCAGCACCGCCGTCGAGTTTTGGCGGCACGCCGGCGTCCGCGGCGTGTTTCTGCCAGGTCGGTGCCGCCCAAGCCTCAGCTGCTCGCCACCTGCCCCTGGAACAGCTCAGCCTCATCCTCTCGCGTGTCCTCTAGCTCTCATCGCCGCCACGGCACCTGCCACATAGGAGGCGGTTCACGGCGAACTTATCCATGGCCAGCCAAACCGACCTCACAGACTATAAAGAGAGGCCCCGAGCACGCCTGCTCATGAGGAAGCCTCAAAGATTCTCCCTAGTTCTTCCATGGCAGCCAATCGACCCGGGGAGGTCTTCTTCCCCACCTCCGATGACTGCAGCCGCCGCCACTGCCCCGGCCACTCCGGCGCCACTAGAGCCTCCTTCTCTCCACTCTCTTCACCAGGAACTCCCTCTCCTCCTAGTGTATCCATCCCCCTGATCGATTTTGATCGGGACTCGCCACGGGAGAAAAATCACTTTGCCCGACGGCCACCGTCCGCTGCAAAGCTCGCAGCCGGCAGCTCCGTCCACCCCCTAGACCGTAGCAACTACCGGAGTGACCGCCTCGATCCCCTAAGCCCGCGGGTGACCCCCGTTTCCCGAACGGTGCCGCCGTTCGCCGGCGAGCATCGCCGGAGTCCCGCCTCCGCTCGGGGCAGAGGAAGAGGAGGGAGGTCAACTAGTCAAACCTGACCAGTGGGTCCCCCGGGCCCACTGTCAGTGACTCGCGCGCCGTCCACGCTGGATAAGTGGAGGCGTAAAAGCTCAAGTACGTGTAACGCCCCGGATTCGATGCGCCAGGTGTCCGCCAGTTATTCGTTGTTATTGCCATGTCATTTGCTTGCGTGTTGCATGTTTCCATGTCATCATCTGCATTTCATATCATGTCATCATGTGCATTTCATTTTGCATACGTGTTCGTCTCATGCATCCGATCATTTTCCCCGTTGTCCATTTTGCAATCCGGCACTCCTATGTCTCCCGGCGCCCCCTTTTACCTATTTTTGTGTGCGGTTGTTTAACTTTCTCGAAATGGACCGAGGTTTATCAAGCGGCCTTGGTATAGCACCGGTAGACCGCCTGTCAAGTTTCGGGTCATTTGGAGGTCGTTTGATACTCCAACGGTTAACCGGGTAACCGTGAAGCCCTCTTTGAGTTGCAGCCCAACACCCCTTCCAAAGTGGCCCAAAACCCACCAAACTCCTCTCCATGATCTCGGTCGTTCGATCACGATTGTGTGGGCGAAAACCGCTCCTCATTTGGACTCTCCTAGCTCCCTCTAAAAATAAATATGTGCTCCTCATCCAAATCCCGGTGCAAACCGTAGCCCCCATCTTCTTCCGTGCGCCGGACACGTCCGCCGGCGCCGGACGCGTCACCGCCGGGCCGCCCGACGAATCCAGCGCCGCCACGTGGCACCGGCCACACACACAGCCGCCTGGCCACAGTTCACGAGGCCCTCCCTGCCCAGTGTGGCCGCCGCCCGATCCCAGCGCTCCTCCGGCGACCTCCGCCACAGAGCGCCCGCCAGCCACAGGCTGCCGCCAAGGCCCGGCGACCCGCCGCCCCGCTTGCCGCCGCCAGCCGGCGGCCGCCGCCATGAGCCCTGCGTCTCCCGAAGTCGCGCCGCGCCCGCGGGCCTCCTCGTCGCCCCCTCGCCTCCATGGCCGCCTGCCGCCAGCCCCTGCCCCGGCGGATCCGCCTGGCCGCCCGCGCCCGTGCCGCCCAGCCCTCTCCGGCTAGATCCGGTGACCACCCGGATCCGCGATTCCCCCTCCTCGCGAGCTCTTCCCCCTCCGCCACCACCATGTCCAGCTCCCATGAGATCCCCGTCCGACCTCGTCATCCGCGCCCGGGTCAACCCTCAGATCCGGAGGTAAGATTTGGCCAAGTCCCGAGTGTTTTCAACATAATCATGCCATGTTTGACCTGCCATATCTCCTCATCCGTAACTCCGTTCCGTGCGTGTAATATGTCAAATTGTTCGCCTCGATGAGTACATCATTTCATCTCATTGCATCATTTTCATTTGAGCTCATCTTGATGCCTGAAATGCTGTTCGAAGAGGGCTATGTGATGTTAGTTTCAGGTTCTTATCGGAAAATGCACTTTTGTCATTTTTGCCATGATTGATGTGTGCACCCTATGAACTTGAGTCCTACATGTGTTTTGTAATATGCCATGCCATCTTTACAGGGGTGTATGCCATGTATTTTTTTGATCTCTGTGGTGACTAGCACAAGCATGCAAACTAGGCTTCATGATGTTGCTGATTTCAGCCCCTGTTCTGCTGATATTTTTATGCCATGTAAACTTGATGCTACTGAGAGATCCATGCTTATTTTGAGATACTTCAGTAAGGATGTTTTGAACATATGGTTATTCTCTATCCATCCATGCCCTTGTTTGCAATTATGGAGTGCCATAGCTTGAGTCAATCGAGCTATACTTTTGCTATAAAATGTTTCCTGGCAGGTTGTTTACATGTTATTCAATTTTGCCAAGGTTGTTGTAGTTGATCCGTGTATGCTATGATGATTTTCTTGCCATGTATAGCTTCTATGACATGTCTTCTTACTGTTAGTTGCCTTTCCATGCCATGTATTTCTCTGTGGTGAGTGGTTCAAGCTCACCAACATGCCTACTTATCGTTGTTCCTGCCATGTATGAATCTGTAATATAACTTGCCATGTTTACGTGGGTGCCATCATATCTTCTGATCCTTTTTGGCTTATGGTCAGTAAAGGACTTTTGTTCTATGCAATTAGTAGATTCATTCCATGCCTTTGTTTGCCATGATAAGTTCCTATAGCATGTTGTTTCATAGCTCTAAACATGTTAACCTGATGTTATTTCTGCCATGTCCTGTGAATTCTGCCAAGTATGTGAAACTGTTATTATTTGCAATCTTGCCATGTGTTTTTGAGCATGTTCTAGTGATTTATGGAGATAGCTCAGTGTTAATGTTTTGTCATGCTTTACCTGTACATCATGCCCATGCCTTTTGTTATTACGTTGAGATGCTGTAGCATGTTGCTTTGGTGCTTGCAATATGTCTAGTTGCTGTTATGGACAGATTGTTGTTATGACTTGTATTATGTGTATGTGTTGAACCGTTGCTCCGTTTTGAGTGTGCTCTATATGAACTTGCTTGATTTTGAATGTAGCTTCATATTATCATGTTGCATCCTTGTTTTGAGGTGTTTGCTTGATGTTTGGGTGCATTTTGCATCAATGCCATGTTTAACTTGTTTTGCTCATATCTTCTAGGCCGTAGCTCCGAATCTAATGAACTTTATATGTAACTTGACTAGAATCTCGTGTAGATCATCGTGGTGCATCTTAACTTGCTGTTTAACAACTTGAACATAAAGTTATTCAGATCTGGACCAATTTTGAAATTTGCATATGAGGACTTACCGGAATTGTTATATGTTGTTCCCGGCCTCATTTAAACTTGCTTTGATGTGTTGCTCTTGTATGCATCATCTCTTTCCATGAGTAGCCTCATCTAGATTTGTCATGCATCATGCTTGTTGTGCATCATGTCTTGTCTATGTGTGGGTGTTTACTTTGTGGTGTGCTTCTTCTCGATAGTTCCTGCTTGCTATGATCGTGAGGATTCGTTCGTCTACGCTTGGTTCGGCTTCATCCGTTCGTCTTCTTCATGGACTCGTTCTTCTTCCTAGCGGGATTTCAGGCAAGATGACCGCTACCCTGGATATCACTACTATCATTGCTATGCTAGTTGCTTCCTTCTATCGCTATGCTGCGCTACCTATTACCTGTTTATCAAGCCATCCCAAATTGCCATGAACCTCTAACCTTTGACACCATTCCTAGCAAACCGTTGTTTGGCTATGTTACCGCTTTGCTCAGCCCTCTTATAGCGTTGTTAGTTGCAGGTGAAGATGAAGTTTGTTCCTTGTTGGAACATGGAGATGCTGTTCCTTGTTGGAACATGTTTACTTGTTGGGATATCACAATATATCTTAGTTATTAATGCATTTATATACTTGGTAAAGGGTGGAAGGCTCGGCCTTATGCCTGGTGTTTTGTTCCACTCTTGCCGCCCTAGTTTCCGCCATATCGGTATTATGTTCCCGGATTTTGCGTCCCTAACGCGGTCGGGTGATTTATGGGACCCCTTGACAGTTCGCTTTGAATAAGACTCCTCCAAAGAAGGCCCAACATTGGTTTTACCATTTGCCTCACCACCACCTACATTTCACTTGGGAGTAATTAACCCAAGGGTCATCTTTATTCAGCCCCGGGCCAATGCTTGTCTAAGTGTTGGTCCAAACTAGAGTGCTTTGCAGCCCTCCTCAAAACTTGAGGTCTGGTTTTAGTTGTACGGACTGCTCATCCGGTCGTGGCTCGAGACGAGATACGCTGCAGCTACTATCGTGGTGTCGGCACGCCGGGATGTCTTGCTGGTCTTGTTTTATTGCTGTCGAAATGTCTTGTAGCCGGATTCCGAGACTGATCGGGTCTTCCGGGAGAAGGAATATCCTTCGTTGATCGCGAGAGCTTATCATGGGCTGTTGGGACACCCTGCAGGTTTGAACTTTCGAGAGCCGTGCCCGCGTTTTGTGGCAGATGGGAATTTGTTAATATCCGTTGTAGTAAACTTGAAGCAAACTCTTCTAAAATACACCAACCGTGTGCGTAACTGCGGAGTGTCTCTTTTCGGGTTGATCGAGAGGAGAACACGGTTTCGGGTTATGTCTCGACGTAAGTAGGAGTTCAGGATCACTTCTTGATCATTACTAGTTGACGACCGCTCCTTTGTTTCTCTTCTCGCCTCATTTATGTATGTTAGCCACCATACTTGCTTAGTCGCTGCTGCAACCTCACCACTTTACCCCTTCCTTTCCCATTTAAGCTTTGCTAGTCTTGATACCCATGGTAATGGGATTGCTGAGTCCTCGTGGCTCACAGATTACTACAACAACAGTTGCAGGTACAGGTTATGCGATGATCATGACGTGAGAGCGATGTTTGCTTGTTTTGGAGTTCTTCTTCTGCTTCTTCGTTCAGGGGATAGGTTCCAGGTCGGCAGCCTGGGCTAGCAGGGTGGATGTTGTTTGAGTTTCTGTTTATGTTTCATCCGTAGTCGGATGTTGATCTTGTATTTGATGTTGATGTATTCTTGTGGCATTTGTGCCTGATGTATGTATCCCCACTATTATGTAATGTTGATGTAATGATATCCACCTTGCAAAAGCGTTTCAATATGCGGGTCTATCCTTGGTGGGACCGTCGAGTTCCTTTTGGATAGGGTCGCATATTGGGCGTGACAAGTTGGTATCAGAGCCTTGACCGACCCTAGGAGCCTCCTTAATTGATCGTGTAGTTTCGCCGTTGTTGAGTCTAGAAGAAAACTGTTTTCGGAGTTTAGTTATATCGGAGAGTAGGAATTCTTTTTACTCCTCAGCCCCTTCGCCGCTCTGGTGAGGAATCTTGACGTAGGTGTTTTGAATTACTCCTCTTCTCCTTCAAATTTTTCTTTAGGATCACGTGGTTAGTTTCGTGAGTTGTCCACCCTCTTTTGTCCGGTGCATCTCTCGTCAAGTCGACTCGAACCTCTTTGTCTTTGGGAGATCAATCCTCAGCTATTTTCGATCAATGTTGTTTCCCTGTCCGAAGTTGTCTTTGTTTTTCCCACCCGCCCTCCCTGTTCTTCTTCTCGGAACCGGAGTCCGTAATTGAGTATCCATCCTACTCATGCGAAGTCTTTGATTTCTTTCCTCAATGATTTCAACCGGTGTTATCTCTTCAAGATATTCGTCGTTTCTCCTCCCGAGTTGCCTTTGTTTTTCTGTGTTCCAATTAATTCGAGGTTGTCACCTCATTCAAATATTTCAGTTCTTCCGGTGCATCATCTATCTGTTCAACATCCCTTTCCAACGGTGTTTTCTTTTAGTGGGCCCTAACCCACAGGTCTTTTTCCAGGATCTTACCTGACTCTTCTAATTCCCCCGGAGCTATTCCCAATTCTTTTCAAGTGTGACGTAAGAATGAATTTCATCAGTCAGATGCCTTTCCAAGATCGATTTCAAATCATTTCATTGTTGGCTCAACCACTTTGCTTTCCATTCTACCGGAGTATCTCAACAATTTTGGTGGTGTTTATCGTCGTCCTTGAAGACCGAAGTAGAGTTTCTCTTAAATCTTGTCCGTTCCCCCGGAGATTCATGGTGCTAGCTCGATGTTATCCTATCAAATTGTTTCCAGTCGCGCAATTATTTTCATCCATCCGGAGCATTTCAGGAGTTGCTTTCTCTCTCGATCATCCGGAGGCCATCTTTTCGGAAGATTTCTTCATTCTAAGTTTTCAGATTCGTTCTCCAATTATTCTATATCCGTGCCCCTTCGTTCGTCTCAATATTCTTCCGGTGCTTCGTTCAAGTATTCTTCTATCAGTTCGCGATCTCTTCGTTCTCTTGCATTTTAATTCCCTCAAGTATCTTCGTGCTTTCCTAATTCTTCCCGGTGATTCATTCTCTTTCATTAGTCATTTTCGAATTCTTACGGTGGTTCGTTCAAGATTATTTTCCTTGTTTATCATATTAATCCATTCGTTCTTTTCAACCTACCGGTGATTCATGAAGTCCTTCTCAAGTTTGCGATATGTCACTTCTCAATTCTTTTTTCAAGAAAAATAAGTAGTTTGCAAAATCCATTGCTTGTCATCAATTTAATTTGATGAAGGATAAGCATACAATAAATCTTATTCTTATTTCATCCAAGTGATTAATCTTTTTCTTCAGAGTTTGTTCTTGAGGAATAAATTCTACTTCCAAGTGTTTTTCATCTTTTCTTTTCCGGAGTTCAAACTTCCTCGGCCATTTCGTCGGAATCCTCCATCTAATTCATCGCAGGCTCATCTTATTCTTTCTTCCTCCATTTTATCTCGTCATTCTTTTGTTACCGGAGTTCTTCATGGTGGTTCTTCATGTTTAATCTTTTCTTCAAGAATTCATCAAGATTTTGTTGCTGGAATTCAAGTATCTTTTCTTCCTGCATCTCGAAGTGCAATTAATTCTCCGTATTCTTTAGAATTGGAGTTTTGCATTTCTTTGTTCTTCTCAGATATTCAAATCCACTCAATCCTTCCTTCTAAGTTCTTTTCATTCAAATTCTCTCAATTCTTCCGGAGGCATTGCGTCGTTTATCTCGTCAAGTGTCATTCCATCTTCTGAAGCTCATGTTCTATTCTTTCCTTGTTCAACCGGTGTGTTGCCTATATCCTTTCAGTCTTATTCGTTTCTTTTCTCATTCTAACCACTCCGGTTAGAACGAGTGCTTTCAGAGTCTATCTGATTCCGTGAGCTTTTGATTCTCGTCATTCTCGTCGTTCCTCTCTTCTTCTCTAGTGCTCTCGATTCTTTGCTTCTTCTCTTGAGTTCTTGTTTCACCTCATCCTTTTTTCCCTTCCGTCTCGGTCCTAAGATCTCGGGACGAGATCTCTTGTTAGTGGAGGAGTGTTGTAACGCCCCGGATTCGATGCGCCAGGTGTCCGCCAGTTATTCGTCGTTATTGCCATGTCATTTGATTGCGTGTTGCATGTTGCCATGTCATCATCTGCATTTCATATCAGGTCATCATGTGCATTTCATTTTGCATACGTGTTCGTCTCATGCATCCGAGCATTTTCCCCGTTGTCCGTTTTGCAATCCGGCACTCCTATGTCTCCCGGCGCCCCCTTTTACCTATTTTCGTGTGCGGGTGTTAAACTTTCTCGAAATGGACCGAGGTTTGTCAGGCGGCCTTGGTATAGCACCGGTAGACCGCCTGTCAAGTTTCGGGTCATTTGGAGGTCGTTTGATACTCCAAGGGTTAACCGGGTAACCGTGAAGCCCTCTTTGAGTTGCAGCCCAACACCCCTTCCAAAGTGGCCCAAAACCCACCAAACTCCTCTCCATGATCTCGGTCGTTCGATCACGATCGTGTGGGCGAAAACCGCTCCTCATTTGGACTCTTCTAGCTCCCTCTACCTATAAATATGTGCTCCTCGTCCAAATCCCGGTGCAAACCCTAGCCCCCATCTTCTTCCGTGCGCCGGACACGTCCGCCCGGCGCCGGACGCGTCATCCACCGCCGCCCGACGAATCCAGCGCCGCCACGTGGCACCCGGCCACATCACACATGCCCGGCTCACAGCCCAGCAGGCCCTCCCGGCCAGCGTGGCCCGCCAGACGATCCCATACCTTGGCGACCTCCGCCATGCGGCCGCCCACCCGCCCACCGCCCACGCCCGCCCCCGCCCCTCGGCGACCGCCGCTGCCTTGCCGTTGCGCCGCCCTCCGGCAGCCGCCGCCTCCAGCCCTCGTCTCCCGAGTCTCGCCGCCGCCGCCCGGGCCTCCTCGTCAGCCGCCTCGCCTCCATGGCCGCCCGCCATGCTGGGCTCCGGCCCCGCCGCCGCGCCGCGCCTGCCTCGGCCCTCTCCGGCCAGATCCGGTGACCCCGCGCCCGGATCCGGCGATTCCTCCTCCTCCGGCGAGCTCTTCCCCCCCTCTCCGGCCACCACCACGTCCAGCTCCGGCGAGATCCCCGTCCGACCTCGTCATCCGCGCCCGGGTCAACCCTCAGATCCGGAGGTAAAATTTGGCCAAGTCCCGAGTGTTTTCAACATAATCATGCCATGTTTGACCTGCTATATCTCCGCATCCGTAACTCCGTTTCGTGCGTGTAATATGTCAAATTGTTCGTCTCGATGAGTACATCATTTCATCTCATTGCATAATTTTAGTTTGAGCTCATCTTGATGCCCGAAATGCTGTTCGAAGAGGGCTATGTGATGTTAGTTTCACGTTCTTATCGGAACATGCAGTTTTGTCATTTTTGCCATGATTGATGTGTGCACCCTATGAACTTGAGTCCTACATGTGTTTTTTAATATGCCATGCCATCTTTACAGGGGTGTATGCCATGTATTTTTGAGATCTCTGTGGTGACTAGCACAAGTATGCAAACTAGGCTTCATGATGTTGCTGATTTCAGCCCCTGTTCTGCTGATATTTTTATGCCATTTAACTTGATGCTACAGAGAGATCCATGCTTATTTTGAGATACTTCAGTAAGGATGTTTTGAACATATGGTTATTCTCTATCCATCCATGCCCTTGTTTGCAATTATGGAGTGCCATAGCTTGAGTCAATCGAGCTCTACTTTTGCTATAAAATGTTTCCTGGCAAGTTGTTTACATGTTATTCAATTTTGCCAAGGTTGTTGTAGTTGATCCGTGTATGCTATGATGATGTTCTTGCCATGTATAGCTTCTATGACATGTCTTCTTACTGTTAGTTGCCTTGCCATGCCATGTATTGCTCTTTGGTGAGTGGTTCAAGCTCACCAACATGCCTACTTATCGTTGTTCCTGCCATGTATGAATCTGTAATATAACTTGCCATGTTTACGTGGGTGCCATCATATCTTCTGATCCTTTTTGGCTTATGGTCAGTAAAGGACTTTTGTTCTATGCAATTAGTAGATTCATTCCATGCCTTTGTTTGCCATGATAAGTTCCTGTAGCATGTTGTTTCATAGCTCTAAACATGTTAACCTGATGTTATTTCTGCCATGTCCTGTGAATTCTGCCAAGTATGTGAAACTGTTATTATTTGCAATCTTGCCATGTGTTTTTGAGCATGTTCTAGTGATTTATGGAGATAGCTCAGTGTTCATGTTTTGTCATGCTTTACCTGTACATCATGCCCATGCCTTTTGTTATTACGTTGAGATGCTGTAGCATGTTGCTTTGGTGCTTGCAATATGTCTAGTTGCTGTTATGGACATATTGTTGTTATGACTTGTATTGTGTGTATGTGTTGAACCGTTGCTCCGTTTTGAGTGTGCTCTATATGAACTTGCTTGATTTTGCATGTAGCTTCATATTATCATGTTGCATCCTTGTTTTGAGGTGTTTGCTTGATGTTTGGGTGCATTTTGCATCAATGACATGTTTAACTTGTTTTGCTCATATCTTCTAGGCCGTAGCTCCGAATCTAATGAACTTTATATGTAACTTGACTAGAATCTCGTGTAGATCATCGTGGTGCATCTTAACTTGCTGTTTAACAACTTGAACATAAAGTTATTCAGATCTGGACAATTTTCGAAATTTGCATATGAGGACTTACCGGAATTGTTATATGTTGTTCCCGGCCTCATTTAAACTTGCTTTGATGTGTTGCTCTTGTATGCATCATCTCTTGCCATGAGTAGCCTCATCTAGATTTGTCATGCATCATGCTTGTTGTGCATCATGTCTTGTCTATGTGTGGGTGTTTACTTTGTGGTGTGCTTCTTCTCGATAGTTCCTGTTTCGTTGCGATCGTGAGGATTCGTTCGTCTACGCTTGGTTCGGCTTCATCCGTTCGTCTTCTTCATGGACTCATTCTTCTTCCTAGCGGGATTTCAGGCAAGATGACCGCTACCCTGGATATCACTACTATCATTGCTATGCTAGTTGCTTCGTTCTATCGCTATGCTGCGCTACCTATTACCTGTTTATCAAGCCATCCCAAATTGCCATGAACCTCTAACCTTTGACACCATTCCTAGCAAACCGTTGTTTGGCTATGTTACCGCTTTGCTCAGCCCCTCTTATAGCGTTGTTAGTTGCAGGTGAAGATGAAGTTTGTTCCTTGTTGGAACATGGAGATGTTGTTCCTTGTTGGAACATGTTTACTTGTTGGGATATCACAATATATCTTAGTTATTAATGCATCTATATACTTGGTAAAGGGTGGAAGGCTCGGCCTTATGCCTGGTGTTTTGTTCCACTCTTGCCGCCCTAGTTTCCGTCATATCGGTATTATGTTCCCGGATTTTGCGTCCCTAACGCGTCGGGTGATTTATGGGACCCCTTGACAGTTCGCTTTGAATAAGACTCTCCAAAGAAGGCCCAACATTGGTTTTACCATTTGCCTCACCACCACCTACATTTCTCTTGGGAGTAATTAACCCAAGGGTCATCGTTATTCAGCCCCGGGCCAATGCTTGTCTAAGTGTTGGTCCAAACTAGAGTGCTTTGCAGCGCCCCCTCAAGGAAACTTGAGGTCTGGTTTTAGTTGTACGGACTGCTCATCCGGTCGTGGCTCGAGACGAGATACGTGTGGCTACTATCGTGGTGTCGGCACGCCGGAGGTCTTGCTGGTCTTGTTTTATTGCTGTCGAAATGTCTTGTAGCCGGATTTCGAGACTGATCGGGTCTTCCGGGAGAAGGAATATCCTTCGTTGATCGCGAGAGCTTATCATGGGCTGTTGGGACACCCTGCGCAGGTTTGAACTTTCGAGAGCCGTGCCCATGGTTATGTGGCGATGGGAATTTGTTAATATCCGGTTGTAGTAAACTTGAAGCAAACTCTTCTAAAATACACCAACCGTAATGCGTAATCGTGAGTGTCTCTTTTGGGGTTGATCGAGAGGAGAACACGGTTTCGGGTCATGTCGGCGTAAGTAGGAGTTCGTGATCACTTCTTGATCATTACTAGTTGACGACCGTTCCTTTGTTTCTCTTCTCGCTCTCATTTGCGTATGTTAGCCACCATACTTGCTTAGTCGCTGCTGCAACCTCACCACTTTACCCCTACCTTTCCCATTTAAGCTTTGCTAGTCTTGATACCCATGGTAATGGGATTGCTGAGTCCTCGTGGCTCACAGATTACTACAACAACAGTTGCAGGTACAGGTTATGCGATGATCATGACGTGAGAGCGATGTTTGCTTGTTTTGGAGTTCTTCTTCAGCTTCTTCGTTCAGGGGATAGGTTCCAGGTCGGCAGCCTGGGCTAGCAGGGTGGATGTTGTTTGAGTTTCTGTTTATGTTTCATCCGTAGCCGGATGTTGTAACGCCCCGGATCCGATGCGCTAGGTGTCTACCAGTTATTCGTCAGCGTTGCCAGGTCATTTGTTTGCGTGTTGCACTTTGCCATGTCATCATCTGCATTTCATATCATGTCATCATGTGCATCGCATTGGCATACGTGTTCGTCTCATGCATCCGAGCATTTTCCCCGTTGTCCGTTTTGCAATCCGGAACTCCTATGTCTCCCGGTGCCCCCTTTTACCTCTTTTCGTGTGCGGGTGTTAAACGTTCTCGGAATGGACCGAGGTTTGCCAAGCGGCCTTGGTATACCACCGGTAGACCGCCTGTCAAGTTTCGTGCCATTTGGAGGTCGTTTGGTACTCCAACGGTTAACCGGGTAACCGTGAAGCCCTCTTTGAGTTGCAGCCCAACACCCCCTTCAAAGTGGCCCAAAACCCAACAAACTCCCCTCCATGCTCTCGGTCATTCGATCACGATCGGGTGGCCGAAAACCTCACCTCATTTGGAGTCTCCTAGCTCCCTCTACCTATAAATACATCTCCTCCAAATTCGCGGATGAATTCGCCCCTAACCCTAGCTAACCTCCCTCCACACGGACATCGTCCATCCCGCCGGACATGTCCGCCGCCGCCCCTCGACCAACCCACGCCCGCCACCTATCCGCCATTGTCGTCCCCAAGGCATGCTGCCCGCCAGCCCATCAAGGGCCACATGAGCCCGACCAAGGCCAGAGCAGCCCATGGGCCCGAGCCGCCACGCCTGTCCCACTGGTTCCCACCGCACACACACCCGCCGCTTCCACGCCACGCCCGACCGCCGCCGACCTCGCCCGCTGACCCGCCGCTCGCTGGCGTCGGCCACCACCAGCGCCGCCACGCCACCAAACTCCATCCCGCCTCCCCGCCCAGGCGCCTCGCCCGCCGCCTCCGTTCGCGGCGCCCGCCCCTCCGTGAGCTCGGCCTCCGTCTCCTCCCTCAGCCCGCCCCTTGCCGGAGCAGCCTGTGCTTTCCGGCCGGCGCGTCCCTCCGGTCCGGCCTCGCCCTGCTCGCCGTGGCCCGAGCCCCTCCGGACCTCCTCCGGGCCTCTCCCTCGACTCCGGCGCCGATCTCCGGCGAGATTCCGGCCACCCCGCCGAGGTTGACTTTCCCCCCCCTCTGAGATTCCACTAAGTCCCGAGCGTTTTCATCATTTTCATGCATTTTCATCGTGCCATAACTCTGTGCCCGTAGCTCCGTTTTGTGCGTATAATATGTCAAAATGTTCGCCTCGAAGAGTAGATCATTTCATCTCATTGCATCATTTTCATTTGAGCTCATATTTATGCCCTAAATGCTGTTAGAAGAGTGCCATGTGATGTTAGTTTCTGTTTCTTAACAGAACATGCACTTTTGTCATTTTTGCCATGATTGATGTGTGCATCCTATGATCTTGAGTCCTACATGTGTTTTGTAATATGCCATGCCATCTTTCCAGGGGTGTATGCCATGTAGTTTTGTGATCTCTGTGGTGACTAGCACAAGCATGCAAACTAGGCTTCCTGATGTTGCTGATTTCAGCCCTGTTCTGCTGATATTTTTATGCCATGTTAACTTGATGCTACCGAGAGATCCATGCTTATTTTGAGATACTTCAGTAAGGATGTTTTGTTAAACATGTCTTGCTCTATCCATCCATGCCCTTGTTTGCAATTATGGAGTGCCATAGCTTGAGTCAATCGAGCTCTACTTTTGCTATAAAATGTTTCCTGGCAGGTTGTTTACATGTTATTCAATTTTGCCAAGGTTGTTGTAGTTGATCCGTGTATGCTATGATGTTGTTCTTGCCATGTATATCTTATATGCCATGTCTTCTTACTGTGAGTTTCCTTTCCATGCCATGTATTGCTCTGTGGTGAGTGGTTCAAGCTCACCAACATGCCTACTTATCGTTGTCCCAGTCATGTATGAATCTGTAATATAACTTGCCATGTTTACATGGGTGCCATCATATTTTCTGGTCCCTTTTGGCTTATGGTCAGTAAGGGACTTTTGTTCTATGCAATTAGTAGATTCATGCCATGCCTTTGTTTGCCATGATAAGTTCCTGTAGCATGCTGTTTGATAGCTCTAAACATTGCAACCTGATGTTATTTTCTGCCAAGTCTGAAACTGTTATTATTTGCAATCTTGCCATGTCCTTTTGAGCATGTTCTAGTGATTTCTGGAGATAGCTCAGTGTTCATGTTTTGTCATGCTTTACATGTACATCATGCCCATGCCTTTTGTTTTCTTGTTGAGGTCCTGTAGCATGTTGTTTTGATGCTTGCAATATGCCTAGTTGCTGTTTTGGGCAGATTGTGGCTATGACTTGTATAGTGTGTATGTGTTGAACCGTTGCTCCGTTTTGAGTGTGCTCTATATGAAACTTGCTTGATTTTGAATTTAGTTTCATATTATCATGTTGCATACTTGTTTTGAGGTGTTTGCTTGATGTTTGTATGCATTTTGCATCAATGCCATGTTTATCTTGTTTCGCTCATATCTTCTAGGCCGTAGCTCCGAATCTAATGAACTTTATATGTAACTTGACTAGAATTTCATGTAGATCATCGTGGTGCATCTTAACTTGCTGTTTAACAACTTGAACATAAGGTTTATTCAGATCTGGACCAATTTCGAAATTTGCATATGAGGACTTACCGGAATTGTTATATGTTGTTTCCGGCCTCATTTAAACTTGCCTTGATGTGTTGGTCTTGTATGCATCATCTCTTGCCATGAGTAGCCTCATCTAGATTTGTCATGCATCATGCTTATTTGTGCATCATGCCTTGTTCATGTGTGGTGTGTTTGCTATGTTGTGTGCTTTTCTTGTTAGTTCTGTTTGCTATGATCGTGAGGATTCGTTCGTCCACGCTTGGTTCGGCTTCATCCGTTCGTCTTCTTCATGGACTCGTTCTTCTTCCTTGTGGGATTTCAGGCAAGATGACCGCTACCCTGGATCTCACTACTATCATTGCTATGCTAGTTGCTTCCTTCTATCGCTATGCTGCGCTACCTATTACCTGTTCATCAAGCCTCCCAAATTGCCATGTCAGCCTCTAACCTTTTGTACCCTTCCTAGCAAACCATTGTTTGGCTATGTTACCGCTTTGCTCAGCCCCTCTTATAGCGTTGTTAGTTGCAGGTGTAGATGAAGTTTGTTCCTTGTTGGAACATGGAGATGTTGTTCCTTGTTGGAACATGTTTACTTGTTGGGATATCACAATATATCTTATTTAATTAATGCATCTATATACTTGGTAAAGGGTGGAAGGCTCGGCCTTATGCCTGGTGTTTTGTTCCACTCTTGCCGCCCTAGTTTCCGTCATATCGGTATTATGTTCCCGGATTTTGCGTCCCTAACGCGGTCGGGTGATTTATGGGACCCCTTGACGGTTCGCTTTGAATAAGACTTTTCCAAAGAAGGCCCAACATTGGTTTTACCATTTGCCTGACCTATTACCTTTTTCCCTTGGGAGTCGTGCTCTCAAGGGTCATCTTTATTTTAGCCCCCCCGGGCCAATGCTTGTCTAAGTGTTGGTCCAAACTAGAGCCACTTGCGGTGCCGCCCCGAGGCAACTTGGGGTATCGTCTGTTGCCGTACGTACTGTTGGGGAACGTAGCAGAAATTCAAAATTTTCCTACGTGTCACCAAGATCTGTCTATGGAGAAACTAGCAACGAGGGAAGGAGAGTGCATCTACATACCCTTGTAGATCGCTAAGCGAAGCGCTCAAGTGAACGGGGTTGAAGGAGTCGATTGCCGTGATCCAAATCACCGGAGATCCTAGTGCCGAACGGACGGCACCTCCGCGTTCAACACACGTACAGCCCGTGACGCCTCCCATGCCTTGATCCAGCAAGGAGAGAGGAGAGGTTGAGGAAGACTCCATCCAACAGCAGCACAACGGGCGTGGTGGTGGTGGAGGCGTGGCATCCTGCAGGCTTCGCCAAGCACCTACGGGAGAGGAGGAGGTGTCACGGGAAGGGAGGGAGGCGCCAGGCTCAGTGTGGATGCCCTCCTCCCTCCACTATATATAGGGGCAAGGGAGAGGGGAGGCGCAGCCTGCCCCTCCTCCAAGGGAGGGTGCGGCCAAGAGGGGGGAGGAGTCCATCCTCCCAAGGCACCTCGGAGGTGCCTTCCCTCTATGGACTCTTCCTCTCCAAGTGTTTCATGCGCATGGGCCTCTTGGGGCTGGTTCCCTTGGCCCATGCAGGCCTAGGCGCACCACCTAGGGCCCATGTGGCCCCGGGGCAGGTGGCCCCACCGGTGGGCCCCCGACCCCTCGGTGGTCCCAGACAATACCGATAACCCCAAACTTGTCCCGATGGCGAAACAGCACTTCCCATATATAAATCTTTACCTCCGGACCATTCCGAACTCCTCGTGACGTCCGGGATCTCATCCGGACTCGAACAACATTCGGTAACCACATACAAGCTTCCTTTATAACCCTAGCGCCATCGAACCTTATGTGTAGACCCTACGGGTTCGGGAACCATGCGAATATGACCGAGACGTTCTCCGTCAATAACCAACAGCGGATCTGGATACCCATGTTGGCTCCTACATGTTCCACGATGATCTCATCGGATGAACCACGATGTCAAGGACTCAATCGATCCCGTATACAATTCCCTTTGTCTAGCGGTATTGTACTTGCCCGAGATTCGATCGTCGGTATCCCGATACCTTGTTCAATCTCGCTTCCGCAAGTCTCTTTACTCGTTCCGTAACACATCATCCCGTGATCAACCCCTTGGTCACATTGTGCACATTATGATGATGTCCTACCGAGTGGGCCCAGAGATACCTCTCCGCTTACACGGAGTGACAAATCCGAGCCTCGATTCGTGCCAACCCAACAGACACTTTCGGAGATACCGTAGTGTACCTTTATAGCCACCCAGTCACGCTGTGACGCTTTGGCACACCCAAAGCATTCCTACGGTATCCGGAGTTGCACAATCTCATGGTCTAAGGAAACGATACTTGACATTAGAAAAGCTTTAGCATACTGAACTACATGATCTTGTGCTAGGCTTAGGATTGTCTTGTCCATCACATCATTCTCCTAATGATGTGATCCGTTATCAATGACATCCAATGTCCATGGTTAGGAAACCGTAACCATCTATTGATCAACGAGCTAGCCAATAGAGGCTTGCTAGGGACATGGTGTTGTCTATGTATCCACACATGTATTTGAGTTTCCTATCAATACAATTCTAGCATGGATAATAAACGATTATCATGAACAAGGAAATATAATAATAATCAATTTATTATTGCCTCTAGGCATATTTCCAACAGTCTCCCACTTGCACTAGAGTCAATAATCCAGTTCACATCGATATGTGATTGCAATGATTCCAACACCCAAGGTCACATCCCCATGTGACTAACACCCAAAGAGTTTACTAGAGTCAATAATCTAGTTCACATTACTATGTGATTAACACTCAATGAGTTTTGGTTTGATCATGTTATGCTTGTGAGAGATGTTATAGTCAACGGTCCGAACCTTTCAGATCCGTGTGTGCTTTACAACTCTCTATGTCATATTGTAAATGCTGCTTTCACGCTCCACTTGGAGCTATTCCAAATGGTTGCTCCACTATACGTATCCGGTTTGCTTCTCAGAGTCACTCGGATAGGTGTTAAAGCTTGCATCGACGTAACCCTTTACGCCAACTCTTTATCACCTCCATAATCGAGAAACATGTCCTTATTCCTCTAAGGATAATTTTGACCGCTATCCGGTGATCCACTCCTTGATCACCTTTGTACTCTCTTGCCGATATGTAGCAAGGCACACATCAGGTGCGATACACAAGATAGCATACTATAGAGCCTACGTCTCAAGCATAGGGGCGACCTTCGTCCTTTCTCTCTTTTCTGCCGTGGTCGAGCTTTAACTCTTAACTTCATACCTTACATCTCGTGCAAGAACTCCTTCTTTGATGATCCATCTTGAACACCTTCAAGATCATGTCAAGGTATGTGCTCATTTGAAAGTACTATTGAGCGTTTTGATCTATCCTCATAGATCTTGATGCTCAATGTTCAAGTAGCTTAATACAGGTTTTCACTTGAAAACACTTTTCAAATAACCCTATATGCTTTCCAGAAATTCTACATCATTTCTGATCATCAATATGTCAACAACATATACTCATCAGAAATTCTATAGTGCTCCCACTCACTTCTTTGGAAATACAAGTTTCTCATAAACTTTGTATAAACCCAAAATCTTTGATCATCCTATCAAAGTGCATATTCCAACTCCGAGATGCTTACTCCAATCTTAGAAGGATCGATGGAGCTAGCATACCTTTTAGCATCCTTAGGATCGACAAAACTTTTCTGATTGTATCACATACAACCTTTCCTTACGAAAACTGGTAAGGAAACTCATTTTGACATCCATCTGCCAGATTTCATAAATGCAACTCATGCTAACATGATTCTGACGGACTTAAGCATCGCTACGGATGAGAAAATCTCATCGTAGTCAACTCCTTGAACTTGTGAAAAACTCTTCGCCACAAGTCGAGCTTCATAGACGGTGATCTTACCATCCACGTCCGTCTTCTTCTTAAAGATCCATTTATTTCAATGGCTTGCCGATCATCGGGCAAGTCCACCAAAGTCCATGCTTTGTTATGATACATGGATCCTATCTCGGATTTCATGGCTTCTAACCATTTATCGGAATTTGGGCCCACCATTGCTTCTCCATAGCTCGTAGGTTCATTGTTGTCTAGCAACATGACCTTCAAGACAGGATTGCGTACCACTCTGAAGTAGTACGCATCCTTGTCACCCTACGAGGTACGTCAGTGACTTGATCCAAACTTCATGATCACTATCATAAGCTTCTACTTCAATTGGTGTAGGTGCCACGGAACAACTTCCCGTGCCTGCTACACACTAGTTGAAGTGACGGTTCAATAACCTTATCAAGTCTCCACCATCCTCCCACTCAACTTTTCGAGACGAACTTTTCCTCGAGAAAGGACCCGATTCAAGAAACAATCCCTATTGCTTTCGGATCTGAATTAGGAGGTATACCCAACCGCTTTGGGTGTCCTATGAAGATGCATTTTATCCGCTTTGGTTCGAGCTTATCAACCTGAAACTTTTTCACATAAGCGCCGCAGCCCCAAACCTTTAAGAAATGACAGCTTAGGTTTCTCTAAACCATAGTTCATACGGTGTCATCTCAACGGAATCACATGGTGCCCTATTAAAGTGAGTGCGGTTGTCTCTAATGCCTAACCCATGAACGATAGTGGTAATTCGATAAGAGATATCATGGTACGCACCATATCCAATAGAGTGCAACTATGATGTTCGGACACACCATCACACTATGGTGTTCCAGTGGTATTAATTGTGAAACAATTTGCACATTGTCTTAATTGTGTGCCAAAACTTCAGAACTCGGATATTCATCTCTATGATCATATCATAGATATTCTATCCTCTTGTCACGAAGATCTTAAACTTCACTCTGAAATTACTTGAACCATTCAATAATTCAGACTTGTGTTTCATCAAGTAAATATACTCAATATCTACTCGAATCATCTGTGAAGTAAGAACATAACGATATTCACCGCATGCCTCAAAGACTCATTGGACTGCACATATCAAAATGTGTTACTTCCAACAAGTTGCTATCTTGTTCCATCTAACTGAAACCAAGGCTTTTCAGTCATCTTGCCCATGTGGTATGTTTTGCATATCTCAAGTGATTCAAAATCAAGTGAGTCCAAACGATCCATCTGCATGGAGTTTCTTCATGCGTACACACCAATAGACATGGTTTGCATGTCTCAAACTTTTCAAAAACGAGTGAGTCCAAAGATCCATCAACATGGAGCTTCTTCATGCGTTTTTACACCAATATGACTTACATGGCAGTGCCACAAGTAAGTGGTACTATCATTACTATCTTATACTTTTGGCATGAAAATGTGTATCACTACGATCAAGATTCAATAAACCATTTATTTAGGTGCAAGACCATCAAATGTATTATTCAAATAAATAGAGTAACCATTATTCTCCTTAAATGAATAATCAGACATGATAGACATAATCCAATTATGTCTATGCTCAACGCAAACACCAAATGACAATTATTCTGGTTTAATACTAATCTTGATGGTATAGGGAGCGTGCGATGTTTGATCACATCAAACTTGGAAACACTTCCAACACATATCGTCAGCTCACCTTTAGCTAGTCTCCGTTTATTCCGTAGCTTTTATTTCGAGTTACTAACACTTAGCAACCGAACCGGTATCTAATACCCTGGTGCTACTAGGAGTACTAGTAAAGTACACATTCACATAATGTATATCCAATATACTTCTACCGACAGCCTTCTCATCTACCAAGTATCTAGGGTAATTCTGCTCTAGTGGCTGTTCCCTTATTACGTAAGCACTTAGTCTCGGTTTGGGTTCAACCTTGGGTTTCTCCACTAGAGCAGCAGCTGATTTGCCGCTTCATGAAGTATCCTTCTTGCCCTTGCCCTTCCTGAAACTAGTGGTTTCACTAACCATCAACAATTGATGCTCCTGCTTGATTTCTACTTTCGCGGTGTCAAACATCGCGAATATCTCAAGGATCATCATATATGTCCCTGATATATCATAGTTCATCACGAAGCTCTAGCAGCTTGGTGGCAATGACTTCGGAGAACCATCACTGTCTCATCTGGAAGATCAACTCCCACTTGATTCAAATGATTGTTGTACTCAGACAATCTGAGCACAAGCTCAACGATTGAGCTTTTCTCCCTTAGTTTGCAGGCTAAGAAAATCGCCGGAGGTCTCATACCTCTTGACGTGGCACGAGCCTGAAATCCCAATTTCAGCCCTCAAACATCTTATATGTTCCGCGACGCTTCAAAACGTCTTTGGTGCCTCAACTCTAAACCGCTTAACCGAACTATCACGTAGTTATCAAAACGTGTATGTCCGATGTTCGCAACATCCACAAACGACGCTTGGGGTTTAGCACACCGAGCGTGCATTAAGGACATAAGCTTTCTCTCGTCCGCATAATCGCTACGCTCAACTTTCAACTATATTTTCTCTAAGAACATATCTAAACAAAGGAACTAAAGCGCGAGCTACGACATAATTTGCAAAATCTTTTGACTATGTTCAGGATAATTAAGTTCATCTTATGAACTCCCACTCGATAGACATCCCTCCGGTCATCTAAGTGATTACATGATCCGAGTCAACTAAGCCGTGTCCGATCATCACGTGAGACGGACTAGTCATCATCGGTGAACATCTTCATGTTGATCGTATCTACTATACGACTCATGCTCGACCTTTCGGTCTCCGTGTTCCGAGGCCATGTCTGCACATGCTAGGCTCGTCAAGTTAACCCCAAGTGTTTTGCTGTGTAAATCTGTCTTACACCCGCTGTATGTGAACGTAAGAATCCATCACACCCGATCATCACGTGGTGCTTAGAAGCGACGAACTGTAGCAACGGTGCACAGTTAGGGGAGAACACTTCTTGAAATTGTTCTAAGGGATCATCTTATTTACTACCGTCGTTCTAAGTAAACAAGATGCATAAACATAATAAACATCACATGCAATTATATAGTAGTGACATGATATGGCCAATATCATATTGCTCCTTTGATCTCCATCTTCGGGCTCCATGATCATCATCGTCACCGCATGACACCATGATCTCCATCATCATGATCTCCATCATCGTGTCTTCATGAAGTTGTCTCGCCAACTATTACTTCTACTACTATGGCTACCGTTAGCAATAAAGTAAAGTAATTACATGGCGTTGTTTAATGACACGCAGGTCATACAATAAATAAAGACAACTCCTATGGCTCCTGCCGGTTGTCATAATCATCGACATGCAAGTCGTGAATCCTATTACAAGAACATGATCAATCTCATACATCACATATCATTCATCACATTCTTCTTGGCCATATCACATCACAAAGCATACCTGCAAAAACAAGTTAGACGTCCTCTAATTGTTGTTTGCATGTTTTACGTGGCTGCTATGGGTTTCTAGCAAGAACGTTTCTTACCTACGCAAAACCACAACGTGATATGCCAATTGCTATTTACCCTTCATAAGGACCCTTTTCATCGAATCCGATCCGACTAAAGTAGGAGAGACAGACACCGCCAGCCACCTTATGCATCTAGTGCATGTCACCGGTGGAACCGGTCTCACGTAGAGTACGTAAGGTTGGTCCGGCCGCTTCATCCCACGATGCCGCCAATCAAGATAAGACTAGTAACGGCAAGCATATTGAACAAAATCAACGCCCACAACTACTTTGTGTTCTACTCGCATAGAATCTACGCAATAGACCTAGCTCATGATGCCACTGTTGGGGAACGAGCAGAAATTCAAAATTTTCCTACGTGTCACCAAGATCTGTCTATGGAGAAACTAGCAACGAGGGAAGGAGAGTGCATCTACATACCCTTGTAGATCGCTAAGCGGAAGCGCTCAAGTGAACGGGTTGAAGGAGTCGATTGTCGTGATCCAAATCACCGGAGATCCTAGTGCCGAACGGACGGCACCTCCGCTCAACACACGTACAGCCCGTGGCGCCTCCCATGCCTTGATCCAGCAAGGAGAGAGGAGAGGTTGAGGAAGACTCCATCCAACAGCAGCACAACGGCGTGGTGGTGGTGGAGGAGCGTGGCATCCTGCAGGCTTCGCCAAGCACCTACGGGAGAGGAGGAGGTGTCACGGGAAGGGAGGGAGGCGCCAGGCTCAGGTGTGGATGCCCTCCTCCCTCCACTATATATAGGGGCAAGGGAGAGGGGAGGCGCAGCCTGCCCCTCCTCCAAGGGAGGGTGCGGCCAAGAGAGGGGAGGAGTCCATCCTCCCAAGGCACCCCTGAGGTGCCTTCCCTCTATGGACTCTTCCTCTCCAAGTGTTTCATGCGCATGGGCCTCTTGGGGCTGGTTCCCTTGGCCCATGCAGGCCTAGGCGCACCACCTAGGGCCCATGTGGCCCCAGGGCAGGTGGCCCCACCGGTGGGCCCTCGACCCCTCCGGTGGTCCCGCAGACAATACCGATAACCCCAAACTTGTCCCGATGGTCAAAACAGCACTTCCCATATATAAATCTTTACCTCCGACCATTCCGAACTCCTCGTGACGTCCGGGATCTCATCCGGACTCAACAACATTCGTAACCACATACAAGCTTCCTTTATAACCCTAGCGCCATCGAACCTTATGTGTAGACCCTACGGGTTCGGGAACTATGCGATATGACCGAGACGTTCTCCGTCAATAACCAACAGCGGATCTGGATACCCATGTTGGCTCCCACATGTTCCACGATGATCTCATCGGATGAACCACGATGTCAAGGACTCAATCGATCCCGTATACAATTCCCTTTGTCTAGCGGTATTGTACTTGCCCGAGATTCGATCGTCGGTATCCCGATACCTTGTTCAATCTCGCTTCCGCAAGTCTCTTTACTCGCTCCGTAACACATCATCCCGTGATCAACCCCTTGGTCACATTGTGCACATTATGATGATGTCCTACCGAGTGGGCCCAGAGATACCTCTCCGCTTACACGGAGTGACAAATCCCAGCCTCGATTCGTGCCAACCCAATGACACTTTCGGAGATACCGTAGTGTACCTTTATAGCCACCCATCACGCTAGACGCTTTGGCACACCCAAAGCATTCCTACGGTATCCGGAGTTGCACAATCTCATGGTCTAAGGAAACGATACTTGACATTAGAAAAGCTTTAGCATACTTAACTACATGATCTTGTGCTAGGCTTAGGATTGTCTTGTCCATCACATCATTCTCCTAATGATGTGATCCCGTTATCAATGACATCCAATGTCCATGGTTAGGAAACCGTAACCATCTATTGATCAACGAGCTAGCCAATAGAGGCTTGCTAGGGACATGGTGTTGTCTATGTATCCACACATGTATTTGAGTTTCCTATCAATACAATTCTAGCATGGATAATAAACGATTATCATGAACAAGGAAATATAATAATAATCAATTTATTATTGCCTCTAGGGCATATTTCCAACACGTACTGCTCATCCGGTCGTGGCCTGAGACGAGATACGCGCGGCTACTATCAGGGTGTCGGCACGCCGAGAGGTCTTGCTGGTCTTGTTTTATTGCTGTCGAAATGTCTTGTAGCCGGGATTCCGAGACTGATCGGGTCTTCCCGGGGAGAAGGAATATCCTTCGTTGATCGCGAGAGCTTATCATGGGCTAAGTTGGGACACCCTGCAGGTAGAAACTTTCGAGAGCCGTGCCTGCATGTTATGTGGCGATGGGAATTTGTTAATATCCGGTTGTAGTAAACTTGAAGCAAACTCTTCTAAAATACACCAACCGTGCGCGAATCGTGAGTGTCTCTTTTCGGGTTGATCGAGAGGAGAACACGGTTTCGGGTTATGTCGGACGAAGTAGGAGTTCGTGATCACTTCTTGATCATTACTAGTTGACGACCGCCTTTGTTTCTCTTCTCGCCTCATTTGCGTATGTTAGCCACGATATATGCTTAGCCGCTGCTGCAACCTCACCACTTTATCCCTTCCTTTCCCTTTAAGCTTTGCTAGTCTTGATACCCATGGTAATGGGATTGCTGAGTCCTCGTGGCTCACAGATTACTACACCACCAGTTGCAGGTACAGGTTTGCGATGATCATGACGTGAGAGCGATGTTTGCTTGTTTCTGGAGTTCTTCTTCTGCTTCTTCTTCGATCAGGGGATAGGTTCCAGGTCGGCAGCCTGGGCTAGCAGGGTGGATATTGTTTGAGCTTCTGTTTATGTTTCATCCGAGGCCGGATGTTGTTCTTGTATGATATTGATGTATTCTTGTGGCATTTGTGCCTTATGTATGTATCCCCATCTATTATGTAATGTTGATGTAATGATATCCACCTTGCAAAAGCGTTTCAATATGCGGGTCTATCCTTGGTGGGACCTTCGAGTTCCTTTTGGATAGGGTTGCATATTGGGCGTGACAAATGTTGATCTTGTATTTGATGTTGATGTATTCTTGTGGCATTTGTGCCTGATGTATGTATCCCCACTATTATGTAATGTTGATGTAATGATATCCACCTTGCAAAAGCGTTTCAAAATGCGGGTCTATCCTTGGTGGGACCGTCGAGTTCCTTTTGGATAGGGTCGCATATTGGGCGCGACATGCGTCTCCTCTGTGCGAAAGCGTAATCCCGTTCGAACCGTTTTCTTTTCTGTTTTTTAAACCAGTTTTGACCACAACTTTGACTGCCTATAACTTTTTAATTATAACTCCAAATGAGTTGATTCTTTTTCCTACCTCTCTCAAATATTGTCTAGTTTATTTTAAGATTTATTTGAAAAAAATTTAGACAACTTTTTGTGCTGTTTTTAAATTTGTGTGTTGATTCAAATTTCTTTAAAATAGGACCTTGGAGAGAGAGAAGCAAGCTTTAAAAAGTTTTGGACGCACCCTGACTTTCTACACTTTGAAGGCAAGCATTCTGAGCCCTGGCGTAATATTTTGCATGCATTGTTTGACACGTTTATGACACCACCTCAATACATGGAACTCGTTATTTTATGTGGTGATGTGATCATTTGCATAAATGCTTATTTGAAATTTCCTTGCTGTTGGAAATGGACATGTTTGTGATAATGATCATCCTCAGATGCTGTTCGTGCCTCACTGAAGGAAAACGGGAAAGTCTCTGTCTTGGGTAGACCCGAGCTTGTCCCTAGTTCCTCGTCGAGACGAGTGTGTCCGGCATGGCATGAAGGGTACGATGAGTGGTGAGTCTGTATATTTGATGAAATATATTCGATATGCTAATCGTGCAGGAAATACCTAAATCCTCCTGAGTCGACCATAGATCGAGTCTTGTTCCGGTAGCCCCATGCTTGTTTCGTACTACCACTTGTCCCTGCCATAGTTAGGGTATGGTTCAGTAAGTTGTGAACCCCTTACCTAGCACACACCGTACAGAGAGGCCATGGTGGAAGATACCGGAGGCATCCGGTAGGCATGCCACCTGACCCGGGGGCATGGGTGTTTGGTTGTAGCCAAGGGTAGCTCCCCTAGTTTGCGCGCGGTATAGATTTTGTGATCCCATGCTACGTCGAGGTTGTAGCCTCCCCACTTAGAGTTTTGCTTAACGGGTGTCGTGGGTGATTTCCAGACACCGGTAAGTAAGCCTGGTGTGTGCGGATTGGTGTGTTTTCAATCAAAAGACCGCAGGCGGAATTAGTCCTGATGGACTAACGGAATCCGTTACTCGTGGGTAAAGAGTACACCCTCTGTAGAGATCAAATCTATTCGAATAGCCGTGTCCATGGTTAAGGATTACAGTCTGGGATGGGTCAAGTGTCGGTCTTAGTGTCGGTCTTCGGAGGAGAAATTTCTTAATCAGAACATGGATCATGACTTGTGACTTTTACTGCTACGATGATTATGATTATTGTTATTATTACGGACTAACTCATTATACTATTGAGTATCCCTGGGACGGTTCTACCTCCTGGATATTCATTGCGATTATTTACTTTATAAGCCCTTTATGTGGCGTCGCCCAGACGCCCGACTGTGGCATGCTTGTTATTTATTTACCTTATAAGCCCTTTATGTGGCGTCGCACAGACGCCCGACTGTGGCATGTTTGTTATTTATTTACTTTATAAGCCCTTTATGTGGCGTCGCTCAGACGCCCGACTGTGGCATGTTTGTTAATTCATTTACTTATAAGCCCTTTATGTGATGTCACACAGACGCCCGACCGTGGCATGCTTGTTATGCCTTTTATATATAAGCCCTTTCTGTGGTGTCGCTCAGACGCCCGACTGAGGCATGCTTCCTATTATTATCCTTTCGAGGTGTCGCTTCAGACACCCGATCGGTGCTTATTATTTTTACCCCCTGACTGTTTACTCATGATTTATTTAAATGATCTACTTGCGTGCATCATGAACCTTATTTCATAACGGACGAAGTGATCATAAGATATTTTTAAGCATGGTTATCACTGGCTATATTATACCTGTGTTCTTAATGTTTGCGAGTACATTCAAAGTACTCACTGGCTTGTCCCTGGCTATTGTCTTGGCCGGATTTCTTGCTTGGAGAGGAGCGTTGCGATGGCAGCCCCGGAAACTAAGCAACGATGGTAGCAGCATCGCGAAGATAGGAGTTAGCCTGGTCAGCTGTTCCTGTGGGAAATGGAGTTCCACAGACATTGATGTTCCGAAAACCGCTTCCGCCATCATCCACTAGAAACCTTTTGTTGTACTCATAGGCCAAAATGGCCTTGTACTGCATATCATGTATTTTCTTGCTTGGAATTTCTGTATCAAGTTGATGCCTCATCAGCTAACAATAATCATGGGGCTGATGAGCACGACGGCCATTTTCTGGAAATTAATGCCCGGAAAACCGGTCGCGACAGACTTGGTATCAGAGCCAGGATGACCATTGGCTAATCCTATCTTAGCCAGGTCAATAATCTTAGGCAAACCAACCCACTAGACCATAACCGAACCCCAGCCAAGCTTCTCATGCAAGACAGCCACACAGTGACCCGAGACCTTTTGGCAGTCGGTGCCCAACCTATCAACCTAGCCCGTCGATCACGCGCCAGTGACCAACACCTAAAATTGTCCCATTCGCAAGCGTGCGAAGGAAGACTCCGTCCCCTTTCCCTATAAAAAGGGCACGCTAGCCCCAACCCAGCACAGCACAACCGCTACACCAAACCGAGCCTCAATGCCTGGCCCCGTCGTGCACAATGAGACCACAGAACCCAACCTTGGAGGCTTTGTGACCATACTCGCAAACCTCACCCGTCGTGCCTATGCGTTAGAAGAGCCCCCAGAAGATGTTGTGTACCAAGGATCCATGAGTGGTGAGAGCCGTCAATTCTGGGCCACTGTACACATTTACGGTAGGGGTCTAGAGCCCGAGCGCCCCTACAGGTTCACCGGAAGAACAACCTCCTTTGAGCCACAAGCCATCCAACTAGCTGCTCGAGAGGCTATAGTTCATCTCCGGCACTTGTCGCCCAGAGTTAACTGTCGCTCGTTCCACTACTACCCCAGACGTGAAGGGTATGGTAGACCACCCCAAGTTGCCAACGGATATCACGAGACAGATCCAGCATTGCTGCACCTAGTGCGCTATGTAGGTGCACTAGAGGAACTGTTCGATCAAATCACCATTGATCTGATCGCAGCTCGTGGAGAGCTTGTTCGTCTAGCCCCGGTGAGAGAAGAGAACGAGCCCAACGCCGACAACCCAGTCGTGCTGTTTGGACAACCGATCGAGTCCCTGAGATCTGCCCCAGCCGTCGGCCAAGGTGCTTTGATGACCCCAGAAGTGCTTCGTCGCCTCTTGGGAGCACACTCCAATGGGGTTATGGCCAACAATCCCCGTGATGGTCATCATCGCTACCCCAAACCTGCAGCCCCTCAACCCACTCCAGCTAATTCCGATGGTGAGACCCGTGGAGAAGCCTCGACATCCACAAGGCACGCCCGCTTGGATGTAAACGAGGTAGACTAATTCACTCAAGTAGTGTCGAGTCCCAGTGTATCCTCGCTTTGTAATCATGTGACCTTGTATATTAACGCAGCCTGTCATCGTGCCTCTATTTTAAATAGTAGCCTTGCATGGATATGTCAGCATGCGGTATAAATTTCTGCCCCAGGCACAGTTTCCAAAAACTACCCCGACAATCCCCACAGTGATACGTCACTTTGGTGAGATATGTATCTGTGGCTTTGACCCCGACCCTTGGAGCTGATCTGGCGAATTCATTACCTTTCACCACGGTAAAATGACCCAGCTTCGGTGCTATAAAAAGGCCACCGCGTACCTTGCCAAGCACCCCTCATCTTGTGCACCATCCTCACAACCATTTCTTGCCATGCCGAGCCCTAGTATTTATATGAGGACTCCAGATGCAACCCCGGGTAGCTTTGTCAAGATATTGTGGGATTTTACCTGCAGTACCATGGGCGCTATTCAGCCACCCTAGTACGAGCTGTTCAAATCGAGAATCACCCCTTCCACCTCGAGATATTGGGCAGCAGTACACATTCCCCCCGTAAACTCAAACCAAGACCCAACAAAGGTCCCCTTCGTGGGGAAATCTATGCCGACCCCACATATGGCCATAGAAGCCGCTGCATACGAAGCACTTGCTCGCCTTCGATTCGCGGTACCCTATGCCAGCGAGCGAGGATATTATTACTTCCCGAGCCGTGCAGCGCCCGAAGGAGTAACATCTTTTGCCGATGGACGAATTGAGAGAGACCCAGTCCTGGCCAACCTTGTCCAGTACGTCATCGCTCAAGAACGTTTAACCCAACGTGTGATGGGTTATCTCCAGAGCCTCGCAGATCTAAACCCTCAGATCGCCATCGGCAGATCACTGAGGCCCGACCAGGAGAGACACATTCATCGACTGGTCAATCCACTTTCCCCAATAGAAGAGGAGTGTATCCCAGTACCAGAGACATTTTCTCGGGACCCCGTCCAGTTACCGTTTTCAATTTAGACGTCACTGCTGTGTTTATTACTGCAACTTTTGTTTATGTGTGATAACTTATGCGTGGTACCCCCGAGCTTGCGCGGCGAGTAAATCTTTTAGTTTCTTTTAATGTGAGTAGCTCTGTTGCTGTTTGACTCTAGTGCATTTCCGTTTTCTCTCGCGAAAAATAATCCTGGAGTGAGATTTCTTTTCCCTGAGTTGCTGCATCTACACCTTCTCACGACGTGGTTTATCTTTATTAAAATAACTCTTAGCAAATCTCGAGGACGAGATTTTCTTTCAAGGGGGGTAGTGTTGTGACACCCCAAAATTTTGACCTTGTTTTATTAATTAAAATTTCCCAGGAGATTAAAACTTTTTATTTTCTAGGCTCCCTTTTGATTTTTGAACCTTTTTCCCCTTGCTATTATGGAGTTGTTCCCTTGAGTAAAAACTTTTCAAATATGTTATTGGACTTGTTTACCCTCTCAAGAAAAACTTTTCTTTTATTAGTAGAACTAATTACATAATTAATTTGCTTGATTTTTATTTTCTTAAAAAAATGGTTTTTCCAAGTTTATATGGCCATATTTGAACTACAACCATTTGATAAATTCACTTAAAATTCCAACCAAAATTTGGAGATGTCAGGTGATGTTTTTAAATCATTTTTATGCAAAAATATCTTTTATTCATGATATATTCTGAGATCTACACCCAATTTTCTTCTCTGATCCAGTGGGCAATTTTGCACTACAACTCATTAAAATACTTCTTTCTAGCCTCCACCAAAATTTTGGGATGCTGGTAGTAGCTTATGATTCAACTTTATGCAAAAACCCAGTGACGTTATTTGAGAAAATTGAGTGAATCAACCTCTTTTCTATTCTGGTGCAACTTGGTGATTTGTACTGCAACCATCTTCTAACTTGCTCCTTTACCCTTGAGCTTTCTCATGCTTGTAGTGCACTTTGCCAAACCCTTAAGTCCAGGAGAGTGGACCCATTGGATGACTCTAAGTGCTTGCAATCATGCCCTCTTCTTTCTATCAAAAACTGAAGTTTTGCACAACTTGCACTAGCAAGTTTTTGCTTTTGTCAAACTAGCTTCACCACCCCCTTATCCATCCAGAGAGACACTGACCTGGAGATTTTGGCCACCCCAAGTATTGCCTAGATGCCCTTGGCATTTTGACAAACACCCTGTGTGCATAGCCAGATTTGGCATGATTTCAAGTTTACTTTGTGAACTTGGCCACCTGACCTAACCACCATGTCCATGTACCCTCTGACTAACCCCAGCCTAGCCCTATTTCTTTCCAGCCTCACCCGCAACCTCTAGCATACACTGGCATTTCGTCGAGCACGTTCAGTGCGTGCTCTAGGAACGAGCAGAGCGCGCGTTTTGCACGTGCCGCGCCCGAGTCGCCACGTCGCGCCCCTGGTTTTGCCCACACCACAGAGCCGCGCCATGCACTCTCCCTCTCTCCGCAACACGCCAAGCAGCCCTGGTGCCCTGCAGCACCGCCGTCAGAGCCCTTGGCGGCACGCCGGCGTCCGCAGCGCGTTTCTGCCAGGTCGGTGCCGCCCAAGCCTCAGCTGCTCGCCACCTGCCCCTGGAACAGCTCAGCCTCATCCTCTCGCGTGTCCTCTAGCTCTCGTCGCCGCCACGGCACCCTGCCGCTACAGGGAGGCGGTTCGCCGGTGAACTTATCCACGGCCGCCGCAAACCGACCTCGTTGCACTATAAAGAGAGGCCCTCGAGCACGTTCCGTTCGCGAGGCAGCCTCAGCATTCTCCCCTAGTTCTTCCATGGCAGCCAATCGACCCGGGGAGGTCTTCTTCCCCACCTCCGACGACTGCAGCCGCCGCCACTGCCCCGGCCATTCCGGCGCCACCAGAGCCTCCTCCTCTCCACTCTCTTCACCAGGAACTCCCTATCCTCCTAGTGTATCCATCCCCCTGCTCGATTTTGATCGGGACTCGCCACGGGAGAAAAATCACTTTGCCCGACGGCCACCGTCCGCTGCAAAGCCGCCGCCGGCAGCTCCGTCCACCCCCGAGACCGTAGCAACTATCGGAGTGACCGCCTCGATCCCCTGAGCCCGCGGGTGACCTCCGTTTCCCGAACGGTGCCGCTGTCACGGGCGAAAGCATCGCCAGTAGTCCCGCCTCCGCCGGGCAGAGGAAGAGGAGGGAGGTCGACTAGTCAAACCTGACCAGTGGGTCCCCTGGGCCCACTATCAGTGACTCGCGCGCCGTCCACGCTGGATAAGTGGAGGCGTAAAAGCTCAAGTACATCTCCTCTGTGCGAAAGCGTAATCCCGTTCGAACCGTTTTGTTTTCTGTATTTTTTAAAACCAGTTTTGACCACAACTTTGACTGCCTATAACTTTTTAATTATAACTCCAAATGAGTTGATTCTTTTTCCTACCTCTCTCAAATATTGTCTAGTTTATTTTAAGATTTATTTGAAAAAAATTTCAGACAACTTTTTGTGCTGTTTTGAAATTTGTGTGTTGATTCAAATTTATTTAAAATAGGACCTTGGAGAGAGAGAAGCAAGCTTTCAAAAGTTTTGGACGCACCCTGACTCTCTACACTTTGAAGGCAAGCATTCTGAGCCCTGGCGTAATATTTTGCATGCATTGTTTGACACGTTTATGACACCACCTCAATACGTGGAACTCGTTATATTATGTGGTGATGTGATCATTTGCATAAATGCTTATTTGAAATTTCCTTGCTGTTGGAAATGGACATGTTTGTGATAATGATCATCCTCGTATGCCGTTCGTGCCTACCGGAAGGAAAACGGGAAAGTCTCTGTCTTGGGTAGACCTGAGCTTGTCCCTAGTTCCTCGTCGAGACGAGTGTGTCCGGCATGGCATGAAGGGTACGATGAGTGGTGAGTCTGTCTATTTGATGAAATATATTCGTTATGCTAATCGTGCAGGGAATACCTAAATCCTCCTGAGTCGACCATAGATCGAGTCTTGTTCTGGTAACCCCCATGCTTGTTTCGTACTACCACTTGTCCCTGCCATAGGTAGGGTACGGTTCAGTAAGTTGTCAACCCCTTACCTACCACACACCGTACAGAGAGGCCATGGTGGAAGATACCGGAGGCATCCGGTAGGCATGCCACCTGACCCGGGGGCATGGGTGTTTCGGTTGTAGCCGAAGGGGTAGCTCCCCTAGTTTGCGCGCGGTATAGATTTTGTGATCCCATGCTACGTCGAGGTTGTAGCCTCCCCACTTAGAGTTTTGCTTAACGGGTGTCGTGTGTGATTTCCAGACACCGGTAAGTTAGGCTGGTGTGTGCGGATTGATGTGTTTTCAATCAAAAGACCGCAGGCGGAATTAGTCCTGATGGACTAACGGAATCCGTTACTCGTGGGTAAAGAGTACACCCTCTGCAGAGATTAAATCTATTCGAATAGACGTGTCCATGGTTAAGGATTACAGTCTGGGATGGGTCAAGTGTCGGTCTTAGTGTCGGTCTTCGGAGGAGAAATTGCTTAATCAGAACATGGATCATGACTTGTGACTTGTACTGCTACGATGATTATGATTATTGTTATTATTACGGACTAACTCATTGTACTATTGAGTATCGCTGGGACGGTTCTACCTCCTGGATATTCATTGCGATTATTTACTTTATAAGCCCTTTATGTGGCATCGCCCAGACGCCCGACTGTGGCATGCTTGTTATTTATTTACCTTATAAGCCCTTTATGTGGCGTCGCACAGACGCCCAACTGTGGCATGTTTGTTATTTATTTACTTTATAAGCCCTTTATGTGGCGTCGCTCAGACGCCCGACTGTGGCATGTTTGTTAATTCATTTACTTATAAGCCCTTTATGTGGTGTCGCACAGACGCCCGACTGTGGCATGCTTGTTATGCCTTTTATATATAAGCCCTTTTTGTGGTGTCGCTCAGACGCCCGACTGAGGCATGCTTCCTATTATTATCCTTTCGAGGTGTCGCTTCAGACACCCGATTGGTGCTTATTATTTTTACCCCCTGACTATTTACTCATGATTTATTTAAATGATCTACTTGCGTGCATCATGAACCTTATTTCATAACGGACGAAGTGATCATAAGATATTTTTAAGCATGGTTATCAGTGGCTATATTATACCTGTGTTCTTAATGTTTGCGAGTACATTCAAAGTACTCACTGGCTTGTCCCTGGCTATTGTCTTGGCCAGATTTCTTGCTTGGAGAGGAGCGTTGCGATGGCAGCCCCGGAAACTAAGCAACGATGGTAGCAGCATCACGAAGATAGGAGTTAGCGTGGTCAGCTGTTCCTGTGGGAAATGGAGTTCCACAGTCATTGATGTTCCGAAAACCGCTTCCGCCATCATCCACTAGAAACCTTTTGTTGTACTCATAGGCCAAAATGGCCTTGTACTGCATATCCTGTATTTTCTTGCTTGGAATTTCTGTATCAAGTTGATGCCTCATCAGCTAACAGTAATCCTGGGGCTGATGAGCACGACGGCCATTTTTCGGAAATTAATGCCCGGAAAACCGGTCGCGACACGATCCAATCATGATCCGTCCCGCGAACTCCCGATCCAAGTGCCGAATGGACAGCACCTCCGCGTTTAACACACGTACAGCTTGATGACGCCTTCACCTCCTCGATCCAGCGGGCGATGGTGAAGTAGTAGCTCGAGTCCTCCGACAGCATGACAGCGTGATGGTGGTGGTGGTGGAGAAATCTCAGCAGAGCTTCGCTAAGCACTACGGAGAAGAAGATGGACTACGAGGGGGAGGAAGGGCAGCGCCGTGGTGTGGAGATGTGCTCATGGGGTGCATCTGCCCTCTCTCTACCTCTCTATATATAGTGGGAAGGGAGGAGGAGGGGCGCCTAGATCCCATCTAGGGGGGCGGCGGCCATAGGGGGAAACCCTAGATGGGTTTTGGGCGCCTCCCACCACCCGGAGCCTTGGCCCCCAAGGCAAAGGGGATGGCTGCCCTAGAGGGCACCCCCACCCCTTCTGGTTATGTGGGAAAGGGTGAGGGGGCGCACAACCCCTTAGTGGGTTGGTTTGCCCCCTCCCCTTCGCCCATGAGGCCCCCAACACTTGTCGCCCCCCTGAAACCCCTTTCGGTGATGCTGGTCATCGCCCGGTACCCCCAAAACAATTCCAGACTCCAATACACTTCGTCCAATATATCGATATTCACCTCCGGACCATTCTGGAGTTCCTCGTCATGTCTGGGATCTCATCCAGGACTCCGAACAACCTTCGGTAACCACCATAATGACTCAATTATACTTATATCGTCACCAAACATTAAGTGTGTAGACCTTACGAGTTCGAGAACTATGCAGACATGACCGAGACACCTCTACAGTCAATAACGAATAGCTGGACCTGGATGCCCATATTTGTTCCCACATATTCTACAAAGATCTTATCGGTCGAACCTCGATGTCAAGGATTCAACTAATCCCGTATGTAGTTCCATTTGTCTATCGGTATGTTACTTGCCCTAGATTCGATCGTCGGTATCTCCATACCTAGTTCAATCTCATTACCAGCAAGTCTCTTTACTCATTCCGTAATACAATATCCCGTGGCTAACTCATTAGTCACATTACTTGCAAGCTCATTGTGATAGTGTATTACCGAGTGGGCCCTGAGATACCTCTCCATCATACGGAGTGACAAATCCCAGCCTTGATCCATGCCAACTCAACAGACACCCTCGGAGATACCTGTAGAGCACCAACCCAGTTACGTTGCGACGTTTGGTACACACAAGGTACTCCTCTGGTGTCAGTGAGTTGCATGCACTAGTACACGTTGGTGCTATACAAACGGTTTTAAACCCCTTTCCATGCCGGCATTTGGAACCATCGCCTAGTGAGTGACGGCGATAGGGGGTCCTTCCCACATGACCCAGAAACCGTCGGGGATATGCCCTCCTGGCACACACGCTCGACAAAATGAGGTCGCATGCAACCGGTGATCGCTCAAATATGGAAATACGCACAGTAGAACTAAAAAGTACAATTATACATCCTACACAGTCAGTCCCCACTAAACATTTCCGTTCGTATGTAAATCCCACACAGTAGCTCTAAGGAAAACGTTCCCGTTCACAGGTACATCACACACAATTTTTCCCGTTAAATCATTTGTGATAGCGTTGCCATTGCACACGATATTAACAATTTTATCGTTTGTGTTATTGAATGCATCACACACGGTGCGTAGAAGAAACTGTGTGGCAAAGACTGTCCATCACACATAGTTTTTATGTGGTAAACGTTTGTGCAAGGTGGCCTAACGCAAACAGTTTTCAAGAGGATGTCGTGTGTGCAGTGGAGATTGATCGCACACGTAGTGGATCCTAGAAACGTTTCTGATCTCCACGTCTATCGCAGACGTTTCTCTTTCGCAAACCGTGTGCAGTGTAATCCCTAATTAATCCCCAATTTAAAAATCACATGTTTTGAATTTGAAAGTAGGTAATCACTTATTTCATATCCAACCATGTTACCGACAGCAGGCTTAGCAGCCATCAAATATTGCAGTTCAAACTGGTATGGTTGAAAATGAATAGAACATAGGTAATGTTTAAACATCACACTGGATAAATGTGTAAAACTAAAATAAAGGGCATGTGTTAACTACACCAGGAATAACTGGAACCAAATATAGTCGTTCAAACTGATATTGATGTAGTCGAGCGGCACAGTTCCGACTTGCACATAATGAACAACACATTGTGAATGACTGAAATAAACAAGGCATAAATGACCAGTATAACAACCAAATATAGCCATTGAAAACTGGACAGAGTCTCACTGCAACCAACCTAACAAGAAAATACAGATAAACATGGCATATGCTTGAAAACTGGACAAATGCTCAGTGCAACCAACCTAACAAGCAGATAAAGATAAACAAGGCATCTGCTTGATAACTGGACAAATGCTAAAAAAAGCAACCTAACAACCAAATACAGATAAACAAGGCATCTACTTGATAACTAGACAAATGCTAAAAGAAGCAACCTAACAACCAAATACAGATAAACAAGGCATCTGCTTGATAACTGGACAAATGCTCACTCCAACCAAACTAAGAACCAAATACATATAAACAAGGCATCTGCTCGATAACTGGAAAAATGCTCACTCCAACCAACCTAACAACCAAATATAGATAAACAAGGCATCTACTCACTATAAACAACCAAATATAGCCATTCGTGAAATTGAAGTGGACAATTCATACTTAAACATCACATAGCCCTATTGAACAATACATTTTTTCATAACTGAAATAATTAAACACGACACAGTTAAAGCACTGCACGGTAAATGCTACTACAACAAAGGGTACGGGTTGGCTGATGAAACACAAACTAGTGAGATGCTAATTCGCGCCTGTAGATGGTCCGAACTTTCACGACACTCCACCTTCAGCAGCAGTAGCCTCTCGGCCGCGCACGCGATGTACACTAAATAGAGGGTTTTAACCTTGCGGCTCAGCGCGAGAAAACCAATCCCGGTGATGGTACTCACGCGCAAAAATTATTTCTACAAAGAAATCGCAACACGGAGGTTTTCTAAAGATCCCTCTAAAACTTGATACGGGTGTCTACCCTTAAAAACACATCGTGTCTATTTTATAAAATAACTTCAAGTAAACAGCCATAATTTTTGGTTGCATGCACTGAATGAATTTTGCCTCCTACAATTGGAACATAATAGCATTCTAGGTTGGCTTCCATGGCCATCTCCTGTTTTCTCTCTCTTTATTTCTTGCATCATTGTACGCATGTCAAGTCTTGAAGTAAATCTCATCTTGTCCTGAGCGTGGACATGTTTCTCCTTTTGGCCTATATTAATTATGTGTGATGCATCAACGTGCATGCAAGTATTAACTAGTGTATCCTCATCTTCATTACTTGGGCGGATATACTCCGGTGTAGATGTTTCGTATTTTTGGACAACATCGGCTTCAGATGAAACGTCGACAACCTCAGTGTTTTTATTACAATGGGTCATATCATTGCCAAGCTAGAAAAAGGTAAGATTTGCTGATAGAATGTTGCCTCACATTTCATGGACGGGATCCTTCCACTTAGAAGAGCACAGACCCATGGTGCGCTCTCTGATGTCACAGATGGGCTGTTTCACCTTGGAAGAACCTTCATGGGTGCCCTCCTCATGGTCGTGGTCGATGAGATCTGACTTGGCAATTGAGGATCCCAAGCCACCACCGTAGAACGTGTCCTTCAGAAATGACAAAATGGGCTCGATGACGTATAAGGCTCGCAAATCCTTGGCCGCTTGGAGGAGGAGATCAACGGTAGGGCCGTCGAAGAGATCGACGGTGGTTGAACCAGAGGGGTTGGGGATGGACCTTAACATGTGACATGGCCCGTGTGAAGCCATCGCTGTGGACGAGCTTGTTGTCGTTGCCAGCTTTCTCGAGATACAGTAATACGATAGCCCGCTAACATGAAGCCTTCGGCATGGAAACGTAGTCAACGTCTTCGCCGGCTTCCGCAGCGACGTGTTGCTCCGGGATCAATATGTCGGGGCGAACGGCGGCCACCTCGCCAACGTCCGCCGGAGAGGCCATGATAAACCTCTTCTTGGCCGAACGCTCATTGGGCTCCCTGGGATACGTGGTCGAGCTTAGGCTGCGACATTCTGGAGCAGGGAATGTGGATCTGGCAGGGAGGGACACCGCAGGCCTCATCTAAAAACTTAGGGGAGTGGGGCGACAGTATGGGAATCGTTGGGTAACCTGAACTTTATTATCTAAGCTAGGAGGAACGGGCAGACCGACAGGGGTTGGCGGCGGTGTTGGCAGCACCGGCGGCGGCCGCGAACTAGGGTTTGAGGGGGGATGGGGCGGGTGGGGGACTTTGGAGGGGGGTTGGTGTTTGAGGATACGCCGCGGCTACTGAAAATTTTAGTAATGGTGGGTGATAACCCACAAGTATAGGGGATCACAACAGTTTTCGAGGGTAGAGTATTCAACCCAAACTTATTGATACGACACAAGGGGAGCCAAAGAATATTCTCAAGTATTAGCAGTTGAGTTGTCAATTCAACCACACCTGGATAACTTAATATCTGCAACAAAGTATTTAGTAGCAAAGTAATATGGAAGTAACGGTAATGATAGCAAAGTAATATTTTTGGGTTTTGTAGTGATTGTAACAGTAGCAACGGGAAAGTAAATAAGCAAAGAACAATATGTGAAAAGCTCGTAGGCATTGGATCGGTGATGGAGAATTATGCCGGATGCGGTTCATCATGTAACAATCATAACATAGGGTGACATAGAACTAGCTCCAATTCATCAATGTAATGTAGGCATGTATTCCGAATATAGTCATACGTGCTCATGGAAAAGAACTTGCATGACATCTTTTGTCCTACCCTCCCATGGCAGCGGGGTCCTAATGGAAACTAAGGGATATTAAGGCCTCCTTTTAATAGAGTACCAGACCAAAGCATTAACACATAGTGAATACATGAACTCCTCAAACTACGGTCATCATCGGGAGTGGTCCCGATTATTGTCACTTCGGGGTTGCCGGATCATAACAGGTAGTAGGTGACTATAGACTTGCAAGATAGGATCAAGAACTCACATATATTCACGAAAACATAATAGGTTCAGATCTGAAATCATGGCACTCAGGCCCTAGTGACAAGCATTAAGCATAGAAAAGTCATAACAACATCAGTCTCAGAACATAGTGGATACTAGGGATCAAACCCTAACAAAACTAACTCGATTACATGATAAATCTCATCCAACCCATCACCGTCCAGCAAGCCTACGGTGAAATTACTCACGCACGGCGGTGAGCTTCATGAAATTGGTGATGGAGGATGGTTGATGATGACGATGGCGCCGGATTCCCTCTCCGGAGCCCCGAACGGACTCCAGATCAGCCCTCCCGAGAGGTTTTAGGGCTTGGCGGCGGCTCCGTATCGTAAAACGCGATGAATCCTTCTCTCTGATTTTTTTCTCCCCGAACACGAATATATGGAGTTGGAGTTGAGGTCGGTGGAGCTCGCCCACGAGGCAGGGGCGCGCCCCCACCCTCGTGGACAGGTGGTGGGCCCCCTAGCCTTGATTCTTTCGCCAATAGTTTTAATATTTTCCAAAAATAAGTTTCGTGGAGTTTTGGGTCATTCCGAGAACTTTTGTTTCTGCACATAAATAACGCCATGGAAAGTCTGCTGAAAACAGCGTCAGTCCATGTTAGTTCCATTGAAATCATGCAAGTTAGAGTCCAAAACAAGGGCAAAAGTGTTTGGAAAAGTAGATACGACAGATACGTATCAACTCCCCCAAGCTTAAACCTTTGCTTGTCCTCAAGCAATTCAGTTGATAAACTAAAAGTGATAAATAAAAACTTTTACAAACTCTGTTTGCTCTTGTTATTGTAAATATGTAAAGCCAACATTCAAGTTTTCAGCAAAGATTATGACTAACCACATTCACAATAACTCTTAGGTCTCATGTTTACTTATATCAATGGCATAATCAACTAACGAGCAATAATAATAAATCTCGGATGACAACAATTTCTCAAAACAATCATGATATGATATAACAAGATGGTATCTCGCTAGCCCTTTCTGAGACCGCAAAACATAAATGCAGAGCACCTTTAAAGATCAAGGACTGACTAAACATTGTAATTCATGGTAAAAGAGATCCAGTCATAGTCATACCCAATATAAATTAATAGTAATGGATGCAAATGACAGCAGTGCTCTCCAGCTGGTGCTTTTTAATAAGAGGGTGATGACTCACATAAAAGTAAATGGATAGGCCCTTCGCAGAGGGAAGCAAGGATTTGTAGAGGTTCCAGAGCTCGGTTTTAAAGCAGAGTATAAATAATATTTTGAGAGGCATACATTCATTGTCAACATAACAACCAAGAGATGGAGATATCTTCCATGCTACACACATTATAGGTGGTTCCCAAACAGAATGGTAAAGTTTATAATCCCCCTCCACCAACAAGCATCAATCCATGGCTTGCTCGAAACAACGAGTGCCTCCAACTAACAACAGTCCCAGGGGGAGTTTTGTTTGCAATTATTTTAATTTAGTTTGCATAAAGCATGGGACTGGTCATCCCGGTGACCAACCATTTTCTCGTGAGTGAGGAGCGGAGTCCACTCCTCTTGAGAATAACCCGCCTAACATGGAAGATAAGGACAACCCTAGTTGATACATGAGCTATTCGAGCATACAAAACAGAATTTCATTTGAAGGTTTAGAGTTTGGCACATACAAATTTACTTGGAACGGGAAGTAGATACCGCATATAGGAAGGTATGGTGGACTCATATGGAATAACTTTGGGGTTTAAGGGATTGGATGCACAAGCAGTATTCCCGCTTAGTACATGTGAAGGCTAGAAAAATACTGGGAAGTGACCAACTAGAGAGCGACAACAGTCATGAACATGCGTTAAAATTAATAAACATTGAGTACAAACATGAGTAGGATATAATCCACCATGAACATAAATATCGTGCAGGCTATGTTGATTTGTTTCAACTACATTTGTGAACATGTGACAAGTTGAGTCACTTAAATCATTCAAAGGAGGATACCACCATATTATACCACATCACAACCATTTTAATAGCATGTTGGCACGCAAGGTAAACCATTATAACTCATAGCTAATTAAGCATGGCACGAGCAACTATAATCTCTAATTGTCATTGCAAACATGTTTATTCATAATAGGCTGAATCAGGAACGATGAACAAATCATATTTACAAAAACAAGAGAGGTCGAGTTCATACCAGCTTCTCTCATCTCAATCAGTCCATCATATATCGTCATAATTGCCTTTCACTTGCACGACCGAACGATGTGAATAATAATAATAGTGCACGGCATTGACTAAGCTGGAATCATGAGCATTCAATAAACAGGAGAAGACAAGGCAATATGGGCTCTTGGTTAAATCAACAATAATGCATATAAGAGCCACTTCAACAATTTAATTAAGGTCTTCTCCTATCGACCCCCAAAGAAAAGAAAAGAAATAAAACTATTTACACGGGAAAGCTCCCAACAAGCAAAAGAAGAACATGAAATATTTTTGGGTTTTCTTTTTAATTACTACTACAGCAAGAAAATAAACTAGCTAATAGCTACAACTAATTTTTTTTGTTTTTCTTAAGGTTTATCAAACACACAAGAAGAAAGCATAAAAAGGAAAATAAACTAGCATAGATATTACAGTGAAAAAGTATGAGCACCGACATCTAGCAGTGAGTGTGTAAACGTAAATGTAATGTCGGTGGGAAATACGTACTCCCCCAAGCTTAGGCTTTTGGCCTAAGTTGGTCTATTGCCACGGCTGGCCTGGCGGATATCCCTAGTTGTTGTTGGGGTCGTACTGAGATGCAGCGGCTATTGCATCATGGGCTGCAGCCTGGAGGCGAGCTGCCCTCGTCCTCCTTTCGTACTCATTTGCCTCCTCCTTGGTTATAAAATGTCTCCCCTTTGCCTGAAAGTCAAAGAGAGTAGGGGAAGGAAGAACAATATTGACGGCGTGACGCCTATCAAAGATTAGTCGGTACTAGAGAGGTGGTTCATTCCTCTCGACAACCTGATGGTGGACCATAGCATTAAAGTCTAGATAAGTAGGAGGCAATTCAATATCATCATCGCGCAAGAAAATCAGCTAAGCGGGTTGCATAAATTGCACCAAAGAAATCTCCATTAAACCTATTATGATGCAACCTACGTGCAACAATGGCTCCCAAATTATAAGATTTATCTCCTAACACAGCACTCCTGAGAACACTGAGATCATGGACACACATATGGCATGCTTCATCTTTCCCATTTATGCACCTACCTATGAAGAGAGCAAAATAATGTATAGCAGGAAAATGAATGCTCCGTATGGTAGCTAGTGCTATATCTCTAGATTCCCCCACAATTATACTAGCAAGAAAATCTCTAAATTAAGATTTGCGAGGTTCACTAGTACTACCCCATTGTGGAAGTTTGCAAGCAGTGGTAAAATCCTCTAAGTCCATAGTGTAAGATTTTTCATAGAGATCAAATATGACAGTTTGAGAATTGCGTGAATGTGACGCCCTCGATTCAATCGTACACTAATCATACACGCAAATGTGTACGATCAAGATCAAGGACTCACGGGAAGATATCACAACACAACTCTAGACACAAATTAAAATAATACAAGCTTTATATTACAAGCCAGGGCCTTGAGGGCTCGAATACATAAGCTCGAAACACAAGAGTCAGTGGAAGCAAGAATATCTGAGTACGATATGAGTTAGACAAGTTTGCCTTAAGAAGGCTAGCACAAAAGCAGCAACGATCGAAAAGGCAAGGCCTCCTGCCTGGAGCCTCCTAACTACTCCCGGTCGTAAATCGGTCTTCACGTAGTAGTAGGCATCGATGGTGGCATCCGCCCTGGTTCCGACATCTGGTTGCATCAACCGGAAAGAAGAAGAAAGGGGAAAAAGGGAAGCAAAGCAACCGTGAGTACTCATCCAAAGTACTCGCAAGCAAGGATCTACACTACATATGCAACATTATAAAAGGAAGGATGTATATGTGGACTGGGCTACAGAAATGCCATAATAGAGGGGAGAACCTAGTCCTATCAAAGACTAGCATCTTCTGGAAACCACCATCTTGCAGCAACAGGAGGGAGTAGAGTAGCATAAAGTAAAGTAGTAGTAGTGTTATCAACCTCGGCCAGAGATCCTTTCTCGACTCCCTGCGAGAAAGCAATCCCAGAGCCATACTATCCAGTTATCATCACAATCCATTTATCATCACCATCCAGTCCTCATCACAAGTATCCAGTTCTAGTTGTATCGATCGGGATACAACTCCAAGTGTCCGCTATCGAGGACATGCTATCGATAGATGTTTTCTTCCCTGCAGGGTGCACCAACTTACCCACCACGCCGCTTAACTCGGCCGGACACACTTTCTGGGTCATGCCCGCCTCGCCAAACAATACGCCGCAACCCGACCTAGGCTTAATAGAGAGGCCAGCACGCCGGACTAAACCTATGCCCCGTGGGTCATGGGCCATCTCCCGAGAACTCCTACACGCTATGCGTCGCGCCGGTGAGCAGACCTAGCTACCTCCTTAAAAAGGAAGGAGCTTATCAGTCCAACCCGGCGCGCGCCGCTCAGTCGCTAACATCTATTAAGCTTCGGCTGATGCATACGACGCAGAACGCCCATACTATGCCCACGTGATGGTTAGTGCTATCTGGCCAGAGGCCCCTCGGATCAAATATCCAAATCGTAGTGGATTAGGAATGCGCGGTAACAAGCAGAGACTCGCGAAAGATGTGACCCCGTTGCCCCGTCTCGAGGACTTGCCGCAAGGGCTAGGAATGCCCGGCCATGCCTCGTAATTATCTCGGGGGCACCTTCCAGGTCAGCCCGATTCCACATCACTCGCAATTAAGCTCGCTGGTACCCTCGTACCAACCCGCCTTTAGTAACAGGTCCAAAGCAAAATCATAGTAACCATAGTAACCGTGTGTCTAACACCAAGTGGAAAACCTGAGGAATCACCCTTGACGGATTCCACTCGATGCAAATCATCAAGGTGAATGTAAGAGGAATCACCCCCGAGGTTCACACTTGAGGGGTAGCACGATAGAGTCATATCGGAAGTGGTTAAGGAGGAATTCACCCTCGATGACCACGACCGAATAGCTACACTGCAGAGATCTCATCAGGAGTGATGTATAGGTTCCACCCTCGGCACTTGATGGTAACTCTGCAGAGTCGAACAAGAAAAGGGGAAAGTGATGTGCGGTGTCGGGGCCTGGTCTTCGATCCCGTTGATCGGGTCTTCAATGATGAAGCAAGGGCAACAAGGACAAGGTGGGGGTCACTAATGGATCACTAACCAACCTATACTAAGCAGTTTAGGATAAGCAGGTAAGGTACTACAGCAGATACAAAAGCAGGCTATGCATCAGAAGAGAAGAGGAGGGAGAACCAATAAATACATAGCAAGCAAGTGCATAACAGGACAACATGCAGAGCTAGACGTGTTCTAACACGGTGCTACACGATATCGGTGAAGGGGAAGTCAATCGGGAATGTTTTCCCGATTCCGAACCTGTGTCAGACAGATGACCGGAGGGGGGAAAGTTCCATGTTCAGATAGTTAGAAGCATCTGACAGGTAAAAATACCACGTATTCGGATTCGTCTCGTCGTTCTGAACAACTTTCATGTATAAAGTATTTTCATCCGAGCTACGGTTTATTTTATACGATTTTCTAAAGTTTTAAACAATTTTCTAATTTTCTGGATTATTATTAATTCGTAAAATTAATGACTAAAAGGCTAGATACACTCAGAAGTGTACCCAGCTAGTGGCTGTGTGAGGCCGACAGGTGGGGCCATTGAGTGAGTTGTCCAAGTCAACACTTGACTGGAGAAGGGTGAATAGTGTAGGCGGGTCCCGCATGTCATTGACTAGAGTTAGATTAAAAGTTTATTTAGCTGTTGGATCCAACTGTCATTAGGCCATTCTGCTAATTAGCATTAAACTAATCCCTATCCTAATCTAAACAAGCCGGCCAGAGGGACAACGATGCTCATGGCTGGGCACGCACATGCATGGGCGCATGGCAGCCACGGCCAGGAGGGCTCACACGGGTGGAGGCCAAGAGCAACAGTAGCTTAGGAGCAGCGGCTGCAGTTTGCAGCGGCATAAGCAACGCAACAACGGCGGCAGCATAGAGCAGTAGCAATAGCGAGCAGCAAGAGAAGCAGCAGAGCAGGCAGAGAGCAGCGCGGCATGAGCAGCAGAAGTAGTGAGCAGCAGCAAACAACACCAGCGAGCAAGCGCGGGACGCAGCGCGGTGGCGCTAGCAGTAGGCAGGGCCGAGGGCGTGCAGGCATTCGCCGGGGCGGCCAGAGCAGCTAGGAGGCGGCGACAACAGAGTTGGGGGCGCGTAACGCTGGTAGAAGGCGGCGCACCTGCAGTGACCATGGGGCAGGCGCGCGCCAAGACGCGCGAGGCGTCGAGCAGCAAGATGGGGCGCTCGGCTACGGCGGGTTTCGGCTACAGGCCACCAAAAGGGCGCATGGGGTTGCGTTCGAACCGCCGTGGAGTGCCGAGTCGAGTGGTGGGGTGGTTCGCCAAAGGACGGCGACGAGTACGGGTGGCGACGGCGAGGCGAGCCAGAGGGCTTGCCGGGCCCCTAGGAGTGTTCTGAGCACGACGGGGAGGCCGGCTATGAGCTCCGCGAGCCGTGGCTACGGCGGCGACAAGCTCGGGCACGACGGCGGAAACAACTACGGGTAGTGGCAGAAGAAGGGAAGAGAGGGGAAGGGTGCAACGCTCACTTCCGTTGCTGGAAAGGCCCGAGGAAGAGTCGAGGTGGCCGGAGACGGCGTCGGTGTGCGGCGGCCCGATGCAGATGGAGGTTGAAGATGACTGCGAAGCCGACGGGGCAGGGGCTCTGAGCTCGGGGAAGTGGACACAGTCGGCATAGGCGGCAGCGAGGAAGCTCATGGACGCGGGCAAACAAAGGGCGGCAGCCGTTGGCCACGCGCACGGTGAGGCCGTGGCGATGGCTGCGTTCGGGTGAGGGGGGAAGGGGATCTGGGGCGAGGGCGGAGAGGAGAGCAGGGAGGAGTGGGCAGACGAGTGGGGTGGCAGACGAGTGGGAGGCGAGGGGGCCGAGGCATCGGGACGGTGGAGGCCTTATCCTCTCGCGGGGGTCATTGCCGGCTTGGTGGTTCGGCGGCAACCAGCCTCCTGTAGCGACGGGGTCGGGGGCACAGGGAAACGTCCGGGGAGGGGAGTGGGCCGGCTGGCTGGAGTGGGCCGAGGCCCAGGGGAGGGCCTCTCCTATTTTGTTTTTTGTAACTTACTCATTTACTTTTGAAACTTTCTGATTTCTCATACTTTTTATAACCAAAACAGTTTTACAAATTAAAGCACTTGCACCTAAAACACCATTATAATTTAAGTTACTGCCACATTAAGTTTAGCATTTAAATAAAATAGGTTAGCATTTTTATAAATCAAATAGCATTTAATATATTGTTTTGACCACTTATTTAATTAGTTTAGTCCATTTAAACACCTTGCAAAAATGTTGGTTTACCACCAATATTAGTTATGGATTATTTGGCACATGATGAACATTTTAGTTTTCATGTTTGTGCAATTTGTAATTTTGACTTTAGATTGGATTTGAATTTGAATTGTGATTTGGATCAAGTGAATATTATCAACAGTAACATGATGACATGGCACCATTAACAGAGGATTACTGTAGCATGACAGCGGGGGTGTTACAAATCTCCTCCACTACAAGAAATCTCGTCCCGAGATTTAAGTGGGGAAGTAAAGAGTAACTCCGGGAGAACAGACCCTTATAGGGTTAATTATCTTGTGAACAATTTAGTGAATGAGGCATAGGTATCTCTTGAGTTGAAACTTAGTAAAACATCAAGAGCAAAGTATGAAGGTACAATAGGAAGTTTCAACCAAATGGGCAAACGATTGATACCTGAACAGAGTGTGAGAAAGAGGTTCAGAGCATCAGCAATAGATCATCTCTCGGAAGGTGGCTCGTGACATGATACGAAGCCAAATGCAAGAATATTTCGGAATCAAAGATATACATGAGAGTCAGGTTCTGATCCTGTGGAACTGTGGGTTATGAGCCCACCATGTGGGTTAAAAGTAGAAAGGGGGCCGATAGTACGACATGTCAGATGATAGACTATCAGTTATGTTGTCAACAACATTGGTACCAAGGGCGAGGGACGGAGAGAACTATTTTCCTTCTCGTTGAACGAGGCGGACCAATAGGCAAAGTTCTCGTCCATCCGTGGTTACCGGAACGCCAACAACAATAATAACAAGGTCTTACTGACAAATTGTACACCAAGGTGTTTTCATAAGCAGGGACCTATTACTGTTTAGATCTCATAAACCACAAGAAAGGTTAAAAAAAACAAAGGAAAAGAAAAGGTGGTCATTAGATTAATCAGAACATTGGAAGGAGAATGTGTTTAAACACAAGTATCAGGAGTACATTATTCCCAAGGACAAGCAGAGGATGACATCCATGACAAGGTAGTAGATTACCTTTTAGGTAAAGGGGAGAGAAAATTCATGACGTTACCCATACAACGGTGTATGGATAATTGATCAAGAATAGTTAGGATTGCGCTCCCAATGTTCTTGTTGATGATCGGAGTACTGAACAGATGCTTCGGGTAGTGTTGACATGGTCATCAGGGAAAGGTCAGACTTCGGATACACAAAGGATCCATCGGAAACAACTTAGAAAAATAAGTCATACAATTTTAGCAAGGAAAAGATGAGGGTGTGGCCGATGGGCTCAGCAACAATCCATCGACATGTCAAAAGGGATGTATTACCAAAATTATAAGAACAAGTTTGTGTTGGGGAAGGCAAGAATGTTGTCGATGATAACATAAATCATCAAGGGGCAAGGATTGTATTTCTCATCATGAATTCGATTGATATCCCGAAACGGGTCAGAATATTGATGATGATCACGACACCTTTGTCGAGAGATTTCATGAAGATGTAATCAATCGGCGATGACATCTAGTCAAAGGAATGATGAATCGAAAGGTTATTGGAACCATGGGTACGAGACAAACTCGAAATTAAGCTTGTTGTTCAAGGCGAAATGATAAGATGAGGAAGATCGAGTAAGCTTAGCTCATCGTCGGAAGTTGCTCCGGGCATAAGGACCAGGTAGCACAGTTAAAAAGTTGACATGATAAACATATAGCCGGTTAGGCTAGGAATGACTTGAAGGACAATTACACTCGTAAGCAGACAAATATTACTTAGAGTTATTGAATCGAAGCGCAAAATTGATTCACTTATCGATGTTCTCGAGTGACTAATAACTCAGAACCTGGGGGAAAATCTGAAGTCGGTGAGAAGTAATACTAGATGAAGACTCATAGGAAGCAACAAAGTTCCTTATTATTCTCGAGATACCAGAGGGTAATACTCGAGAGAAGATAAAAATAGAGGTTGCGGATATGCATTGATCTGCAGAAGACAAGTGCTCTAACTTGTCTGAGAAATGGTATCAGGGAGAAATATGGTCGGAACCACAATTGTGAAGGATCAATTCACAGATACCAGATGATATTATATCAAGGAATTAGTTATTATAACAAGAAGCTTCCATGATAGGATCTACATCATGTCCATGGGCATGAACACAAAGGTTCAGGGTCGACTCCCACTTCTATAATGCATAACCTTTCATTTTACTTCTCGCTCTTGATGAAGCTGTAGTATTGAAATTTTATCTGACGAAAAGCCAGCAGAGTATAACCCGCATAACTTTCGAGTTCACACAAATTAGCGAAGGCATAGGTTCAACCCATCGGGGCATCTTAGGAACATATATCATAAATTTCAAGAATAAATAACACAAGCTCGGTAGTAGAGCATGCTTGAGAAAGCAGAGGATACAATTTACCAAAAGCGTATCCGAGGAAAGGCTCACAAGCTTATTGAATATGAAGGACGTTCTCAGATAAAATCCAAAAAAGGGGTCTGGTGGTCCACAAGGGATCTGATGTGAGCATCAATATTCAACCAGAGGAAGAAAGAATGCAAGGAGATCAGATTATAGAAACAACTGACTAACTCAAAGCTCAATTGCAAAGGAATTATGAATTCCAAGACAAGAATCAGAAGCAATGCTCTGATAAGGGATGGATAGGTAGAATAGCCTTAGGGGTACAATCGATGGCGATTTGATTGATCGAGATTCAGCACATGTTAAAACGACGTCTGAGCCGGAAGGATGAATTCTAGGATCTGATTGAGGATTGCGAGCATTCGCAACAAATTGTATCAACGGACTCAAAATGATAATGACAAAGGCTGACAATAAGATTACTAGACTTATGGTATTATCCATAATGCAAGCAAGCAAGAAATTCAAGAACAATAGGCTGTTGAGGATTTTCACAAGAACGAATGGTATTACGAAGACTTTTTGTGAAGTATAAGAATCAACTGAGGATGAGCAGATACTCGATAGGTGCACAAAGTTATCCGTAGGGGTATTTAGATGACAAGGAGCTACAAGGCGGTAAGCTCAAAGGATTCTCAAAAAAAGGAGAGCAGTTCAGGGCATCTTGTAATAACAAGATCAATGGGATAGAATGTAAGATTGGTAAGTGTGTGTAGTTATCCAAAAGGATATTTCGGTGGTAAGGAATTGCAAAGGCAACATGCACAAAGTCTCGAGAGAATATCGTAGAGTATCTTCAGAATCTTCTGATGCAGCAGGCGATCATCTGAAATAAGGGGGCTCTCCGGGCGGATGTGATCACGAGATCCTAATGTTCAAGTTAGTAAAACCTTTTAACCCGAATAGAAGAGAGATCAGAGTCCCAGAGTATAGATGAGGAATAAAAGATCCTAATACCACCCAATGGCGACGTGGGCCCGTAAGCCACACAACCATGTTATTAAAAGTTTTTGTAATGACTAGACTCGACTTCGGCCAAGGAGTTGGAAAGGGGGCTACCTACAGCAATCGGCTCGATACCAACTCAGGCGCCTCGATTCAATCGTACACTAATCATGCACGCAAATCTGTACGATCAAGATCAAGGACTCATGGGAAGATATCACAACACAACTCTAGACACAAATTAAAATAATAAAAGCTTTATATTACAAGCCAGGGGCCTTGAGGGCTCGAATACATAAGCTCGAAAACACAAGAGTCAGCGGAAGCAAGAATATCTGAGTACAGACATGAGTTAGACAAGTTTGCCTTAAGAAGGCTAGCACAAAAGTAGCAAAGATCGAAAAGGCAAGGCCTCCTGCCTGGGAGCCTCCTAACTACTCCTCGTCGTCGGCGGTCTTCACGTAGTAGTAGGCATCGACGGTGGCATCCGCTCTGGGCTCCGACATCTGGTTGCATCAACCGAAAGAAGAAGAAAGGGGAAAAGGGAAGCAAAGCAACCGTGAGTACTCATCCAAAGTACTGCAAGCAAGGATCTACACTACATATGCAACATTATCAAAGGAAGGCTGTATATGTGGACTGGGCTGCGAAATGCCGAATAGAGGGAGAACCTAGTCCTATCAAGACTAGCATCTTCCGAAACCACCATCTTGCAGCAACAGGAGGGAGTAGAGTAGCATAAAGTAAAGTAGTAGTAGTGTTATCAACCTCGGCCAGAGATCCTTTCTCGACTCCCTGCGAGAAAGCAATCCCAATGCCATACTATCCAGTTATCATCACAATCCATTTATCATCACCATCCAGTCCTCATCACAAGTATCCAGTTCTAGTTGTATCGATCGGGATACAACTCCAAGTGTCCGTTACCGTAGGACAAGCTATCGATAGATGTTTTCCTACAGGGGTGCACCAACTTACCCACCACGCTCGCTTAACTCTGGCCGGACACACTTTCACGGTCATGCCCGCCTCGGCCAAACAATACGCCGCAATCCGACGAGGCTTAATAGAGAGGCCAAGACGCCGGACTAAACCTATGCCCCGTGGGTCATGGGCCATCTCCCGAGAACTCCTCACGCTATGTCGCGGCGGTGAGCAGACCTAGCTACCTCCTTAAAAAGGAAGTAGCTTACCAGTCCAACCCGGCGCGCGCCGCTCAGTCGCTGATGTCTATTAAGCTTCGGCTGATGCATACGACGCAGAACGCCCATACTATGCCCACGTGATGGTTAGTGCTATCAGGCCAGAGGCCCCTCGGATGAAATATCCAAATCGTAGTGGATTAGGAACGCGCGGTAACAAGCAGAGACTCATGAAAGATGTGACCCCGTTGCCCCGTCTCGAGAACTTGCGGCAAGGGCTAGGAATGCCCGGCCACGCCACGTAATTATCTCGGGGGCACCTTCCAGGTCCGCCTGACTCCACATCACTCGCAATTAAGCTCGCGCGGGTACCCCTCAGGGCCAACCCTTCTTTAGTAACAGGGTCCAGTGCAAAATCATAGTAACCATAGTAACCGTGTGTCTAACACCAAGTGGAAAACCTGAGGAATCACCCTTGACGGATTCCACTCGATGCAAATCATCAAGGTGAACGTAAGAGGAATCACCCCTGAGGTTCACACTTGAGGGGTAGCACGACAGAGTCATATCGGAAGTGGTTAAGGAGGAAATCACCCTCGATGACCATGACTGAATAGCTACACTACAGAGATCTCATCAGGAGTGATGTATAGGTTCCACCCTCGGCACTTGTGGTAACTCTGCAGAGTCGAGCAACAAAAGGGGAAAGTGATGTGCGGTGTCGGGGCCTGGTCTTCGATCCCATTGATCGGGTCTTCAATGATGAAGCAGGGGCAACAAGGACAAGGTGGGGGTCTCTAATGGATCACTAACCAACCTATACTAAGCAGTTTAGGATAGGCAGGTAAGCTACAACAGCAGATACAAAAGCAGGCTATGCATCAGAATAGGAGCAAACAATAACAATAGCAAAATCTAATGCAAGCATGAGAGAATGGAATGGGCGATATCGGGATGATCAAAGGGGGGCTTGCCTGGTTGCTCAGACGAGAAGGAGGGGTCGTCGGTGACGTAGTCGATCACAAGGGCATCAGCATCATCACGGGGTCTACCGAAGAGAAGAGGGGGGGAGAAACAGTAAATACATGGCAAGCAAGTGCATAACAGGACAACAGGCAGAGCTAGACGTGTTCTAACGCGGTGCTACATGATACCGGTGAAGGGGAAGTCAATCGGGAATTATTATTAATTCGTAAAATTAATGACTAAAAGGCTAGATACACTTAGAAGTGTACCCAGCTAGTGGATGTGTGAGGCCGACAGGTGGGGCCATTGAGTGAGTTGTCCAAGTCAACACTTGACTGGTAGAAGGGTGAATAGTGTAGGCGGGTCTTGCATGTCATTGACTAGAGTTAGATTAAAAGTTTATTTAGCTGTTGGATCCAACTGTCATTAGGCCCTTCTGCTAATTAGCATTAAACTAATCCCTATCCTAATCTAAACAGGCTGGCCAGAGGCACAACGGTGCTCATGGCTGGGCACACACATGCATGGGCGCATGGCAGCCATGGCCAGGAGGGCTCACACGGGTGGAGGCCAAGAGCAACAGTAGCTTAGGAGCAGCGGCTGCAGTTTGCAGCGGCATAAGCAACGTAGCAACGGCGGCAGCATAGAGCAGTAGCAATAGCGAGCAACAAGAGAAGCAGCAGAGCAGGCAGAGAGCAGCGCGGCATGAGCAGCAGAAGTAGTGAGCAGCAGCAAACAACACCAGCGAGCGAGCGCGGGACGCAGCGCGGTGGCGCTAGTAGTAGGCAGGGCCGAGGGCGCGCGGGCATGCGCCGGGGCGGCCAGAGCAGCTAGGAGGCGGCGGCAACAGGAGCTGGGGGGCGCGTGGAACGCGGGTAGAAGGCGGGCGCACCCACGTGTGACCGCGGGACAGGGCGCGGCCGGCGCGTGCAGAGGCGCGTCGAGCAGCAAGATGGGGCGCTCGGCTACGGCGGGTTTTGGCTACAGGCCACCAAAAGGGTGCATGGGGTTGCGTTCGAACCGCCGTGGAGTGCCGAGTCGAGTGGTGGGGTGGTTCGCCAGAGGACGGCGACGAGTACGGGTGGCGACAGCGAGGCGAGCTAGAGGGCTTGCCGGGCCCCTAGGAGTGTTCTGAGCACGACGAGGAGGCCGACAATGAGCTCCGCGAGCCGTGGCTACGGCGGCGACAAGCTCAAGCACGACGGGGGAAACAGCTACGGGTAGTAGCAGAAGCAGGGAAGAGAGGGGAAGGGTGCAGCGCTCACTTCCGTTGCTTGGAAGGCCCGAGGAAGAGTCGAGGTGGCCGGAGACGGTGTCGGTGTGCGGTGGCCCGATGCAGACGGAGGTTGAAGGTGACTGCGAAGCCGACGGGGCAGGGGCTCTGAGCTTGGGGAAGTGGACACAGTCGGCATAGGCGGCAGCGAGGAAGCTCATGGACGCGGGCAAACAAAGGGCGGCAGCCGGTGTCCACGCGCACGGTGAGGCCGTGGCGATGGCTGCGTTCGGGTGAGGGGGGGGGGGATGGATCTGGGCGGGGGAGAGGAGAGAAGGGAGGAGTGGGCAGACGAGTGGGGTGGCAGACGAGTGGGAGGCGAGGGGGCCGAGGCGTCGGGACGGTGGAGGCCTTATCCTCTCACGGGGGTCGTTGCCGGCGAGGTGGTTCGGCGGCAACCAGCCTCCTGTAGCGACGGGGTCGGGGGCACAGGGAAACGTCCGGGGAGGGGAGTGGGCGGCTGGTTGAGGGGGGCGAGGCCTGTGGAGGGCCTCTCTATTTTGTTTTTTGTAACTTACTCATTTACTTTTGAAACTTTCTGATTTCTCATACTTTTTATAACCAAAACAGTTTTACAAATTAAAGCACTTGCACCTAAAACACCATTATAATTTAAGTTACTACCACATTAAGTTTAGTATTTAAACAAAATAGGTTAGCATTTTATAAATCAAATAGCATTTAATATATTGTTTTGACCACTTATTTAATTAGTTTAGTCCATTTAAACACCTTGCAAAAATGTTGGTTTACCACCAATATTAGTTATGGATTATTTGGCACATGATGAACATTTTAGTTTTCATGTTTGTGCAATTTGAAATTTTGACTTTAGATTGGATTTGAATTTGAATTGTGATTTGGATCAAGTGAAGATTATCAACAGTAACATGATGACATGGCACCATTAACAGGGGATTACTGTAGCATGACAGCGGGGGTGTTACAATGAAGATGAAAATTCAGACCTCCTCACAAGAGAACTAGTGAGATAGTGGTACTGATGGCACTTTTCTGCCTCGAAGCTCACAAGATCAGCGTTACGCAAATATGCGTTAAATTCTTCCTTGATTCCCGCTCTATCCATAAAGTCTTCTGAAGGCCATTCACAAGGTCAAGACTGAGCGCCCTTGGTGGTTCATCGTCAAGATCACGCATTGCAAGCCCGGGTCCTTGCTTCCTTGAAGAACCACCTTGGTACATTTTCCTAAACATATTTCTTCCTCTAAAAAATTTCTGAAAATTTTAGTAACTTCAAATAAAAGTGAACCAAGCTCAACAAAATTGATAGCATCTACTCCTATAAGTGCCTAGAGCCTATATCATGCATTAGAACTACTTGGAACCATATAAATTTGACATGCTAGCTCAAGAACATGGTCACCTAGGCAGCACAAATTTGCAATGAATAAAGCACTAGAACAAAAACTAATTGGACCAATGGAGGAGTCACATACCAAGGAACAATCTCCCAAAGCAGTTTTGTGAGAGGTGCTTTGAGCAAGGAGATCGAAAATCGCTGCAAAATGAGCTAGAACTCGTGCTTGAGCTGGATGGTGATTTTTTTGGGAGGAAGAAGGAGTGTGTGGGTGCAGGAATAAGTGGAGGGGAGCCACCATGGGCCCACGAGGCAGGGGGCGCGCCCTGTAGGGGTGGGCGCGCCCTGGACCCTCGTGGCCATGTGCTTGCTCCCCCTGCTATGTTCTCAGTGCTAGATATTCTCAAATATTCCAGAAAAAAAATCATATTTCAATTTCGGGGCATTTGGAGAACTTCTATTTTCGGGGTATTTTTATATTGCACGGATAATTCAGAAAACAGACAGAAAATACAATTTTTTACTTTATTTATTCTAAACAACAGAAAGTAAAAGGAGGGTACAGAAAGTTGTGCTTTCTAACTTCATCCATCTCATGCTCATCAAAAGGAATCCACTAACAAGGTTGATCAAGTCCTGTTAACAAACTCATTTCAAGTAACATGAAACCGGAGAAATATCGAATAACACTATGTTACCTAAACGGGGATATGCACATCCCTAATAATAAGAATATCATATCTCTTTTTGATAGTAGGAAGAGGAAATTCAAAGCCTCCAATAATAATCGATGGAAATTTTCCAATAGAATTGATACTATGAACTTGAGGTTGTTTCCTCGGAAAGTGTAGCGTATGCTCATTGCCATTAACATGAAAAGTGACATTGCCTTTGTTGCAATCAATAACAGCCCCTGCAGTATTCAAAAAGGGTCTTCCGAGAATAATAGACATACTATCGTCCTCGAGAATATCAAGAATAACAAAGTCCGTTAAAATAGTAACGCTTGCAACCACAACAGACACATCCTCACAAATACCGATAGGTATAACAGTTGATTTATCATCCATTTGCAAAGATATTTCATTAGGTGTCAACTTATTTAAGTCAAGTCTACGATATAAAGAGAGAGGCATAACACTAGCACCGGCGCCAAGATCACATAAAGCAGTTTTAATATAATTTCCTTTAATGGAGCATGGTATAATAGGTACTCCTGGATCTCCAAGTTTCTTAGGTATTCCACCCTTGAAAGTATCATTAGCAAGCATGGTGGAAATTTCAGCTTCCGGTATCTTTCTCTTATTAGTAACAATTTCTTTCATATACTTAGCATAAGGATTCATTTTGACCATATCAGTTAATCGCATACGCAAAAAGATAGGTCTAATCATTTCAGCAAAGCGCTTAAAATCCTCATCATCCTTTTTCTTGGATGGTTTGGGAGGAAAAGGAATGGGTTTCCGAACCCATGGTTCTCTTTCTTTACCATGTTTCCTAGCAACAAAGTCTCTCTTATCAAGATCAACAGCAGGTTCAATTTCTATATCATTATCATTACTAGGTTGAGCATCATCATGAACATCTTTATTAACATTATCACTAGGTTCATGTTCATTACCAGATTGTGTTTCAGCATCAGAAATAGAAATATCATTGGGATTCTCAGGTATTTCAGCAATAGGTTCACTAGAAGCATGCAAAGTCCTATCATTTTTCTTTTTCTTCTTTTTAGAAGAACTAGGTGCGTCTATATTATTCCTCTGAGAATCTTGCTCAATTCTCTTAGGGTGGCCTTCAGGATACAAAGGTTCATGAGTCATTTTACCAGTTCTAGTAGCCACTCTAACAACATAGTCATTATTCTTACTATTCAATTCATTGGACAAATCATTTTGAGCCTTAAGTACTTGTTCTACTTGAGTGGTAACCATAGAAGCATGTTTACTAATGAGTTTAAGTTCACCTTTAACTCTAGACATATAATCACCCAAGTGTTCAATCATATAAGCATTTTGTTTCAATTGTCTGCCAAAATAAGCACTAAATTCTTCTTGCTTAACCATAAAGTTATCAAACTCATCCAAACATTGGCTAGCAAACTTAGTAGGAGGGATTTCAGCTTTATCATATTTATAGAGAGAATTTACCTTTACTACCTGTGTCGGGTTATCAAGGCCATGAGTTTCTTCAATAGGTGATGAATTAAGATCATATGTTTCTTCAGCAGGCGGTAAATTGAGACCATGTATTTCTTCAATAGGAGGTAAATTCTTAACATATTCAGCTTTAATACCTTTTTCTTTCATATATTTCTTTGCCTCTTGCATATCTTCAGGACTGAGAAATAGAACACCTCTTTTCTTCGGAGTTGGTTTAGGAATAGGCTCAGGAGATGGCTCAAGAAGTGTCCAATTATTTTCATTTGTCAACATATTACTCAATAGAATTTCAGCTTCATTTGGTGTTCTTTCCCTAAAAACAGAACCAGCACAACTATCCAGGTAATCTCTGGAAGCATTGGTTAGTCCATTATAAAAAATATCAAGTATTTCATTTTTCTTAAGAGGATGATCAGGCAAAGCATTAAGTAATTGGAGAAGCCTCCCCCAAGCTTGTGGGAGACTCTCTTCTTTAATTTGCACAAATTATATATTTCCCTTAAAGCAACTTGTTTCTAATGAGCAGGGAAATATTTAGCAGAGAAGTAATAAAACATATCCTGGGGACTACGCACACAACCGGGATCAAGAGAGTTAAACCATATCTTAGCATTACCCTTTAATGAGAACGGAAATATTTTAAGGATATAGAAGTAGCGAGTTCTCTCATCATTAGTGAAAGGGTGGCTATATCATTTAATTTAGTAAGATGTGCCACAACAGTTTCAGATTCATAGCCATAGAAAGGATCAGATTCAACCAAAGTAATTATATCAGGATAAACAGAGAATTCATAATCCTTATCAGTAACAAAGATAGGTGAAGTAGCATAAGCATGATCATATTTCATTCTAGCATTCAGAGTTTTTTGTTTCAGCTTAGCTAATAATTTCTTAAGATCACTTCTATCATTGCAAGCAAGAAAGTCTCTTTTAGTTTCCTCATCCATAACATAGCCCTCAGGCACAACAGGCAATTCATATTTATTAGGGGGAGAGTCTTCATCAGCACTATCATCAAAATTATCAGTTTCAATAATTTCATTCTCTCTAGCCCTAGCAAGTTGTTCATCAAGAAATTCACCAAGTGGCACAGTAGTATCAAGCATAGAAGTAGTTTCATCATAAGTATCATGCATAGCGAAGTGGCATCATCAATAACATGCACATATCGAATTAATAGCGTAAGCAGGTTTAGGTGTCGCAAGCTTACTCAAAACAGAAGGTGAATCAAGTGCAGAGCTAGATGGCAGTTCCTTACCTCCCCTCGTAGTTGAGGGATAAATTTTTGTTTTCTCGTCTTTCAAGTTCTTCATAGTGACCAACAGATATAAATCCCAAGTGACTCAAAGAATAGAGCTATGCTCCCCGGCAATGGCGCCAGAAAATAGTCTTGATAACCCACAAGTATTGGGGATCGCAACAGTTTTCGAGGGTAGAGTATTCAACCCAAATTTATTGATTCGACACAAGGGGAGCCAAAGAATATTCTCAAGTATTAGCAGTTGAGTTGTCAATTCAACCACACCTGGATAACTTAATATCTGCAGTAGAGTATTTAGTAGCAAAGTAATATGGAAGTAACGGTAACGATATCAAAGTAATATTTTTGGGTTTTGTAGTGATTGTAACAGTAGCAACGGGAAAGTAAATAAGCGAAGAACAATATGTGAAAAGCTCGTAGGCATTGGATCGGTGATGGAGAATTATGCCGGATGCGGTTCATCATGTAACATCATAACATAGGGTGACACAGAACTAGCTCCAATTCATCAATGTAATGTAGGCATGTATTCGAATATAGTCATACGTGCTTATGGAAAAGAACTTGCATGACATCTTTTGTCCTACCCTCCCGTGGCAGCGGGGTCCTATTGGAAACTAAGGGATATTAAGGCCTCCTTTTAATAGAGAACCGGAACAAAGCATTAGCACATAGTGAATACATGAACTCCTCAAACTATGGTCATCACCGGGATTGGTCCCGATTATTCTCACTTCGGGGTTGCCGGATCATAACACATAGTAGGTGACTATAGACTTGCAAGATAGGATCAAGAACTCACATATATTCATGAAAACATAATAGGTTCAGATCTGAAATCATGGCACTCGGGCCCTAGTGACAAGCATTAAGCATAGCAAAGTCATAGCAAGATCAATCTCAGAACATATTGGATACTAGGGATCAAACCCTAACAAAACTAACTCGATTACATGATAAATCTCATCCAACCCATCACCGTCCAGCAAGCCTACGATGGAATTACTCACACACAGCGGTGAGTGATACGTCTCCAACGTATCTATAATTTTTGATTGCTCCATGCTATATTATCTACTGTTTTGGACAATATTGGGCTTTATTATCCACTTTTATATTATTTTTGGGACTAACCTATTAACGGGAGGCCCAGCCCATAATTGCTGTTTTTTTGCCTATTTCAGTGTTTCGAAGAAAAGGAATATCAAACGGAGTCGAAACGGAATGAAATCAACTGGAGAAGTTATTTTTGGAAGGAAAGCTACCGGAAAAGCTTGGAGTGCACGCCAGGGGAGTCCCGGGCTGCCCACAAGGGTGGCGGGCGCGCCCACCCTCCTAGGGCGCGCCCCTGCCTTGTGGACAGCCCGGAGGTCCACCGACGTACTTCTTTCACCCATATATACCCACGTACCCTGAAACTTCCGAGGAACAGAATAGATCTGGAGTTCCGCCGCCGCAAGCCTCTGTAGCCACCATAAGTCAATCGGGACCCTGTTCCGGCACCCTGCCAGAGGGGGGAACCCTCACTGGTGGCCATCTTCCTCATCCCGGCGCTCTCCATGACAAGAAGGGAGTAGTTCACCCTCGAGGCTGAGGGTATGTACCAGTAGCTATGTGTTTGATCTCTCTCTCTCTCTCTCTCGTGTTCTTGATTTGGCACGATCTTGATGTATCGCAAGCTTTGCTATTATAGTTGGATCTTATGTTGCTTCTCCCCCTCTACTCTCTTGTAATGGATTGAGTTTTCCCTTTGAAGTAATCTTATCGGATTGAGTCTTTAATGATTTGAGAACACTTGATGTATGTCTTGCCGTGCGTATATGTGGTGACAATGGGATATCACGTGATTCACTTGATGTATGTTTTGGTGATCAACTTTCGGGTTCCGCCCATGAACCTATGCATAGGGGTTGGCACACGCTTTCGTCTTGATTCTCCGGTAGAAACTTTGGGGCTCTCTTTAAGGTTCTATGTGTTGGTTGAATAGATGAATCTGAGATTGTGTGATGCATATCGTATAATCATACCCATGGATACTTGAGGTGACATTGGAGTATCTAGGTGACATTAGGGTTTTGGTTGATTTGTATATTAATGTGTTATTCTAGTACGAACTCTAGGGCTGTTTGTGACACTTATAGGAATAGCCCAACGGATTGATTGGAAAGAATAACTTTGAGGTGGTTTCGTACCCTACCATAATCTCTTCGTTTGTTCTCCGCTATTAGTGACTTTGGAGTGACTCTTTGTTGCATGTTGAGGGATAGTTATATAATCCAATTATGTTATTATTATTGAGAGAACTTGCACTAGTGAAAGTATGAACCCTAGGCCTTGTTTCCTAGCATTGCAATACCATTTACGCTCACTTTTAACACTTGTTACCTTTCTGTTTTTATATTTTCAGGTTACAAAAACCTATATCTACCATCCATATTACACTTGTATCACCATCTCTTCGCCGAACTAGTGCACCTATACAATTTACCATTGTATTGGGTGTGTTGGGGACACAAGAGACTCTTTGTTATTTGGTTGCAGGGTTGTTTGAGAGAGACCATCTTCATCCTACGCCTCCCGTGGATTGATAAACCTTAGGTCATCCACTTGAGGGAAATTTGCTACTGTCCTACAAACCTCTGCACTTGGAGGCCCAACAATGTCTACAAGAAGAAGGTTGCGTAGTAGAAATCAAGCTCTTTTCTGGCACCGTTGCCGGGGAGGTGAGTGCTTGAAGGTATATCCTTAGATCTTGCAATCGAATCTTTTTGTTTCTTGTTTTAGCACTAGTTAGTCTATAAAAAATAAAATAAAATGGAATTGAGTTTGTCTCGTACGCTCCATATTTTTAATATCTTTCATGAGTATGATGAAAAGAAAATTGTGCCAAAGTGTTAGAAGAAGAATGCATTAAAATGTTTGGCACTAGAACTTTGAATGATGAGCATGATTGCAATGTTGTTAATATGAACTCCTTGAATATCCATGGTACTAATGATGATTGCACTAGTTATAATGAAAATGTCTCCTATAAACATGTCAATTTTTGTGGAGTGCATTGGGTTTGCAAGTACACACCAAATAGGGAAGATAGATATTGCAAGAGGCATAAGTAGTTAGAAACTAAATTGTTGCAAGAAAGTCTTGATGATTGCGCTAAAAGATTCAATATTTTTCGCGCTCCTTGTGAACTTTGCAATGAACATGGACATTTAAAGCTCCAATGCTATTTGTTTCATGATCAAGTCGTGTCCAAATATTGTGATAATTTGATTACCCTTGAGCATCATAAAGAGCTTAGCCTTCTTTTGGGGTATGAAGAAATGAAACGTATAACTGAGGGTATTCCAAAATTTAATCTCGATAAATTTCTTGATTTTGATCTAGAGAAGATTTATATGTATTGTGCGGTGAATTGTATTGAAAATCCTTATATTGCCAATTACATAAAGAAAATAAAACAAATAGAGGATGAAGAGAATACTAACGAAAGGGAAGAGGCTTCCCAATATCCTCCTATTATTTCTTATGATGAATCAGGTAACGAGGAGGAGCCTTCTATCCAACCAATCTCATTAATAAGGAGCTCCAAAAGAGGATTGAACCCACACATGATGCGGTGAAGAAGAAGAAAAGAAAAAGGAAGAGAGGTAAAAAGGTATCTCTCCCAAATAAGGTTGCTCCTATTATTGTTGTGCCTCATGAAAATGAATCAAAAATAATTGTGGAAGATGATGCATTTGATGATGATCTAGTTATGCCTATTGCTTGTTGTGATGATTATGATTGGGAATATAATGATACTCCTTATGATCTTGAAAATTTTTTTGGCACTTGCTTGGAAGAATATAATAATTGCTATACTATTGGTGCTATCCATACTATTAATGATGAGAGTGATTATGCTTATGATATGAAAAGGCCCAAGCTTGGGGAAGCTATGTTTGATGAAGATGATGTTTTTGAGAATATATTTGCTGCATTAATTTTTTCCCAAGCTTGGGGATGCTTTTAATAATGATGATAATTTTAGCCTCTCAAGTTTTGATATGCAAAGTTGTTATGATGATAGCATGCCTTCTACCTATGATGATTATATTGATGAAAGTGGGTTTGGAAGAGTGTCAACTTTAGGAAGTAATGATCCCACTATTTTGGAGGATGTTGAATCTTATAATATTTATGAAAGTGGATTTGGAGAGGTCATAACTTTATTTAGTGATTATTCCACTATCTTGGAAGAGGTTTCAATCGATTATGATGAGAACAAAGTTGCTACTTATGATGATTATTGTGATGAAACTTATGCTATAAAAGGTAGTGATGATTATATTTATAAAACTTGTCATGATTATGATTACCCTTTTCTGAACATTACTCTTTTAAGGTGGAAACAATTTATAGTATTCAAGTCTCTTATGATACTCCCACTATTCCGAATGAGAAGAAATTTGCTTATGTGGAGAGTAGTAAAATTTATATGCTTGTAGATCATGAAAAGAATGCTTTAGCTGCTGGTTATATTGTTGAATTAATTCATGATGCTACTGAAAATTATTATGAGGGAGGAATGTATGCTTGTAGGAATTGCAATAATATCAAGTTTCCTCTCTATGTGCTTAAAGTTTCGAAGTTATGCTTGTTTTACCTTCCTATGCAAGTTGATTCTTGTTCCCATAAGTTGTTTGCTCAAAAAATCCCTATGCATAGGAAGTGGATTAGACTTAAATGTGCTAGTCATATTCTTCATGATGCTCTCTTTATGTTTCAATTCTTATCTTTTATGTGAGCATCATTGAAATAATCATGCCTAGCTAGGGGCATTAAACGGTAGCGCTTGTTGGGAGGCAACCCAATTTTATTTTTGTTTCTTTCTTTTTGGTTCTGTTTAGTAATAAATAATCCATCTAGCTTATGTTAAGATGTGGTTTTGTGTTTTAATTAGTGTTTGTGACAAGTAGAACCTTTGGGAAGACTTGGGTGAAGTCTTTATGATCATGCTGTAAAAAATAGAAACTTTAGCGCTCACGAGATTAGCTTCAAGTGTTTACCAAGGAGTGCTATTTAGTTGATTCTTTTTGAAGATGATTACTAGACAAATTCCTCAGGTACACCAATTTAGTTTAGAATTTTTGGAGTTCCAGAAGTATACGTTTGATACAGATTACTACAGACTGTTCTGTTTTTGACAGATTCTGTTTTCATTGTGTTGCTTGCTTATTTTGATGAATCTATGGCTAGTAAAATAGTTTATAAACCATAGAGAAGTTAGAATACATTAGGTATAACACCAATATAAATAAATAATGAGTTCATTACAGTACATTGAAGTGGTTTTTTGTTTTCTTTCGCTAATGGAGCTCACGAGTTTTCTGTTAAGTTTTGTGTTGTGAAGTTTTCAAGTTTTGGGTAAAGATTCGATGGACTATGGAATAAGGAGTGGCAAGAGCCTAACCTTAGGGATGCCCAAGGCACCCCAAGGTAATATTCAAGGATAGCCAAGAGCCTAATCTTGGGGATGCCCCGGAAGGCATCCCCTCTTTCATCTTCGTTCATCGGTAACTTTACTTGGAGCTATATTTTTATTCACCACATGATATGTGTTTTGCTTGGAGCGTCATTTTATTTTATTTTGTTTTGCTTGATGTTTGAATAAAGTATCAAGATCTGAAATTCTTAAATGTTAGAGAGCCTTCACATAGTTGCATAATTATTCGGCTACTCATTGATCTTCACTTATATCTTTCGGAGTAGTTTGTTGTTTGCTCTAGTGCTTCACTTATATCTTTTAGAGCATGGTGGTAGTTTTATTTTGAAGAAATAGATAAACTCTCATGCTTCACTTATTATTTTGAGAGTCTTAAATAGCATGGTAGTTTGCTTAAATAAACCTAATATGCTTGGTATTCAAGATTTGTAAAACTTTCTTTTGAGTGTGTTGAATACTAAGAAAAGTTTGGTGCTTGATAATTGTTTTGAGATATGAAGATGGTGATATTAGAGTCATGCTAGTTGAGTAGTTGTGAATTGGAGAGATACTTGTGTTAAAGTTTGTGATTCCCGTAGCATGCATATATGGTGAACTGTTATGTGATGAAGTCGGAGCATGATTTATTTATTGATTGTCTTCCTTATGAGTGGCGGTTGGGGACGAGCGATGGTATTTTCCTACCAATCTATCCCCCTAGGAGCATGCGCGTAGTACTTTGTCTTGATAACTAATAGATTTTTGCAATAAGTATGTGAGTTCTTTATGACTAATGTTGAGTCCATGGATTATACACACTCTTATCCTTCCACCATTGCTAGCCTCTCTAATACTGAGCACCTTTCGCCGATATAATACACCCACCATATACCTCCCTCAAAACAACCACCATACCTACCTATCATGGCATTTCCATAGCCATTCTGAGATATATTGCCATGCAACTTACCACTGTTCTGTTCATTATGACACGCTCCATCATTGTCATATTGCTTTGCATGATCATGTAGTTGACATTGTATTTGTGGCAAAGCCACCGTTCATAATTCTTTCATACATTTCACTCATGAGTCATTGCACATCCCGGTACACCGCCGGAGGCATTCATAAAGAGTCATATTCTGTTCTAAGTATCGACATGTAATTCTTGAGTTGTAAGTAAATAAAAGTGTGATGATCATCATTATTAGAGCATTGTCCCAGTGAGGAAAGGATGATGGAGACTATGATTCCCCCACAAGTCGGGATGAGACTCCAGACTAAAAAAAAGAAAAAAAAGAGGCCAAAAAAAGGCCCAAATAAATAAAAAATATATTAAAAAATGAGAGAAAAAGAGAGAAGGGACAATGCTGCTATCCTTTTACCACACTTGTGCTTCAAAGTAGCACCAAGATCTTCATGATAAAGAGTTTCTCATTTTGTCACTTTCATATACTAGTGGGAATTTTTCATTATAGAACTTGGCTTGTATATTCCAATGATGGGCTTCCTCAAAATGCCCTAGGTCTTCGTGAACAAGCGAGTTGGATGCACACCCACTTAGTTTCTTTTGTTGAGCTTTCATATACTTATAGCTCTAGTGCATCCGTTGCATGGCAATCCCTACTCACTCACATTGATATCTATTGATGGGCATCTCCATAGCCTGTTGATACGCCTAGTTGATGTGAGACTATCTTCTCCTTTTTGTGTTCTCCACAACCACCGTTCTCTTCCACCTATAGTGCTATATCCATGGCTCACGCTCATGTATTGCGTGAAGATTGAAAAAGTTTGAGAACATCAAAAGTATGAAACAATTGCTTGGCTTGTCATCGGGGTTGTGCATGATTTAAATACTTTGTGTGGTGAAGATAGAGCATAGCCTGACTATATGATTTTGTAGGGATAGCTTTCTTTGGCCATGTTATTTTGAGAAGACATGATTGCTTTGCTAGTATGCTTGAGGTATTATTGTTCTCATGTCAATATGAACTTTTATCTTGAATCTTTCGGATCTGAATATTCATGCCACAATTAAGAAGAATTACATTGAAATTATGTGAAGTAGCACTCCACATCAAAAATTCTTTCTTTTATCATTTACCTACTCGAGGACGAGCATGAATTAAGCTTGGGGGTGCCTGATACGTCTCCAACGTATCTATAATTTTTGATTGCTCCATGCTATATTATCTACTATTTTGGACAATATTGGGCTTTATTATCCACTTTTATATTATTTTGGGACTAACCTATTAACCGGAGGCCCAACCCAGAATTGCTGTTTTTTGCCTATTTCAGTGTTTCGAAGAAAAGGAATATCAAACGGAGTCGAAACGGAATGAAATCAACTGGAGAAGTTATTTTTGGAAGGAAAGCTACCGAAAAAGCTTGGAGTGCATACCAGGGGAGTCCCGGGCTGCCCACGAGGGTGGGGGGCGCGCCCACCCCCCTAGGGCGCGCCCCCTGCCTCATGGATAGCCTGGAGGTCCACCGACGTACTTATTTCACCCATATATACCCACGTACCCTAAAACTTCCGAGGAACGGAATAGATCTAGAGTTCCGCCGCCGCAAGCCTCTGTAGCCACCAAAAGTCAATCGGGACCCTGTTCCGGCACCCTGCCGGAGGGGGGAACCCTCACCGGTGGCCATCTTCATCATCTCTGTGCTCTCCATGACGAGGAGGGAGTAGTTCACCCTCGAGGCTGAGGGTATGTACCAGTAGCTATGTGTTTGATCTCTCTCTCTCTCGTGTTCTTGATTTGGCACGATCTTGATGTATCGGGAGCTTTGCTATTATAGTTGGATCTTATGTTGCTTCTCCCCCTCTACTCTCTTGTAATGGATTGAGTTTTCCCTTTGAAGTAATCTTATCGGATTGAGTCTTTAATGATTTGAGAACACTTGATGTATGTCTTGCCGTGCGTATCTGTGGTGACAATGGGATATCACATGATTCACTTGATGTATGTTTTGGTGATCAACTTGCGGGTTCCGCCCATGAACCTATGCATAGGGGTTGGCACAAGCTTTCGTCTTGACACTACAAGAAAATCTGCATGTAGAGACATCAAATTCCATGGCTAGAGACGTGTTATTTCATCTCTAGGCAACTTAGAGTCGATTTGGTAAAGCGTCCTTGGAGCGTCTTCCCACGGACCGTCTCAAAACCGATAGACACGCTTGCTAAGCGTGTGTACATGACATGGGACGTTTTATTGAGACGTTCAAAGTCGTCTCTATACATGTCGAGACGTTATGTTAGACACGCTCAAAGCACGTCTCCACGGAAGTAGAGGTTTCATCATGGACTCAATGCTTATACATGCTATGTCGAGCCGATATATTCGTTTCTAAATATACATAAGTTTTCCTGTAGCTATGAATTATTTTACATTAAATAATATTTGGTTTATTTTGACTTCGTATTTCATCATTTATAATTCGATTACTTTATCATGACACATATGCATGTGCGGTGTGATCAAATGTCATTATATGAACACCTCGGTTCACATCACCAATTCCATTCGCAAAATAAGCATCCTCACTAGCAAATCCAGTTGACTAATTAGTAGGAAGAAATACATCTATTAAAAGTGTGCGGAGTTCACAACTGAATCAAATCAGACATTCATATGAAAGATACAAATAAATAAGAAAATATCCTACAAACCAGAACCAAGTTTTCCTATGAAGCTAAAAATCTATACATAATTCATTATATTTGTTTATTTAAAAATTAATCCATCTGCAGCTGCTCCTGGATCCTGCAATGCAGTCCTCTAAAGCCTTAGCTTTCCTGAAAAGAAAGGAAACAAAGAAAAGTTTACATGAACATAAGCTTTTGGACTAGTGCACAATGAAATGTTCTTTGATGAATTGTAAGAGATGTACCATACCAGTGTTTTCTGGTTGTGTTGGAGTAGGAATGTTTTTGTAGTGTTGTTGGAGCGATTGGCTAGGGTATTTTTCACCTAAAAATTTACAAAGATTCTTCATAAATTATATACCTTAATGGACATTGGAGCATACCTGATGCTTGTATGGAAGTGGACTTACATGTGAAAAGCAATAACATAATCAATAGTATCCCTTACTGTCTGGATTGGATTATTTTCATACAATCTAATAAGTCTCTCATCGTCAAGATCTGAAATGTTGTGATGAACAGAAACACCAACATATTTCTCTCCAATCATGCTTCCTCAAACCACATATGTGATATGTTTATTCACTAAAGTTCCTTTGGCCACGACTTCACTTGTGTTTGTCGAGTTCTTCGAAAACAATTACTTCAATCCTTTCCCTATTATTTCAAGAAAAATCACACTTATTTCAGAAAGAATACGCATGAATGGACACACTAAACAGGGAATATAATTGGCAGGTATTTATCATGTATAACAAATGCACTAAATCATCAACCTTATTATGTACATATTGATTATTCTAACTGGTTCCTAGTTGTACCATATACACTTCTAAACTGAACTCTTTTCTATGTCAGCTCCAGGATTTTACATAGTGCTCATCAGTGATATTATTACCATGACAAAGAGGTCAACTCATCTTATCATGTACTACATATTTCCATGATTATCTCATTTTGTTGCATTAGGGTCACCTGCTACTGCTACTGCTACTAGTTCACGAGTACCATTTATTCTTTTGTGAAACTAGTATTAGCAGTTCTTTGAAAATAAATAGTATTAGCACATGTATTACCAAAATCTTGGAAATAATTATTTCCATGATGATATCATGTTGCTTGTAAAAAAAAGCAGCAGGCAAAATACCCTACTTGTACAAAACAGGACACTGCGTTTCTTCTGATCTGTGGTTTGAATATACCTGGCTAGTGAACTGCTCGTCTTGGTATGGTTGATTCTGCACCTTGATTAGCCCTATCAAACTTTTCAATGTGTGCCTCTACAGTTGAGGTTCCTTTCGGTTGTAAGTAAACTTGTACAAAATAAAGGCATTGTTTTAATAACGAAGCAGAAATTTCTATACACGCAGACATTGTTTGATACCTTAGCAACGATATGTTCATGTCGTAAAGACGATCTGGTGTAATCCTCTTTGGTTCTCGCACAATTGCTAGGATGCAATTCCTGCAACTTATGATGAACAATTGTTTTTAAGTACGAGAAAAACCTAGCACTAACTTACTAGTGAAGAAACTATTGCATCACCTGCATAACATTTTGTGGAGCATCCACATTGTCAGGTGCTTCTACATGTGGTAGGTCACTGCCAACAACTCTTCTGCTGAACCTGAAACAAGAACACGGTAATAATATATTAATACCCACACTTTTATCTTCGGAGAAAGAGATGTTGATATACCAACTGTCGGATTTCAGGTTCCGGCAGACCCTTAAGGTTCGAGCTCTGGGGTGCGCGCGGAGATTATGCCCTCTACCTCTCCGTCTCGCAAGGATCTAAACTACCGGAAGAACAACACAAGATACGCAAGGTTTATACTAGTTCGGGCCACCGTTGTGGTGTAATACCCTAGTCTAGTTTGTGGTGGGTGGATTGCCTCTTGGGCTGAAGATGATGAACAATACAAGGGAGAACAGCCTCGCGAGGGTCTGCTCTTAGCTGAGGCGATGAACTGCTAGGGAGAGTTCAGTCGCCCTTCTCTCTCTCTCTCTATGCTGCCTGAGCCTTTCTAGCTGGTTTCTTGATGATTGACCAGATGCCTCTACCCTGGGGGTGGCTAGTCCTATTTATAGGCAAAGGCCCTGGGCCTCTTCCCAAATATTGAGCAGGAAGGGCGCCAACAATTAGCCAATTCGAAGGGGAACATCGGGTACACTTATCCTAACTAAAGTTGGTCCTCGCCTGCCAAAGGCCCTGTGGTGACGCCGTTCTGGGCTCCATGATGACCTCCTTCCTGCCGTTGGACTGTTCTTGGTCTTGTTGCACCGAAATGGATGCCTTTGCTTGATCCTCTCGCCTGCGCTTGCCCCCTTTGCATCAAAGAGGAAAGGGGGACACTGCACGGGCTGGCGCCCGCCTGGCACCCTTGGTCGTCATGGCTTGCGTCATGGGCACCTCATGAGGTACCCCACCTTGATCTCTCCGCCTCCTCGTGAGCCAGCCTGATGAGGCCGCGCCTGAGGTAGAGCCGTGTCATCCGCCCCGCGAGGCTTGGCTCCTCGCGAGGGTCTTGGGTCTCGTGTTGATGAAGATGGGCCGTGCTGGGCCCCTTTCGAGCCACGCCAGCAGCCGCAGCAGAGCAAGTCTGGGACCCCGCTCCCGAACGCCGACAGTAGCCCCCGGGCCCAAGGCGCGCTCGGACTTGGCCGTGCTGAGAGGTGAAAGGGTAAGGGCGAAGCGCCGCGGGGCCTAATAGCCTGCGGCCTTGGGCGCCGCATGGCGGTTGATTGGACGTGGGCGACACTGTTCCCCCAAGCTCCCTTATTTTGCGCCCGGCTAGGTGAACTCACAATTGTACACAGCCGCTTCCCTTCCTATTGCTCGAATGCCCCTTGTTCTTCCTCCCCTCGGACTCCGGCTCTTGCCTCCAATCCAATCTCGCATCTCTCTCCTCCCTTCCATCGCCATGGCTCCGACGAAGGAGGAGAAAGGGGAGAAACCCATGCCTCCATCTCGCCCACCGCCGCTGGCCGGTCGACCATACTCAACCTGGAGTGCCTGGATAAGCTCATCCCGGCTCTGTCCACCATCTTCAACGAGTGCGGGAGGACGACGGCCTGGCCTACGTCTCACTTCCCCACCGACAGGATAATCACTGAGGTCCACTATTTCGCCGATGCCTTGTGGGCGGGTCTGGTTCCCCCCTTTTCTGATTTCTTCAATGCCGTCCTCTCCCATTACCAGATCCATATGATGCATCTGGGTCCTGAATCCATCACCCTTCTTTCGGTCTTCGCTTTCGTTTGTGAGGCGATGATGGGCATCCCTCCTTCTGTTTCCTTGCTGCGCCACTTCTTCTCTTTGCGCCTTGCCGACCCCGCTCAATGCTCGGCGTGTGTGAACTTTGTCGCCGCGCCTGAGACTGCGGCCTCAGGGATCGACTTCGAGCTTCCTTCGCCCTCAGCTGGGTTCCGCGAGCGGTGGTTGTACGTCGATGTCGGGGTGCCCAGCCCCCTGCTGGCATGACCAACCTCGCCTGCTGTACCCCATTCGGGCTGGGGCCAGGAGACACTCGAGAGCCCCCGGCTCGCCTTCGTTTGGCGCCGCTTCACGTTCTTGAAATCGCTCGGCGTGACAGCGCCCAAGGTGGTGAAGGAGTTCTTGTTGCGCCGCATCGCCCCTCTCCAACGCCACTCCCGCCGAATGTGGGCCTTCAGCGGGCATGGCGATCGCATGAGGCTTCAGGAAGAAGACCTGACGCCCTGGGCGCTAAGGGCAGTGCTCCTGGTCTTGACTGGCGACCCCAACCCGGGCAGCATTCAGCAGGGAGGGGCCCTGCTGTACCTCTGCTAGAACAGGGACGACTTCGTGAGGCAGATGCCCTCCTTTGATGAATGGGGGCTGCGCCCTGTTGGCTTCCAAGGGCCTCGCGAGAACCCTGTGGTGGTGACCGACCTTCCGGTTGGTCAGGGCGGATCCTCCTCGAGTGGTGGAGCAGCGAGGCATGGGACTGCATAGGCCGAGAAGGCTCCCGATGAGGTGACTGCGCCTGGTGATGCTCCCGAGGGGGCAGCTCCTGAGACCCGTGCTGCCGAGGTTGAGGGCGGCAGGCAGCTGCTCCCAGCGCCTGGGGCCGAGGCCCCTGAAGCCCCGGCCGCGTCTTCTGGCGTGGCGATTGATGGCGCGGGTCAGGCAGGCGCCCCTGATGTGGATCACTTTGATACTCCGTCCTCATCGCAGGTCGATCCCTTCACTCTTCTCTTGGGCCGCTTCCGTGTGGACTTTGAGTCCCTCCGGAGGAAAAGGGAGGCCCTGGGCGATGACTTCTCTTGGCCCTTGCTGAAGCGCCAGAAATACTTCGCCATTGACGAGTAAGCTTTCTCCTTTCTTGGCTCCTGATCCCATTGTTGCGTCTAATGATCCTTACCCCACAGGCCTCTTCCGGCCGAGCTCGTGGGAGTTGTTGAGGTGCCGCCTCCCTTGGTTTCGTCTCCTCCGCCGTCCCCAAGTGCTCCGAGCAGCACTGCTATGGTGGTGAGGGCGAATGAGGGGGCAGACTGTCCCGAGGCGCGCCGCAGTTCTCCTCCTCCTGCGATCTTCCTTCGCGGGCCCTCTCTTGGTATAGCCGGCCTGCCGTGGGCTTCTCGCCTGGCCGCGGGCTGCGACTGGCCGAGGAGCCCCCTACGCCCTTCTTCTGGAGACGGGCTGGCCCCAGGCCGGGCTTCTGGTACGGCGCGCCCAGCCGTCGTGAGGGTGCCAGCCCCCAGCCCCCTGCCCGGAGGGGGAGCGATGATTCTTGGCCCCCGGCACTTGCTCGGGGCAGACGATGGTGTGGAAGACGTGCTCGAGCGCGCTCGGGAGCGCCGTGCTCGCCGCCAAGAGTTCCTGCGCAGGGCGACCGGCGCGGTGGACCTGCTTGGGGAGGAGCTCGCTGGTGAAGATGCTCGCCTGGAGACCGAGGGCCTGCGCCTGGCCGCAGGGAGGCGCGAGCTGGAGGCCGCCATCGCCCTCGCGCGCCATCACCGCGACCTTGATGATGAGGAGGTGAAGGCGTCGCTAGAGGCCTCTCGGGCGGCTCGATCCCAGGCCGCTGAGGAGGCCCGGGGAGCTGACCACCGGCGAGAAGCAGCGGAGGAACGGGCCCGAGAGCTCCTGGCCTGGTGCCAATCATTGGAGGAGCAAGTGGAACTGCGCGAGGCAGCCCTTGCATCGATGAAGGTGGCCTCCGGCGACCCTGCTGTGCTTCGAAAGCGCGAGGAAGCGTTGACGCTGGAGGCCGCCGAGCCACCCGCGAGTACGAGCGACTGGAGACGAGGGAGCGCCTGGTGACGCAGGCGGAAGATGATGTCGCCGCACGGGAAGCACGTGTCCTGGAGGAGGTTGGTCGGCAGGTGGCGACGGCGCGTCAGGGCCTCGAGCGCGAGTTCGAGGGGAGGCTGGAGTTGATCCGGGTCAAGGCTGAGGGAAGAACCGCAGCCCTGAGGGCCCAACGGGATAGGCGATGCGGCGGGCCGACGCCTCCCAGGCCGCCCTCGAGGCGGCGCAAAAGCAGTCTGCTGCTTCCCAGGCTGAGGTGCTCCGTCTTCGTCAGCGGGTGGAGGAGGCTGAGGCCGTCGAGCGCCAGAATGCCGATGAGATACGCCAGCGGCAGGTCCTGGAGCATGTGCACGCCCCCATGCTTGCCACGCTCAGGGAGAGGGATAATGCAGCCTTGGCCAAAGCCACCCAACACCGGTAAGTAATGTACCAGGGATGGGCCTCTCGTCCGGTATTGATAATGATTTTGCGTCCGCCACTGATACTCTGTTCTAGAGTTGTGGCGGCTGGGAGCTCCGGCTGGGAAGAGCGGCATCGAGCCACGGAGGAGCTCTGGCTTATGGCAACGCCTTCGAGCAGCATGGGAGCAAAACCGAGCCACAAAGGAGTTTGGGACAAGCTGAGCGTCGGTTGGGCCCACTAGCAGTGGGGCAACCTGCCTATTTGGTATGTTCGCTTCGGGCATTATTAGATACTCCCTCCGATCCATATTACTTGTCTCTTAAACGGATGTACCTAGTACTAAAATATGTCTAGATACATCCTTTTGAGCGATAAATAATATGGATCAGAGGGAGTAGTTCGTTTTAGAAGATTAGAAAATAAATAAATGAGAAGATTATTACAAAGGTTATCCAAGGGACCGATTGGAATCTACATTGGAGCTCGTTAATTCATACTACTAGGTAGATGGGAGAACAGAAGTTCATCTAGGCTACAAAGCATTGGATCTGTGGGCTTATAAATATATAGGTACACGCCATCCTCCACCACTGGCATGCTCGCCGCCGCATGCCTTCTTCACCAATGATTGTCCTTGCCCTCGGTGATGTCGTCGAATCAGTGGTGGCCGATGCTCCTTTGCGGTTAATCCTGTCTATCAGTACCTCCACTCACCTTGTGATTGCATTGATTTGAAGTCAAGCACATGCTCCTCTATGTTTAGTAGACAGTCTCTCATGGCTTACACCTTCAACATGCTCTCTCCAACATTCTTTTTGCTTTCTTGGACGATTTCTGGGTCTTGCATTGGTCGAGGGCCCAGGCTTCTGCAAGATTGGGGTCATTGCGGTCTAGTACCACTAAATGGAGAAATTATATTTATGCAGCTGACCAGATTGAAAGTTTGGCGCAAGCACACATGCGACAATGCACTGATTCCATTCCCAAGCAACACCACAACTTCTTAGCATGTTTGCCTATCCATAACCCACAATCAAACACGAGCCAGCTTCTTCATGCACACATGACACTACTCACCAATTCCACTCCCAAATAGCACCACATCTTCTTAGCCTCCACCGCAAATTAGCATGTTTGCCTATCCAAAACCCACAATCAAACATGAGTCAACTTCTTCATGCACACATGCCACCATGCACCAATTCCATTCCCAAACAGCGTCACAGCTTCTTAGCCTCCACCACAACTTCTTAGCATGTTTTCCTATCCAGAACCCACAATCAAAATGCTTCCAAAAACATCTTTTTAAGCATTATTTTGTCTTTTTGCTGAGGTCTCCACAAATGTTATTTCATCACAAAATTGGAATGCATGTGAAACACACATCAATGTTTGTTGCAAAAAAAATCAGATTTTTTTTGAACATTTTAAATATGTTTTTCAATTTTATTGTAGCAAAAGGTGCATGTGAGCTCGAGATCACATACTCCATCTCCGACCATGTGGGACTATTTAAACGAAATATCCATGGCATCAATACCACAAGGTGGTAATCCTATTTTTAGCACGATGATGGTGTGTGCGCGTTATGGTGGAAGAGGTCCAACAGTTAGAACGCAGGTGACATATAGGGAGTCCCGCGGCTAGGCCGGCCCATAGGGCAGGGGCGAGCGAACAGGATGTTTTCTTTAGTGCGCGATAGAAAAAAATTAGAAAACCGCAGTGCGCTAGGAAGGAGCTGAATCACAACCTCATAATACAGAGTGCACACTATTAGCCGCTACAACTAAAAGTGTTGTTGATTTGCTAACGCGCAATATATGTAAAGAACACACTGCAACACCAAGATTTGAAAAGACATTTATGCAAAATTTGAACCAATTTTTTTGTCGAAGAAAGTGAATTATCTTCTGAAATGCGATCATTTTCAAATTTTGAACACATTTTAAAAATTCAGACATTTTTTAATCTGTGGATAATTTTGGAAACGGGAATTTTTTTTGAAATTTTGAAGAAATTTGAAAACATGAACATTTTGAAATTTGTGAAAAAAATGAAACCTTGATTTTTTTTGTAAAAACGCCAACATTCTTGGGAATATCTAACATTTTTCAATCTGTGAACACTTTTTGGGAATGGGAACAAATCTTGAAATTTTGCACAAAATTTGAAAGCGTGAACATTTTTTGAAAAACTGAACAAAACTTGAAAGTGAACATTTCTTTTGGGTCTGTGAACAATTAGCTGTCTCATCAATCGGTCATCGTATTGCACCACATACTTCTTGGGCCGAACAAGGTTTTCGTCAGGGAGCGCAGGTTCAGGCCCAGCTTGTTGGGCGCATTAGCTGACACGGATCCCCCTCAAAAAGAAAAAAAGCTAACACGTAGGTTGCGCGACGGATCAAGTAGGATCTAACACCCAAGCTTAAACAAGCATGCGTTAGTCCTGTTGGTAGGACACTGGACTCCACATCAATCTTCGAGGTCGCAGGTTCAAATTCTGTTTCTTGCAATTTTTTTGGGGGGTTGAGTTATACTCATATTGTTCGCTGGTGTGGCTGGCCCAGCATGAAGGCCCAACGGTGTGCCAAAAATTTGTAGTTTTGTTTTGAGTCGTTTCATATATTTTTTTTACCACCTTTGGCACATATGATTTGGGGCATGCTATGCTTCGGCCAGGTGATGTTTAGAAACATACACCGCCTCGGTAGCCGTAGGATCACGAGCTCGACAACCGTCTGATCTTCTTTCCGTGAGCGCGCATCAACCATTGCAACAAGGCTTGTGCTTCACTCAGCGTTTTGCAACACGAGCCTTGTTGTGCTTCTGTTGAACAGTTTTTTTCTTTCAAATATGGCCTATGTTTCAGAAATAAGACCTTTTCTATACAAAATAAACTTGGTTGTTGCCCCTTTGCAACAAACGTAGTGTTGCGCTCGTTTCCTCTGCAACAAAAGGCTTGTTGCCAAAACAATAAAAAAACTACAATAAGTGGATGTTCGCATGTTGTTGTAGAGACTTGTCTCGCGGTAGAGGTGCTGCTGGCGACGACGGCCCAAGAAGGTTTCGATGGTGGTCATGGCTTCAAGAGCTCGGTCTGGATGGGAAAGAAAGAGGGGTGTGGGAGGAGAAAAATGAGAGGAAGGAAGGGCGACAGTGGAGGCCTGCCTTGACGGCGAAATGCGGTTGGGGCGCGGACCAGTAGCAAGCACGAGCGCCATGCGCGCGGCGAGCATCTCCCCCTAGTGGAGCTGAGAGACGAACGAAAGAAATGGGAAGGAGATGTGATGCCGCACAAAGTTTCTAGAAAAGGGTGTGTGTTCTGCAGGACCATGGGACACTTGTCGATCGACCGAGGAGGTCGACGTAAAAAATGGATTCGTCGGTTGAAGACAATCATTTCTCATATGATTTTAGCAGCTTCCCACGGCAGACAAAAATAATCCTATACAGTGAACAAACCAAAAATTTAAAGAAACGCGCCTTACTTTATTTTATTATTTATTAATAATTAATAATTTAATATTAAAAATTAAAGTATAGAAGTGTCATTGTGGTCGGATGATTGACGCTCACACATGCGACGAGCTTATGATGCAATAGGTTTGAACGGGGCTTCCTTTTCTGCACACCCTTTTTCCATTTTGATTTCTATTTTAAATTTTTAATTCCGACGGTCCATCTTATATAATCTAATTGTCTGGTTGAGTGGCCATTTATGCGGCCGAATCGGAGAAGGTTGTGTGTTCGATTGCTTAGGATTTTCTGCGTAGATAAATAAAATGCACCCAGAAAAGAAAAATGCAACAATGCTTTGTGAAGGAAAAAAACAGTGCACGCGGGCTACCCACCGCCTCAACCATTGAGGGTGGGCCCTCGCCATGTTGGCATGCCACACGTGCACCTGGTACATCCGGATACGGTACAAAGCATCGTATATGAATGAGAGGACACGTTAGACGATTAGAAAACATGTATTTTGCAATTTTATGGATAAAACTGGCGTACAAGTTCTAAGACTCCAGGAGTATTTATCTCTTTTCTTTAGTCTAAAATAAGAATAAAGCCGCACATTAAAACGTCTCACAAATTGTCTCTAAAAATAGAGTCACACATTAAAATGTCTCACAAATCGTCTCTAGGAATAGAGTCGCACATAAAAACGTCTCACAGATCATCTCTAAGCTAATTACAATCAAAAGTTTGTGGCGCTCTGAAAACGTCTTAAGAAGCGTCTTTAGGTCGCTAGTGTTCATGAGTGTAGAGACGAATAAAAAAGCGACTCAGAAAAAGCGACCATACGCGATGTTTTTGTTGTAGTGTGATTTGCCGGTAGAAACTTTGGGGCACTCTTTGAGGTTCTATGTGTTGGTTGAATAGATGAATCTGAGATTGTGTGATGCATATCATATAATCATACCCACGGATACTTGAGGTGACGTTGGAGTATCTAGGTGACATTAGGGTTTTGGTTGATTAGTATCTTAAGGTGTTATTCTAGTACGAACTCTAGGGCTGTTTGTGACACTTATAGGAATAGCCCAACGGATTGATTGGACAGAATAACTTTGAGGTGGTTTTGTACCCTACCATAATCTCTTCGTTTGTTCTGTGCTATTAGTGACTTTGGATTGACTTTTTGTTGCATGTTGAGGGATAGTTATATGATCCAATTATGTTATTATTATTGAGAGAACTTGCACTAGTGAAAGTATGAACCCTAGGCCTTGTTTCCTAGCATTGCAATACCGTTTACGCTCACTTTTACCACTTGTTACCTTGCTGTTTTTATATTTTCAGGTTACAAAAACCTATATCTACCATCCATATTACACTTGTATCACCATCTCTTCGCCGAACTAGTGCACCTATACAATTTACCATTGTATTGGGTGTGTTGGGGACACAAGAGACTCTTTGTTATTTGGTTGCAGGGTTGTTTGAGAGAGACCATCTTCATCCTACGCCTCCCACGGATTGATAAACCTTAGGTCATCCACTTGAGGGAAATTTGCTACTGTCCTACAAACCTCTGCACTTGGAGGCCCAACAACGTCTACAAGAAGAAGGTTGCATAGTAGACATTAGTGAGCATCACGAAATTGGTGATGGAGGATGGTTGATGATGACGATGGCGATGGATTCCCTCTCCAGAGCCCCGAACGGACTCCAGATCAGTCCTCCCGAGAGGTTTTAGGGCTTGGCTGCGGCTCCGTATCATAAAACACGATGAATCCTTCTCTCTGATTTTTTTCTCCCCGAACACGAATATATGGAGTTGGAGTTGAGGTCGGTGGAGCTCCAGGGGGGCCACGAGGCAGGGGGTGCGCCCAGGGGGCAGGCGCGCCTCCACCCTCGTGGACAGGTGGTGGGCCCCCTGGCCTTGATTCTTTCGCCAATATTTTTAATATTTTCCAAAAATAAGGTCCGTAGAGTTTCAGGTCATTCCGAGAACTTTTGTGTCTGCACATAAATAATACCATGGAAAGTCTGCTGAAAACAGCGTCAGTCCGGGTTAGTTCCATTCAAATCATGCAAGTTAGACTCCAAAATAAGGGCAAAAGTGTTTGGAAAAGTAGATACGACGGAGACGTATCAGTCGGTGGAGATGGTGTTGGACGAGGGAGGGCGACGGTTCAAATGCCTCGGCTACTGCAATTTTACTAGAAGGTCAGTGCTGGAGGAGTGTGGGCGACGGTTGAAGTATGGAGGCTACTTAAATTTGGGTAAAGGAATTGATGCGGGGCGGGATTGCCCAAGATCGCGTACGGTCCAATAACAATATGCATGTATGATAATAAGGAAAAGTGGCGCGGAACCGCCGATTTTTGCAATGCTCAAGGCGGGTAGTTTGTTTTATATTTCTAGCTAGCTGGTCTATCGCACACGGTTTGTCCTAATTTCCATATAAACTTACCCGCCTATAGCTTGCATAGGTGGTGGTTTTACAGCGCACTTGCATCGCACACGGTTAAGCCAGTACCTCCACCCTTTGCTCACGCTTGCGCGGTCGTGGTGATTTTACAGCGCACTTGCATCGCACATGGTTGAGCCAGTACCTCCACCTTTGCTCGCGCTTGCGCGGGCGTGGTGATTCAGAGCGCACTTGTATCGCACACGGTTAAGATATTATACCCGTGTGTGTTGAGTGTCATCAGAGTCTTTGCAGCAAAAAATAACATTAGCACTACAAAAAAAGACACTTCCGTGATGATACGTGTTTGTCATAGCAGGTCACTTTTTCTGTCATGCATGTACATCCATGACAAATTTATAACAGAATCAAGATAGTCATACCTTTGCTGTCGTAGAAGTGTTCCATGACATTACCTAAATTATCATCACGGAAGTGTCCACTTCCATGACGATAAATCGTGCGTCATAGAAGTGCTTTCATCAAGGGTGACCGACACGTGGCATCCACCGTAACGGGACACAGTTAAGCTATCGGGGTCTGGTTTTGGATCCGATAACTCGTTAACTGCCCAGACCAATGGGAATTTTCCACGTGTAAAATTCTCATTGGCCGAAGGAAACACATGTCGGCTCAATGTTCGGACAGATGTCATCCACTCATTGGACAGGAGGCGCCTATGATACGTTGACACGTGGCACGGCCCAACAGAGGCCCATTCCGCTGAAAATGCCGGCCCGTTTGACTTGGTCAAAAGGTAACGGGCCGGCCCATGAAAAACCTGTTAACGACATGTTCGTATATGGCCCATTTACGGCCCGCTTACTACCGGCCCGTTACGGCCTATCAGAATTAAGCCCGGTAGCTTCATCTGGGCCGTCCAATATGATTCTAGCCCATTGTAACTTCCGGCCCATGTATGGCCCATGATGTCTTTTGGCCCATATGAGGCCCTTTGTAACTCTCAGCCCATTAAAGACCCGAGATGAAACTGGCCCATAATGAACAGTGTATCGCTTTATACCCATTAACGGACCATTATTCCGTCGGCCGTTTCCAGCCCGTGTTAACTTTCGGCCTTCTAAGGGCCCATTATTCTTGGGCTCATTTCTAGAATTCGGTTAGATACGGTCTGTTAATGTTCAGTTCCATTTGTGGGCCAAATACAGCATGTGGTTACATTCGGCCCGTTTGTGGCCCGTTAACCCGTTGGGCTATTTTCATAGCGTTATCAAATACGGCCTATTAACGACCCATTATGGTCCACAAATAGTACGTCCCATGTTTGGCGAAATGACTATACGCCTCGTAGAAGGCCCATGGATCCTACGGCCCGTAGAAGACCAATGGATCCTATGGCCCATAGAAGGCCCATGGATCATACGGCCCGTAGAAAGTCCATGGATCCTATGACCCGTAAAAGGCCCATGGATCATACGACCCGTAGAAGGCCCACGGATCCTACGGCTCGCAGGAGGCCCATGGTTACAGCAGTCCTTGTGTTGCCATGATTATTGTGGCCTAGTTACCAAAACTAGGTTATTGTGGCCACTAAAAAGCGCGGAAAAGGAACTACAGTGACTACAAGCAAACAACTAAACACGACAATAAGGAAATAAATAAGAAAGCAACTAACGCTAGCCTATTACAGCTATTATACATATTACATCCACTAGGCATCAAAGTTCGCCACCAGTGCAAATATAGGGAACAAAGCAGCATATTACATACACTGGTCGTCAAAATTAGCCACCAGTGCAAATAAACGCAGCAGCAAAACAAGTCCATAACTGAAACAACTTCAAAAGAGCTCAAGAACCATTATCCTGGGTATCCACCATGCTGGCAATAAGATTAGCAAGCTTATTAGCTTTGTCCTATTTGGTGCTAAAATCCTCCAATGCTTGCTGTTGCACCAGAAAGTATGCATCTGAATGCTCCAGGGACTTCCGCAGTCCTTCCGCTTCTTGTCGCAGCACAACTGATCGATGTCTTTCATCTTGTAGTTGAGACTCAAGAAACCGAACTAATTCACACAGTGAGTTTGAATAGCTTGTGCAAGCGGTAGTGGCCAGTAACTCGAACAGTAAACCAAGACAGGACTTTGGGGTTGCCTCACTGTCTTCAAGATAGCTTTCCTTAGCTGTTTTATCGGCTTTGTTGGAGACCAACAAGGATGTCTCACGATCCTGAACCTTATCTGCATTACTTCCTTTATCATTGCTTAATAAGGAACTCTTCCCCAATATTTTGTCAACATTCTAAAAGAAGAAACAAGCAGACACATAACAGGTTTAGCATGTACTAGTATATGAAACTCATTTCGATGAACCAATTCATTAGTAAGGTGGACAAGATTAAACTACCAAGTGTTCTATTGCCAAGTAGTACATTATAAAAGCATCAAACAAACATATATCTATGTCCTATGGTCACTGCATTGTCTTGCCAAATCAAAATAGAGACACGGTTCAAATCATATCAGTTCAAGAGAAAGCAACACTGAAAGAATACAAAGTGTGGGAAACTAAACGGCACAACAAGATTTCAGATGGGTACCACGGGTCTACATGTACAACAACACTATTGGCCCTATTATGATGCTAGTAATGTGCATGATATGAGAAGTCAACTGTATACACAATTGAAATTGAAATCAACAGAGCTATTTATAAGAGAAAACCTGTTAAAGAAACATGTGTAAACATACCTGTTGTGCCATTGGAGTTTCCTTTGGATAGTTCAATTTAAAAATAAGTTTGTATGAGTAAATACAATGATACAAGAGCAAAGCAGTATGCACGATAGCAATGTAATCTTAAATGAGAACAGTTGTTCTTCAGGTTTAAGCACTTGTTCTACATGAACAGAGTACAGTAAGACGCAATCATATAGTACTTCAAATAGAATGAGCTCATAGACCTTACCACATTCCTGGTTCGGGACCAAGAAGAACAAGGCGTTCCTCAACATCGTCCCATAAATGTGTCTCAGGAGAACGTAAGGGAATTTGATGAGTTTCTTTGCCAGTGAAGTACGTTTTCTTCAGGTAATTTCGATGCTGCCATGTCACGCCCAAGATGCGACCCTATCCTAAAGGAACTCGAAGGTCCCACCAAGGATAGAAGCACATCTTGAAGACGCTTTTGCAAGGTGGATATCATTACATCAACATTACATAATAGTGGGGATACATCCAATACATACAATGTCACATGAATACAACATCATCTTACATGAGATCCACATCCGCCTACGGATGAAACATAAACAGAAACTCAAACAATATCCACCCTGCTAGCCCAGGCTTCCGACCTGGAAACTATCCCCTGATCAAAGAAGAAGCAGAAGAAGAACTCCAAAACAAGTAACATCGCTCTCACGTCATGATCATCGCAGAACCTGTACCTGCAACTGTTGGTGTAGTAATCAGAGCCACGAGGACTCAAAGAATCCCATTACCATGGGTATCAAGACTAGCAAAGCTTAAAGGGGTAAGGAAGGGGTAAAGTGGTGAGGTTGCAGCAGCGCTAAGCATATATGGTGGCTAACATACGCAAATGAGAGCGAGAAGAGAAACAAAGGAACGGTCATCAACTAGTAATGATCAAGAAGTGATCCTGAACTCCTACTTACGCCGACATAACCCGAAACCGTGTTCTCCTCTCGATCAACCCGAAAAGAGACACTCACGGTTACGCACACGGTTGGTGTATTTTAGAAGAGTTTGCTTTAAGTTTACTACAACCGGATATTAACAAATTCCCATCTGCCACATAACCGCAGGCACGGCTCTCGAAAGTTTATACCTGCAGGGTGTCCCAACTTAGCCCATGATAAGCTCTCGCGATCTCTGAAGGATATTCCTTCTCCCGGAAGACCCGATCAGTCTCGAATCCCGGCTATAAGACATTTCGACAATAATAAAACAAGACCAGCAAGATCGCCCGATGCTACCGACAATCCCGATAGGAGCTGCATATATCTCGCTCTCGTGGCAACACCGATAAGCTAAGCGTCACAGTACCGACGTAACCCAAGTTGCCAAGGGATGGTCCCAAGACGGTGCTCTAGTTTGGACCAACACTTAGACAAGCATTGGCCCGGGGGGCTGAATAAAGATGACCCTTGGGCTGGCCGACCCAAGGGAAAAATAGGTGGTGGTGAGGCAAATGGTAAAACCAAGGTTGGGCCTTGCTGGAGGAGTCTTATTCAAAGCAAACTGTCAAGGGGGTCCCATAAATCACCCAACCGCGTTAGGGACGCAAAATCCGGGAACATAATACCGATATGATGGAAACTAGGGCGGCAAGAGTGGAACAAAACACCAGGCATAAGGCCGAGCCTTCCACCCTTTACCAAGTATATAGATGCATTAATTAAATAAGAGATATTGTGATATCCCAACATAAACATAATCCAACATGGAGCAATATTCATCTTCACCTGCAACTAGCAACGCTATAAGAGGGGCTGAGCAAAAGAGGTAACATAGCCAAACAACGGTTTGCTAGGAAGGGTGACAAAGGTTAGAGGTTCATGGCAATTTGGGATGGCTTGAAGAGCAAAAGATGGATAGCGCAGCAAAGCGATAGAACGAAGCAACTAGCATAGCAATGATAGTAATGAGATCCAAGGTGACGGTCATCTTGCCTGAAATCCTGCAAGGAAGAAGAACGAGTCCATGAAGAAGATGAAGCCACGAAGACGAACCAAGCGTAGACGAACGAATCCTCACGATCGCAACGAAACGGGAACTATCGAGAAGAAGCACACAACATAGTAAACACACCACACATGAACAAGGCATGATGCACAAACAAGCATGATGCATGACAAGACTACATGAAGCTACTCATGGCAAGAGATGATGCAAACAAGAGAAACACATCAAAGCAAGTTTAAATGAGGCCGGAAGCAACATATAACAATTCCGGTAAGTCCTCATATGCGAATTTAGAAATTGGTCCAGATCTTAATAAACCTTATGTTGAAGTTGTTAAACAGCAAGTTAAGATGCACCACGATAATCTACACGAAATTCTAGTCAAGTTACATATAAAGTTCATTTAATTCGGAGCTACGGCCTATAAGATATGAGCAAAACAAGATAAGCATGGCATTGATGCTAAATGCATCCAAACATCAAGCAAACACCTCAAAACAAGGATGCAACAAGATAATATGAAACTACGTGCAAAATCAAGAAAGTTTCATATAGAGCACACTCAAAACGGAGCAACGGATCAACACATACACTATACAAGACATAACAACAATCTGTCCAAAACAGCAACTAGGCATATTGCAAGCACCAAAACACTATGCTACAGCATCTCAACGTAAAAACAAAAGGCATGGTCATGAAGTACAGGTAAAACATGACAAAACATGAACACTGAGCTATCTCCATAAATCACTAGAACATACTCAAACACACATGGCAAGATTGCAAATAATAACAGTTTCAGGCTTTGCAGAAATAACATCAGGTTGCAATGTTTAGAGCTATCAAACAACATGCTACAGGAACTTATCATGGCAAACAAAGGCATGGCATGAATTTACTAATTGCATAGAACAAAAGTCCTTTACTGACCATGAGCCAAAAGGGCACAGAAAATATGATGGCACCCATGTAAACATGGCAAGTTATATGACAGATTCATACATGGCAGGAACAACAATAAGTAGGCATGTTGGTGAGCTTGAACCACTCACCACAGAGCAATAAATGGCATGGCAAGGCAACTCACAGTAATAAGACATGTTTATGAAGCTAAGCATGGCAAGAGCAAGTTCATAGGGTGGATGGATCACTAACAACAATCATGGCAACATTGAACTTAATGTTAACAGGCTGACAGCAACATTATTTAGCAACTTTGGAGCAAGATTACAACGTGTTACAGCAGGCTATAAATGCACCCAGGGGCATGAATGGATCGAGCATGACATGTATAACAAATCATACTTAGGGAACATCTCCAGATTATGCATAGAATGACTTGTAGCAGCAGGTTAACATAGCATCTTGATATAGCAGATTCAGACATGCAAAACAGCAACAACAAGTACCCTACTTAACAAGCTTGATGCACTCACTACAGGAATCACAAAAATACATGGATATCACCCCTGTAAATATGGCATGACATAGATCAAAACTCATGTAGACATCAACCTCATAGGATGCACACATCAATCATGGCAAAAATGACAAATCATCAAGTTGTAACAGTTTCAGCAGATTAACATCATATAGCACTCTTGCAATGATGATTAGGGCATCAAGATGGACCCAAATGAACATGATGCAATGGAATGAAATAAAGTACTCGTCGAGGCGAACAATTTTACATACAACACGCACGAAACGGAGCAGTATGCAGCAAGTTATGATGCGATGAACAGGACATGAAAATGTTGCAGAAACAGGGACTTAGGCAAAATCGGGGTCAACCTCGTGGATCCAGATTCGGGCGCGGATCGAGGCGGGGCCGGGCTCGCCGGAGACGACGACGCGGCGGCGGAGGAGGCCCGGGATGGGGTCGCCGGATCCGGGTGGCGCCGCCAGATTAGATGCGCGCAGCGGCGGCGACTTCTGGAGGCGGCGGGCGGCGGCAACCGGCACGCGGGCGGGCGGCGGCGACGCGGCGCTGGCGGCGGCGGCGCGCGTATGACGACCGCCAGATGGCGCGGCGGCGCGGCCGAGGCGGAGGCGACGGACGGCGGCCGAGGCGGCGGGAGGCGCTTCGGGATCGCGGCGGCGACCGGCTGGCGGGCCGCGGCGACGGAGGAGAGAGAGAGCGGGCGCGAGGGCGACGTGGCGCACTGTGGTTGGGCGAGGGGGATGGCGGCGGACGTGTCCGGCGCCGGGCGGACGTGTCCGGCGCGCGGAGGAAGAAGGGGCTAGGGTTCATCCGCGAAATTGGACGAGGAGCACATATTTATAGGTAGAGGGAGCTAGGAGAGTCCAAATGAGGAGCGGTTTTCGGCCACGCGATCGTGATCGAACGACCGAGGGCATGGATGGGAGTTTGTTGGGTTTTGGGCCACTTTGGAAGGGGTGTTGAGCTGCAAAGAGAAGGGCTTTATGGTTACCCGGTTAACCGTTGGAGTACCAAACGACCTCCAAATGGCACGAAACTTGACAGGCGGTCTACCGGTGCTATACCAAGGCCGCTTGACAAACCTCGGGCCATTCCGAGAAAGTTTAACACCCGCACATGAAAAGAGGCAAAAGGGGGACGCCGGAGGGCATAGGAGTGCCGGATTGCAAAACGGACAACGGGGAAAATGCTCGGATGCATGAGACGAACACGTATGCAAAATGAAATGCACATGATGACATGATATGAAATGCAAATGATGACATGGCAAAGTGCAACACCCAAGCATATGACATGGCAACAACGGCGAATAACTGGCAGACACCTGGCGCATCGGATCCGGGGCGTTACAACTCTCCTCCACTGTCGGGGAAACTGATCGGACCCACGAACACCTATGGGACCGGCGGACCGAGCCCCTTTCGGTTCGGTGGGGGGCGGAGGTCGCACGAAGAGTAGATCGAGGCGAAGCACACGAGCAGTACCCAGCTTCGGAGCTCTCCGGAGAGATAATACTCCTACTGCTGCTTGTCTGATTGAATTGTGTTCTTGCTAGGAAGCGCAGAGAGCTACAAGACCTAGCTTGAGTGTTCTCTTGTTTCGAATCAACCGAACCCCCCTCTACGTAGCGCATGGGCCTCCTTTTATATGCTAAAGGGGTCACCGACAGGTGGCAACGTAGACAAGGGCAAAAAGGGAAAATGAGTTGTGGTTGGTACAGCTACTTGTACAGTGCACCCTACCTAACCCTGACGGCAGGGGACAAAGGCATTAAATGCCCGTCTAAGTCGACTAAATAGTGCAGAAAAGGACCGTCAGGGGCGCCACCGCTCGCCACGACGACGATCTTGTCAGCGCCGCTTACCACCGCGCCCGGCTGGCCGCACAACCTCTTGCCACGCGCGCCTGGAAAGGTCCCATGGCGACACGTTGGATGATGAGCTGGAGCGGAGGAACGGAGTGGTAGCCTGCCGCGGCAAGCGCCTTGCCGCGGTTGTTGCCTTGTCGCGCCCGGAAGCTTGTCGCTCACCGGGCCTTCCCGGCAAGCTCCTCTTGCCGGGGCCTTGTCTCCTGTGTGCCTTGGTTGGCCTTCCCGGCAAGCTCCTCTTGCTGGGGTCTTGTCTCTTTGACTTAAATACTTTGTTCTTGAATGGCTCCCATGGAGCCGAGGAGGACCTTGGCGGTCGCAAGGCAAACCCTGCCGCGGGGTGCTGCGACTGCCCGTGCACGAGTTCGGGATACTAGGGTACCCCTACTCTAGTACACCGACAGGAGCCCCCGGGCCTGGGCCACACACGGTGCCGAGCGCTGTTGGGCCAGGCCCAAGAAAGTGCACGGGCACGCGCGGCCTTGGTTACGCCGTAGCTTGCTCCGGACCCACCACGTCCCCCACGAACAGCACGCGTCGAACGCGGTGTCGTGGGGGAGATCGTGGGGGGTTTCTTAATTCAGAAAAGCGGAACGTCCGCCCCCTCTCCCTCCTTATAAACAGGGGAAACAGGGGCAGTTCGCCCACCTCGCCATTTGCTGTCTAATCTCGAAAACCACCGCTGCTCCCCCCTTCTTCCCAAGTCTGAAGAGAGCAGTGCTCCGCCCCCCATCGCCACCAGTACCACCAACGCCGTCGGTCTCCCCCACCGCCTCCGCCATGGCTCCGAAAGCCGACAAGGGGAAGGGCGTGAAGTCAGCCGAGGCGCAGCGGCTCGCGGCGCTGCGAAAGGAGCGGGCCATCTTCCCCATTTCGCCGCCAAGGAGCCGAGGAGTACTACTACCTCTTCTGGTCGACGGAGACGCGAGCGCATCCGCGCACGAAGGTACTCTCAGCCGCCGCATCTGAATTGGCTCCGAGCGGGTATCCCTTCTTCGCGCTCTTTTTCTACTGCGGGCTATGCCCGCCTTTCTCTGAATTCTTCTGCGACATCATGAACACCTACGGGTTCCGCCTCCTTGATTTCACCCCCAATGCTGTCCTGACCATGGCGGTTTTCGCACATCTCTGCGAAAACTTTGTCGGAGTCCACCCAAACGTAGCCCTCTTCCGCCACTTCTTCATGCCACGAGTTGAGAGAGGAGAGCCCCTTGCCGGAGGAATCGCTTGGATCTCAAGGATCGGCAAGAAAGAAGCCTACCTGGAAGGAGAGCTCCGCAGCAAGTGGGAAGAGTGGAGGGCAGATTCGTGTTGGATTGTAGAGGAGAACCCGCAGCCCTTTACCGCCCAACGCCAAACCCCAATAGTGCGCGGCAACGATTGGAGCAACTTGGCGCCGGAAGATGCTAGATTGAAGATTGCCGTCACCCGGATCTTGCGCCTCAGGCTTGCCGGACTAACTGTAGGCTCCGTTGGCGCAGATTTCCTTCGCCGCCGCATCGCCCCCTTGCAGGAGAGGAGGAGACCTCCTTGGGAGTTCCAAATGCGGCGGATATCATGAGGCTGCGCCCGGGCCTCAACTTCAACTTCACCGTCTTGGAGTTGGATGCGATGCTCCTGGAGCTGTTCAAGCACGACCCTGATCATCCCGAATGGTTCAGGTTGCCGAGGGGAGTCGTTCCATTGTGCAACAATTCCTCGCTTGACCGCATCCGTGCAATGATGCCGTTGTGCGACTCGCATGGAATTGCTCCAACCTGGCAAGAGCCTGCAGACGACGTTGTGCGGGTGTTCTTCGACAGCCTGGAAGAAGTGCCGATCCGTCCCGACGAGCAGAAGGGCCTCACCCGCGACACCACTGACGACGAGATGCAGCGCATCGCCACCAGGCTAGAAGAGGTGGCAGCAGCTGCTGCCGCAGGCGAGTTTGGATTCACCGTGGAGGAGGCGGAGGCAGCAGAGGCGGCAAGTCTTGTCGATCGAGAGGAGCTTGCCGGTGAGGAAGAGCATGCCGAGCCCGAAGTTGAGCTGAGCGGGCCCGCCGAGGGTGCCTCCTCCCCACCTTCAGACTGCTTGCCGCGAGCAGAGCCCCCAGCTCCAAGAAGGCATCTCCGCAAGGCCGGGGAAGTAGCGGGGCGGAAGACGGGCCAACAGCCGCCCAGCGCCGATGACGCAGCTCCATCATGACAAGCAAGCATTGCTGCTGGAGCAACTCACGCCGCTGCGGCAACCGGAGCGGGGCCTTCTGGGACCACAGCTCCTGCACCCGCCAAGCGGCCAAGGGAACCTACTCTTCCAGCTCGTCGCACCGGAGGCGAACCGGAATTCGATCTTTCCGCGCTCAGCTCCGAGGAAGAAGAAGAGTAAGATTCCTTGCTGTACTTGTAATTCTTCAATTTGTTGCTTCGTCTTGTATCTGATTTGCTTCATTCTGAACCCCTTCCTTTTCAGGACGCTGGCTCAGAGAGCGTCGAAGAGAGCCAAGACTCCGGTGGTTGTCATCGAGGACGATCCCCCCACGGCAGCAGGAGGCGCGTCCGAGACCACCTTGTCGGTCGCGGCAACTCTTCCTCAGAGCAGCCCCCAGCACAGCCCCCAGCGTAAGTATACGGTTTAATTTTTGTTGTTGAGTGTACATGGGTGCTCTTTCTTTGCCGATATCTGACTGTTGGTTTGTGTAGGAGCAGAGCAGCCCCACCAGGTGTGCCCGGAAGCCGCTCCCGATGCACCATCTGCGTTGACTACACCGCCAAGGGAGGATCCCCCGGCAAGGGAGCGTTCTCCGGCAAGGGAGGCTTCTCCGGCAAGGGGCAGTTCTCCGGCAAGGGATAGCGCCAGCGATCCTTCGGTGGTTGAGACCATGGCTGCAGATCCCATCGCAGGTAATCCTCTTGCCTGAAAACTTCCCTTGCATTCTTCTTCTTCTGATTTTATTTTTGAACATTTGTTTGACTGTTCTTTCTTTTTCTAGTCGTCAGATCCATCCGCCGCATAGTCGATGGAGACTGAGGTCGCCGGCGAGGAAGACGCGCGCGGCAACACTGACGATGTCGCCGCCATCGAAGGGGAGGCTGGCGCTGACGAGCCCACCGGCGAAGAGGCCGCCAAGGCTGCTGCCGCAGAGGCCGGCGAGGGGTCTGGCGATCGCACTGACGGACCTGAGGCTGCAGGAGCGCCAGGCGCTACACCGACCGCCGATCCCTCCGCCACTGCTGCAGCGTCAGGCTCCGAAGAGCCCCAGCCCGGCGCCTATCTCGAAGGCAGCGATGGCGTCTTCATCAAGCTCCCACAGGCGTCCGAGATCCGTGGCTCCAGCTTGAAGGGGAGACCTTTGACGAAGAGCTGCTCGCCTCCGCTGGGCTGACGCTGGTCGACGCGCCAAGCAGCAGCAGCGGCGAGTCTGAGGAGGAGCAGATGTTGAGGAAGCTGCTATCGCTCTACCGCGCCCGACAAGCCAAGCTGGAATCTCGGGAAGCGCTTGTCGCGAAGGCGGGAGCAGACATAGAGAAGCGCGCGGAGGAGCTCCGGGGCGCCAACCAGGAAGCTCTCCGGTCCTTGGCAGAGGAGCGGGAGCGACTCGCCTAGGAGCGCACAGCCTTTATCCTCAAGAAGGCTGAGGTTGAGGAGCTGCAGCGGCTTGCTGCCGAGAAGCTGTCTGCACAGGAGGGCGAGCTGGGGCAGCGGAAGATCAATCTTGACAGCCATGAGGAGGAGCTCGCCGCGCGCGAGCAAACATTTGGCGGGGCCCTCAAGGAAGCAAAGGACGCTGCCGCAGCTGCCGAGGCCGCCAAGAAGGAGCTGGAGACGAAAGTGACGCAGTTGGAGGCCAATCTTCAGAAGAGCGGCGAGGAGCTTGCTGCACTCAAGCACGAGCGCGAGAAGGACGCCTACACTCTTGGCGAGCTGCAGGGCCGTCTCGCCGAAAGGAGCAAGGAGCTCAGCGCCGCCAAAGACTCCAAAGCAGATCTTGAGCTGAAGCTGACCACCTTGATGCAGACGTTGGACGGCGCCAAGGAGCGGGAGGTGGCCTTGTTGGAGAAGGTCAAGGCCGGCGAGGAGCTGCTGGCGAGTGTTACTACTGCCCAGAGAACCTTCAGAGAGAATGTGGAGCACTGGACCGAGGGTCTTGTGAATGTCGCCGCCGCCATCGACAGGGAGCTGGCGGAGCTGGGGATGGTGGATCTTGGATATTCCTCCGATGAGCATCTCCAACCCAGCGCCAAGCTCAGCCTGTTCTTCAAGGGCGTGGTGACGGCTCTCCAGCGACTCCGGGAAGAGATCCCAAAGCAGCTGGCCGAGGAATCGCGCCAGATCTGCGCGGGAGCTCTCCAGAAGGTGCTGATGAAGGTAGCCTTCCGCAATCCAGGCCTCAACCTCACCGGTGTCCTCAAGTCCCTGCCGCCGGATGCCGATGTGGAGGCACTCAAGGCCCTTGTTGCACCCATTGTGGACAGGGTGAGCGGGATCAAGAGGGTTGATGGCGACCGCGTAGATTAGGCCGCCCATTTTACCTTTCCCTTGTCGCTGCTGGTCAAGTTATGAGAACCATCTATTAGAGCTGCGACAAGCTATCTTGTAATATAACTCTATTTTGGGTAATGATTGCAATGTTATTTCCTTTACTTGATTCCTTCCTTTGTATGTTTTTTCCCTACGCTTTTAGAGAACTTGTCGGCGCGGGCACCTTTGCATGAAGGCTGAGTCTTGAACGTCGGCAGCTTCTTCAAGCGGTGCCGCCTCCGTCAAGCAACCTTGTCGCGACTAGTTGCAGCTCACTTAAGTTTTTGAGCGGACTCGAAACAAAGTAAGGGTGCAGCTAGCTACGAGTTGGTTCCTCCGTGCAGAGGTTTTTCATACAAAGCATGGTCGTTCGAGGAAGATAACTCAAAAATTTTAAAATTGATTGCTCAAATTTTGGCAACTTAGCTTTTCTGTCCTTTGCTTCCCGGTAAGGCGAAATTTCCTCGAGCGACGCTTGGTCCACACCATTATCTTCTCCTTCCCCCCCGGCAAACTTGTGTGCGAGGGAGCCTTCCTTTCTTTGAGAAAGAGAAAGAAGAGAAAATAAAATTATGGAGCCTTGAGGCTCGTTATTGCTTACCGGGGTAGGTTCTGCACAAAGTGTCAGATACACATGCAATAAAATGATGAAAGCATGAAATTGACAAGTTGTGTGGAACACATGAGCTTTACTTATGCACGGGATCTGCGCCCGGCTTTGTACAAAGGATTACATGCAACATCGGCAAGACTTGTACAAAAGGTGGTTGCCGAACAGGTTCCGCAACCGCGCTCTGAGTAAAACTTACGAAGATGCTCGATGTTCCAGGAGTTGCTCACCGAATGCCATCTTCGGTCTCAAAGGCGGACAGCGCGGGCCTAGTGACTCGTTTCACCCGATAAGGGCCTTCCCACTTCAAGGCCAACTTGTTGGAATTCTTGGCGGACTGAACGCGTGGAAGAACAAGGTCGCCTTCCTCGAGACTTCGGCATTAACTTTATGGCTATGGTAGCGGCGCAAAGCTTGCTTGGTAACGAGCAGCTCGTCAATGCTGAAGACGGTCCTCCTCAAGGAGCAGCGCGTCATCTTGTCGCAGCTGCTCTTGCTCAAGCTCATCATAAGCGAGCACTTGAGGTGACCCGAATACGAGTTCCGTGGGAAGAACTGCCTCTGCTCCATAGACTAGAGCGAAAGGTGTCTGGCCAGTGGCTCGATTTGGCGTCGTCCTGATCGACCAAAGAACCACCGGTAGCTCCTCAATCCAGTTCCTTCCGCACTTGTGCAGCCTGTCGAAAGTTCTGGTCTTGAGCCCACGTAGCACTTCAGCATTTGCCCTCTCCGCTTGACCGTTGCTTCTCGGATGAGCAACAGAAGCAAAGCAGACCTTGGCGCCAAGATCTTGGACGTACTGCACGAAGGTGCGGCTCGTGAATTGTGTACCGTTGTCGGTGATGATCCTCTTAGGGATTCCGAAACGGCAAACAATGGACCTGAAGAACTTGATCGCCGATCGTGTCTGTCACCTTCCTCATCGCTTCCACTTCCGCCACTTTGTGAACTTGTCGATTGCAACGTACAAGTACTCAAAGCCCCCGACAGCTCTGGGGAAGGGGCCGAGGATGTCGAGCCCCCAGATCGAAAATGGCCAGGATAAAGGGATCATCTGGAGAGCTTGAGCTGGCTGGTGTATCTGCTTGGAATGGAACTGGCATGCTTCACACTTGGTTACTTGTGCAGTTGCATCCTGGAGGGCTGTCGGCCAAAAGAAACCTTGCCGGAAAGCTTTGCCGGCAAGTGCTCTAGCACCAATGTGGTGTCCACATATGCCTCCGTGTATCTCTGCCAACAGCTTCTGTCCATCTTCCCGGTGAATACACTTCAATTTCACACCATTGAGTCTTCTTACATGCACAGTGTCTTTGTCGACAAACTGGTACATACTTGACTGCCGGGCTACTCTTTCCGCTTCTTCTTGCTCTTCGGGAAGTTCTCCTGTCTGAAGGAAATGGACAATCTGCTGCGCCCATGCTGGAGCCTGTGGCTCGACAACAAGGACTGAAGGAACATCTGCTGCTGCGGGAACATCCGCTTCTACGGCAAGAACCTGCGGCTCAGCCGGAGCTTGATGTTCCCCGACAAGCTTGCCGGAGCAAAACTTGTCGGGAGCGTCTGCTTCAACGAAACAAATCCTAGGGCTTGTCGGAGCAGACGACTCCTCAGCACTGTTGGTGTTGATCTTGAGGACCTTCTTGGCGGCGGCTTCGGGAAGCTCTGCCGGAAAATAGTCACAAGAAATCAACTTCCTCTTCTTGTTCTGTCCAGTTGATAGCGTTACAGTCGGTTGAGTCAGCTTGAGCACAAAAATTCCTGGTTCCACAGGTAACTTGAGTGCGGCGCACTTTGACGAGCCATCGGCAATATCCTTCGAGCTCTTGGAACATGTTCCATCGTGAGGCCGTCAAAGTGCTCTTCTAGCTTTCTCACTTCATCAACATAGGCTTCCATCAACGGACTCTGATAATCCTTGTTCACTTGGCGGACGACAAGCTGTGAGTCACCCCTGACAATGAGCTTCTTGATCCCAAGTTCTACCGCGATCCTGAGACCGGCAAGCAAACCTTCATACTCTGCAGTATTGTTTGTTGCTTGCTCCTTGGGAAAGTGCATCTGGACTATGTACTTAAGGTGTTCTCCGTGGGTGCTACAAGCAACACGCCCGAGACCGTGCCTTGCAGCGAGAAGGCACCATCAAAGTACATCAGCCACTCTTTGCTTGCTTCCTTGACGGGATGCTCGCTTCGAATTTCTTCATCTTGGGTTGGCGTCCATTCTGCTATGAACTCTGCCAATGCTCTGCTTTGGATAGTTGAAGTGCTTTCAAACTTGAGGCCAAAGCTTGACAGTTCCAAAGCCCACTCGACAATCCTGCCTGTTGCTTCGGATTTTGCAAGATCCTCTTCAACGGAAAGCGAGTGACGATCGTGTGATCTCATGTGCTTGGAAATAATGGCGCAGCTTCCTCGAGGCCATGAGAAGGCGAAAAGCAATTTCTGCACACCGAGTACCTTGATCTAGCCCCTGCAGAAGGGAACCGACAAAATAAACTGGGCGCTGCACCATCCTTTTCTCGCATCTTCTCACTGCGCTGCAGATCCATCTTTGTCGGGACCAGAGCTTGCCGGTGAAGTTCCTTGCTTGTTGCTGGATGTCTCTGCCGTGGTTGCCGGCTCATCATCCGCCTCCCTCTCCGCTACTAACGCAACACTAACCACTTGATTGGTTGCCGCTATATATAGCAGCAAGTTCTCTTGTGGCCTAGGTGCGACAAGTATTGGAGTGGAGGACAGGTATCTCTTTAAGTCCCGCAGCGCAGCCTCCGCTTCCGGAGTCCATTTCATTGGACCTGCCCTTTTCAATATTATGAAAAATGGCAGGGCGCGCTCAGCAGACCTAGAGATAAACCTGCTGAGAGCAGCCACGCAACCGGCAAGTCTTCGTACATCCTTGACGCGCTTTGGTGCTTCATTCTGCTCAATGGCCTTGATCTTGTCGGGATTGTCTTCAATTCCCCGCTGAGACACGAAGAACCCGAGAAGCTTGCCGGAAGGGACTCCAAACACACACTTCTCAGGGTTGAGCTTGAGGTTGATCTTGCGCAGATTTGCAAAGGTTTCATCTAAATCTTGAATCAGGGTTGCCTTGTCCTTGCTCTTGACCACTATGTCATCCATGTAGGCTTCTACATTTCTGTGCATTTGCGGTTCAAAAGCGTCATGGACTACTCTTGCAAATGTTGAACCAGCATTCTTTAAACCGAAAGGCATCTGTATGAAACAATATGTGCCACATGGGGTGATGAATGCAGTTTTTTCCTCATCTTCTTCTGCCATGAAGATCTGATGATATCGTGAGTATGCATCAAGAAATGAAAGCAAATCACATACGGCCGTGGAGTCAACAATCTGATCGATGCGTGGCAAGGGAAATGGGTCTTTAGGACAAGCTTTATTAACATCAGTAAAGTCGATACAAAGCCTCCATTTTCCGTTTGCCTTACGCATAACTACAGGATTGGCCAACCACGTAGGATGGAGCACTCCTCTGACAACGCCTGCTGCTTCCAACTTCTTGATCTCTTCTGCAATGAATTCCTGGCGCTCCACTGCCTGCTTTCTGACTTTTTGCTTGACGGGCCGCGCGTGAGGACAGACGGCAAGATGGTGCTCAATTACTTTCCTGGGAACACCGGGGATGTCAGACGGTTGCCACGCAAACACGTCGACGTTCGCCCGCAGGAAAGCAACGAGCGCGCCTTCCTATTTAGGGTCGAGAGTGGCACTGATGGTGAAGGTACCACCAGTGCCGTCCTCCTTGGCGGACACCTTCTTGGTCTTTGGTGGAGCTGCCATCGTCTTCTTGCACTTGCCGATGGAGCTCGATGGTGCGTCCTCGACGGTAGCGCAACACTCCGTAGAGGTGCGCTTGCCGGAGTGGGCATCAGAGCTCTTGCCGGACTTGGTCTTCTTCTTCCCTCCGGGAGCTTCAGCGGCAAGTGACTTGTGATCTGCTGCGGCTGCTGCTTCCCGGTAGATCTTGTCGGCGCAGATAAGAGCATCTTTCTTGTCGCCGGGGACAGAGATGACACTTATCGGGCCTGGCATCTTGAGCAAGTTGTATGCATAATGAGAGGCTGCCATAAACTTGGCGAGTGCTGGACGGCCAAGTATCCCATTATAAGGCAATGGGAAGTCAGCAACGTCAAAGGTGACCCTCTCAGTCCTGAAGTTCAACTTGCTGCCAAATGTCATGGGCAACGTGATTTTTCCCTTTGGCTTGCTCCTTCTCGGATTGATTCCTTGGAATGTGCCTGTCTCTTCGAGCTCGCCATCAGGGATCTGAAGCTTCTGGAGTACCGCGGAGGAGATCAGGTTTAAGCCGGCCCCGCCGTCAACTAGCATCTTGGTGACTTTGAGGTTGCGGATAGTTGGTGAAACCAACATCGGCAAGCACCCGACCGCAGTTATGCGATCAGGGTGGTCCTCAATATCAAAGATGATAAGCGTGCTGGACCATTTCAGAGGCCTGCGCGACTCGACGGATGGTTCTGCTGCATTGACTTCCCGCATCCACTGTTTGAGTTGGCGGTGTGAAGTATGCAGAGAAGCACCACCGTCAACGCACAGACCCTCTGTGGCTTTCTGGAACTCCTTCTCGTCGGTCTCATCATCCTCTATGTCTTCATCGTCGTCGTCATCTTCATCCTTGTCACGGCCGCGAGGAGGTCTGTCTCCTTGCCACTGCTTGGCCTTGCCGCGGCGTCCTCCCCGGCCGGGACGTTTCTTGCTAGGTCCTCCAGCACCTTCCTGAGCCTTCTCCTTGTCGCGCCGCTCGTATTCAGCCCTCTGCTGCTCAACAAGCTGCTTGACCTTCTTGCAACTCTGGAGGTCATGGCCCTTGGTGCGGTGGATCTTGCAGTACTGCTTGTTGGAGCCGTCCTGCTTGTTGGCGACCGCCACAGCCTGGCAGCTGGTGCCAGCGGCAACCTCCTTGCCGGAGCTGCCAACTTTGGCTTTCTTGGCGCCACCTCCGCTGCCGGACTGCTCGACAACTAGCACATCTTTGCCTTTATTTTTTCTATTGCTCCGCCGTCGGCTTTTCTTTGCCGGGGTGGATCCCTCACTATCACATCCTGCAGCTTCTGTATTCTCTCCGGGGAGTCTCCTCCCTTCCTCAGCACGTGCACACTTGTCGGCCAGGGCATATAGCTCACTGACATCTCTGATCTTGCACATCGCCATCTCCTCCCGCAGCCTGCGGTTTCGCACGTTCTGATGGAACGCGCTGATCACCGCGGCAGGGTGGACATCTGGGATGTTGTGCTGTACACGGCTGAATCTCTGAATGTACTTGCACAGGGGTTCTCCTTCCTTCTGGGCGAGTAGTTGAAGATCGCTCTCTTGGGCATGGGGCTTGTGGCCGCCTGTGAAGGCGCCGACAAACTGATGGCACAGGTCTGCCCAAGAGGATATGGAGTTGTCCGGCAAGTGCATGAGCCAAGATCTGACATTGGGCTTGAGTACCAACGGAAGTAGTTGGCCGAATCTTGTCGCCTCACCCCGCAGCTTGCACCGCAATGGTGTAGATGCTGAGGAACTCCGACGGATGCGTCTTGCCGTCGTACTTCTCTGGCACGTCTGGCTTGAAATTCTTCTTGCTGGGCCACTGGACTTGCCGCAGCTCACGAGTGAACGCAGGGCAACCTACCGCGTACGGCAAGTCACCTGGTTCCCCTGGCGCATGCATGTCGACAGAGGGCCCAGCGCGCTGGTCGGATTGACGCCGCGCTTCTCTTCGGCGCTCGATGCGAGTTCGAGCGTCTTCTTGCTGTCGTTCGTGAAGAACTTGGCGCTGATCGCGACGAGCTCGTGGATCCGGCGACGCGTGGAGTCGCTGTCGAGGTGGATCCGCGAAGTCGGCGATCTTGGCCTTCGGGTGGAGAGTGCATGGTGGTTGCACCTCCACAGGTTTCGCTGCCTCCGCTCGTGCCTTGTCGTCCCGCCGCGGCAGCGGCGTAGTCGGTTGCCATGGAGTGCCGCCGCTGGCAAAGCTGATGAGACTCGATGGTGGCCCTCCATTCGCCGACCTTGTCGGCTGTTGGAGGGTAATCTAGGAGCAGTTGAGCTCTCGCCAAAGCTTCTGCTGGAGTGGTGGGTGGCAGTGGCGAACGGCGCGAGGAGTGGGATATGCTCGGACTCCAAACTATGTTAGGAGGAGCAGTATCCCGTCCAGGCGACCGTGCCTCGCTCGTGCCAGCATGCTGGCGTGCACGCTGGTCTTGAGGGCCTCGGGATCCACCAGCTCGATCTTGATCCAACGAGCGTATGGTACTGTGAATACCATGACGCTGTCGGTCCCGCACCTCCTGAGAGGGGTGCGGTGCGTGTACGGACGCCGAGGTCTGCGCAGCCTTGTCCTTGGACTTGGCAGCGTCGTGGGCTCCCTCGTCGGCGCCCGTTCTTCCGCCGGTGTCTACCTCACCACCCATTTGCTCCGGTGGTGGTGGGATCGACGTGGACGGCTCCACTGCTGCCGAAGCCTTCTTCTTCGGTCGCATGTCGATGAAGATGATGAAGATGTTGATCGTGTGAACGCCGGATCAGGTTCACACAGCCTCGACGCCCCCTACCTGGCGCGCCAAAGATGTCGGGGAAGCTGATCGGACCCACGAACACCTATGGGACCGGCGGACCGAGCCCCTTTCGGTTCGGTGGGGGGCGGAGGTCGCACGAAGAGCAGATCAAGGCGAAGCACACGAGCAGTTTACCCAGCTTTCGGAGCTCTCCGGAGAGATAATACTCCTACTTCTGCTTGTCTGATTGAATTGTGTTCTTGCTAGGGAGCGCAGAGAGCTACAAGACCTAGCTTGAGTGTTCTCTGGTTTCGAATCAACCGAACCCCCCTCTACGTAGCGCATGGGCCTCCTTTTATATGCTAAAGGGGTCACCGACAGGTGGCAACGTAGACAAGGGCAAAAAGGGAAAATGAGTTGTGGTTGGTACAGCTACTTGTACAGTGCACCCTACCTAACCCTGACGGCAGGGGACAAAGGCATTAAATGCCCGTCTAAGTCGACTAAATAGTGCAGAAAAGGACCGTCAGGGGCGCCACCGCTCGCCACGACGGCGATCTTGTCGGCGCCGCTACCACCACCGCTTCACCGTCAAGACAGACCTCTTGCCACGCTTCCGAAAGGTCCCATGGCGACACGCTGGATGATGAGCTGGAGCGGAGGAACGGAGGAGCTCGCCATGCAAGCGCTTGCATGCGGTTGTTGCCTTTGTCGCGCCCGAAGCTTGTCGCTCATCGGGCCTTCCCGCAAGCTCCTCTTGCCGGGGCCTTGTCTCCTGTGTGCCTTGGTTGGCCTTCCCGGCAAGCTCCTCTTGCCGGGGTCTTGTCTCTTTTACTTAAATACTTTGTTCTTGAATGGCTCCCATGGAGCCGAGGAGGACCTTGGTGGTCGCCAGAAAACCCCCACGAAGGTGTCAAGCGATCGCCCGTGCACGAGTTCGGGATACTAGGGTACCCCTACTCCAGTACACCGACATCCACTAACAAGAGATCTCGTCCCGAGATCTTAGGACCACGACGGAAGGGAAAAAGGATGAGGTGAAACAAGAACTCAAGATAAGAAGCAAAGAATCGAGAGCACTCAAGAAGAAGAGAGGAACGACGAGAATGACGAGAATCAATTTCTCATGGAAACACGATAGACTCTGAAAGCACTCCGGTTAGAACGAGATGAGAAACGAATAAGACTGAAAGGATTTAGGCAGCACTCCTGCTGAAAATGGAAGGATTAGGACATGAACTTGAGAGGATGGAATGGCTCTTGATGAACTCTTGAAAAAATGAATTACATCATGAAGAACCACCATGAAGAACTCCGGTAACAAAAGGATGACGAGATAAAATGAAGGATGAAAGAATAGATGAGCGTTGCGATGATTTAGATGGAGGTTCCGACGAAATAGTTGAGGAAAATTTGAACTCCGGAAAAGAAAAGATGAAAACACTAGGAACTAGAATTTATTCATCAAGAACAAACTCCAAAGGAAAAGGATTACTCACTTGGATGAAATAAGAATAAGATATATTGTATGCTTATCCTTCATCAAATTAAATTGATGACAAGCAATGGATTTAGCATACTACTTATTCTTCTTGAAAAAGGATTTAGAAGTGACATATCGCAAACTTGAGAAGGTCTTACTGAACCACCGGAAGGATTGGAAAACAAACGAATGGATTGAAATGATAATTAAGGAAAAGAATCTGAAGGAACCACCGTTAGAATTCGGAAATGACTGGAGAAAGAGAAATAATCACCGGAAGAATTAGAAGGAAAATAAGCTAGAGGAAATTTAGATGCAAAACAATAAAGAGATCATGAGCTGATTAAAGAACACTTGAATGAAGCACCGGGGTAATTGGATAACGGTAGCTAAAATCTGAGGACGAAGAATTCTTCTATAACGATGGCCTCCGGTGAAAAGAAATGGAAAAAACAACTCCTGACAAACTCCGGATGGTTGAGAAAAGGAATATCTGACAAATGGAATAATTTGAGAGGATAATATGAAGCTAGAACCACGAAACTTCGAGAGAATGGACAAGGTTTAAGAGGAACTCTTCTTCGATCTTCAAAGCTGAGAAAGGCGACGAGAAACTCCACGGAAATTGTTGAGAAACTCCGGAATAATGAGAAAGAGGAAAGGTAGAACCCAAGATGAAAATAATTTGAAAGCGATCCTGGAGATGGCATCTGACTGATGAAATTCATACTTACGTCAAACTCTGAAAAGAATTTGGAATAACTCCGGGGGAATTAGAAGAGTCAGGTAAGATCCTGGGAACAAAAACCTGTGGGTTAGGGCCCACTGAAGAGATAACACCGTTGGAAAAGGATGTTGAATAGATAGATGATGCACCAGAACAATTGAAATATTTGAATGAGGTGGCAACCTCGAATTAATTAGAACACAGACGAATCTCCTGATATGTCTTCCGAACTCCGGAATGATAAACTGGCGAGAGGTGAACGAGCAAAGAGAACACTTCGAAGGAAAAGAATATGATTAACCCGAAAAACTTGATTTGAGTGCACCGGAAAAAGAAAGGGATGAAGAATGACGAACGAGACGAGAATTCACCGGTTAAAATAATTGAGGGAAGACTGAAGAGGCTCCACACGAATGAAATTGATGGTCGAAAAAGACTCAGGCTCCGGGAATAAGAGGGTGGGAGGGCGGGAAAAACTAAGGCAACTTGGAAGGGGAAACTGACGAATGAGTTCAATAGGAAACACCGGTTGAAATCATTGAGGAAAGAAAGCAAAGACTTCGCACGAGTAGGATGGATACTCGATTACAGACTCCGGCTCCGAGAAGAAAAAAGGGGTGGGCGGGTCGGAAAAGAAAACAACTGAGGATTGAACTCAAAGATGAAGAGGCTCGAGTCGACTTGACGAGAAATGCACCGGATGAAAAGAGCTGAGGAACAACGATCGAAAAAAACCCAATCACGTGATCCTAAAGAAAAATTTGAAGGGAAGAGGAGTAATTCAAAACACCTAGGAAACGATTCCTTACCAGAGCGACGAAGGGGATGAGGAGTAAAAAGAATTCCTACTCTCCGATATAACTAGACTCCCAAAATAGTTTTCTTCTAGACTCAACAACGCCCAAACTACACGATCAATCAAGGGGGCTTCTAGGGTCGGTCGAGGCTCTGATACCAACTTGTCACGCCCAAGATGCGACGCTATCCTAAAGGAACTCGAAGGTCCCACCAAGGATAGAAGTGCATCTTGAAGACGCTTTTGCAAGGTGGATATCATTACATCAACATTACATAACAGTGGGGATACATCCAATACATACAATGTCACATGAATACAACATCGTCTTACACGAGATCCACATCCGCCTACGGATGAAACATAAACAGAAACTCAAACAATATCCACCCTGCTAGCCCAGGCTGCCGACCTGGAACCTATCCCCTGATCGAAGAAGAAGCAGAAGAAGAACTCCAAAACAAGTAACATCGCTCTCACGTCATGATCATTGCACAACCTGTACCTGCAACTGTTGGTGTAGTAATCTGTGAGCCACGAGGACTCAGCAATCCCATTACCATGGGTATCAAGACTAGCAAAGCTTAAAGGGGTAAGGAAGGGGTAAAGTGGTGAGGTTGCAGCAGCGGCTAAGCATATATGGTGGCTAACATACGCAAATGAGAGCGAGAAGAGAAACAAACGAACGGTCGTCAACTAGTAATGATCAAGAAGTGATCCTGAACTCCTACTTACGTCAGACATAACCCAGAAACCGTGTTCTCCTCTCGATCAACCCCAAAAAGAGACACTCACGGGTACGCACACGGTTGGTGTATTTTAGAAGAGTTTGCTTCAAGTTTACTACAACCGGATATTAACAAATTCCCATCTGCCACATCACCGCTGGCACGGCTCTCGAAAGTTTATACCTGCGCAGGGTGTCCCAACTTAGCCCATGATAAGCTCTCGCGATCTCGAAGGATATTCCTTCTCCCGGGAAGACCCGATCAGTCTCGAAATCCGGCTACAAGACATTTCGACAAGAATAAAACAAGACCAGCAAGACCGCCCGATGCGCCGACAATCCCGATAGGAGCTGCACATATCTCGTTCTCGTGGACAACACCGGATAAGCTAAGCGTCACAGTACCGACGTAACCCAAGTTGCCAAGGGATGGTCCCAAGACGGTGCTCTAGTTTGGACCAACACTTAGACAAGCATTGGCCCGGGGCTGAATAAAGATGACCCTTGGGCTGGCCGACCCAAGGGAAAAATAGGTGGTGGTGAGGCAAATGGTAAAACCAAGGTTGGGCCTTCTTTGGAGGAGTCTTATTCAAAGCGAACTGTCAAGGGGTCCCATAAATCACCCAACCGCGATAGGGACGCAAAATCCGGGAACATAATACCGATATGACGGAAACTAGGGCGGCAAGAGTGGAACAAAACACCAGGCATAAGGCCGAGCCTTCCACCCTTTACCAAGTATATAGATGCATTAATTAAATAAGAGATATTGTGATATCCCAACATAAACATCATCCAACATGGAGCAATCTTCATCTTCACCTGCAACTAGAAACACTATAAGAGGGGCTGAGCAAAAGCGGTAACATAGCCAAACAACGGTTTGCTAGGAAGGGTGACAAAGGTTAGAGGTTCATGGCAATTTGGGATGGCTTGAAGAGCAAAAGATGGGTAGCGCAGCAAAGCGATAGAACAAAGCAACTAGCATAGCAATGATAGTAATGAGATACAAGGTGACGGTCATCTTGCCTAAAATGCCGCAAGGAAGAAGAACGAGTCCATGAAGAAGATGAAGCCACGAAGACGAACAAAGCGTAGACGAACGAATCCTCACGATCGCAACGAAACGGGAACTATCGAGAAGAAGCACACAACATAGTAAACACACCACACATGAACAAGGCATGATGCAAACAAGAGCAACACATCAAAGCAAGTTTAAATGAGGCCGGAAGCAACATATAACAATTCCGGTAAGTCCTCATATGCGAATTTGGAAATTGGTCCAGATCTGAATAAACCTTATGTTGAAGTTGTTAAACAGCAAGTTAAGATGCACCACGATGATCTACACGAAATTCTAGTCAAGTTACATATAAAGTTCACTTAATTCGGAGCTACGGCCTAGAAGATATGAGCAAAACAAGATAAGCATGGCATTGATGCTAAATGCATCCAAACATCAAGCAAACACCTCAAAACAAGGATGCAACAAGATAATATGAAACTACGTGCAAAATCAAGCAAGTTTCATATAGAGCACACTCAAAACGGAGCAACGGATCAACACATACACTATACAAGACATAACAACAATCTGTCCAAAACAGCAACTAGGCATATTGCAAGCACCAAAACACTATGCTACAGCATCTCAACCTAAAAACAAAAGGCATGGTCATGAAGTACAGGTAAACCATGACAAAACATGAACACTGAGCTATCTCCATAAATCAATAGAACATGCTCAAACACACATGGCAAGATTGCAAATAATAACAGTTTCAGGCTTTGCAGAAATAACATCAGGTTGCAATGTTTAGAGCTATCAAACAACATGCTACAGGAACTTATCATGGCAAACAAAGGCATGGCATGAATCTACTAATTGCATAGAACAAATGTCATTTACTGACCATGAGCCAAAAGGGCACAGAAAATATGATGGCACCCATGTAAACATGGCAAGTTATATGACAGATTCATACATGGCAGGAACAACAATAAGTAGGCATGTTGGTGAGTTTGAACCACTCACCACAGAGCAATAAATGGCATGTCAAGGCAACTCATAGTAAGAAGACATGTTTATGAATCTAAGCATGGCAAGAGCAAGTTCATAGAGTGCATGGATCACTAACAACAGTCATGGCAACATTGAACTTAATGTTAACAGGCTGACAGCAACATTATTTAGCAACTTTGGAGCAAGATTACAACGTGTTACAGCAGGCTATAAATGCACCCAGGGGCATTAATGGATCGAGCATGAAATGTATAACAAATCATCCTTAGGGTACATCTCCAGATTATGCATAGAATGACTTGTAGCAGCAGGTTAACATAGCATCATGATATAGCAGATTCAGACATGCAAAACAGCAACAACAAGTACCCTACTTAAAAAGCTTGATGCACTCACTACAGGAATCACAAAAATACATGGATAGCACCCCTGTAAAGATGGCATGACATAGATCAAAACTCATGTAGACATCAACCTCATAGGATGCACACATCAATCATGGAAAAAATGACAAATCATCAAGTTATAACAGTTTCAGCAGATTAACATCATATAGCACTATTGCAATGATGATTAGGGCATCAAGATGGTCCCAAATGAACATGATGCAATGGAACGAAATGAAGTACTCGTCGGGACGAATAATTTGACATATTACACGCACGAAAAGGAGCAGTATGCAGCAAGTTATGATGCGATGAACAGGACATGAAAATGTTGCAGAAACAGGGACTTAGGCAAAACCGGGGTCAACCTCGTGGATCCAGATCCGGGCGCGGATCGAGGCGGGGCCGGGCTCGCCGGAGACGATGACGCGGCGGCGGAGGAGGCCCGGGATGGGGGCGCCGGATCCGGCGGCGCTGCCCGGATCGATGAGCGCGCAGCGGCGCGACTGCGGAGGCGGCGGGCGGCGGCGACGGGCGCGGGCGGCGGCGGCGCGCCGCCCCATGACCGCCAGATGGCGCGCGCGGGCCGAGGCGGAGGCGACGGACGGCGGGCCGAGGCGGCGAGGAGGCGCTGGGCGCGGGCGGCGACTGGGCGGAGGGCTCAGCTGGCTCGCGCGACAGCGGCGGAGGAGAGAGAGAGCGGGCGCGAGGGCGACGTGGCGCACTATGGTTGGGCGAGGGGGACGGCGGTGGACGTGTCCGGCGCCGGGCGGACGTGTCCGGTGCGCGGAGGAAGAAGGGGCTAGGGTTCATCCGCGAAATTGGACGAGGAGCACATATTTATAGGTAGAGGGAGCTAGGAGAGTCCAAATGAGGAGCGGTTTTCGGCCACGCGATCGTGATCGAATGACCGAGAGCATGGAGGGGAGTTTGCTGGGTTTTGGGCCACTTTGGAAGGGGTGTTGAGCTGCAAAGAGAAGGGCTTTACGGTTACCCGGTTAACCGTTGGAGTACCAAACGACCTCCAAATGGCACGGAAGTTGACAGGCGGTCTATCGGTGCTATACCAAGGCCGCTTGACAAACCTCGGGCCATTCTGAGAAAGTTTAACACCCGCACATGAAAAGAGGCAAAAGGGGGACGCCGAAGGGCATAGGAGTGCCGGATTGCAAAACGGACAACGGGGAAAATGCTCGGATGCATGAGACGAACACGTATGCAAAATGAAATGCACATGATGACATGATATGAAATGCAGATGATGACATGGCAAAGTGCAACACGAAAGCATATGACATGGCAACGACGGCGAATAACTGGCAGACACCTGGCGCATCGGATCCGGGGCGTTACATGCCACCAAGCATTCTTGAAGATAGCAGAGGTATTAGCACAGGTTACCTCATCCTGAGTTTCCAAATCGGTCCTTCTCTATAGAGAAAAATGGGAAAATTTGCTGTATTATAACCATCATGGAGGTAGAATGTATGGGACAAAGCAAAGTAATTGCCATGAATAACATTACTTACACATAACTCCTGGAAAAACACCTGCAACTGGCATTTTCCTTCATCTTCAGTATAATATTTCCATGATGGGAAGATACGCACATAGGATTTAAACAACATTAAAATGCGATAGATGCTAAACTATGAATGGCCGGTTGTGCTTCCTCCACAGGAATAGGTGACTAACTGGTGGAGTTGGGGTTCACCATGGTAGTACTGGCGCTTCGGGCACTAGAGCTGCCTTACTAAATGCTCTTGTTTGGGAGCTCTGCGGTGGAGATGGTGCTGTGTCAACAGGAATTGGGTTACGATCTGCTGGGGTTGGGTTTAGATTGGGTGAAGCTGGTTCTCTATCCATCACAGTAGGGGTAAAATCTGCGAGAGTCTGGGTTATTTGTGGTAGGGCTGGTTCTCGTGCATGTACAACCGGGGTGCTATCTCCACTAAGAGGTAGCACTGTTTTATTTGAAGACCGTGTTTTTACTCCGCTAGATACTGGCATCGCCCGCTCCAATTCAAATCGATGATAAACAGGTATAGGGGATCTATTGTAGTCCTTTCGATAAGTAAGAGTGTCGAACCCAACGAGGAGCAAAAGGAAATGATAAGCGGTTTTCAGCAAGGTATTCTCTACAAGTACTGAAATAAGTGGTAACAGATAGTTTTGTGATAAGATAATTTGTAACGAGCAACAAGTAACAAAAGTAAATAAAGTGCAGCAAGGTGGCCCAATCCTTTTTGTAGCAAAGGACAAGCCTGGACAAACTATTATATGGAGAAAAGCGCTCCCGAGGACACATGGGAATTATCGTCAAGCTAGTTTTCATCACGTTCATACGATTCGTGTTCGGTACTTTGATAATTTGATATGTGGGTGGACCGGTGCTTGGGTGCTGTTCTTACTTGAACAAGCATCCCACTTATGATTAACCTCTATTGCAAGCATCCGCAACTACAACAAAAGTATTAAGGTAAACCTAACCATAGCATGAAACATATGGATCCAAATCAGCCCTTACGAAGCAACGATAAACTAGGGTTTAAGCTTCATCACTCTAGCAACCCATCATCTACTTATTACTTCCCAATGCCTTCCTCTAGGCCCAAATAATGGTGAAGTGTTATGTAGTTGACGTTCACATAACACCACTAGAGTGTAACATCCCAAAATTCTAAATTTTGGAATGTTGTAATAAATAGATAGATTTGTTTGACTGTTTGATTGACTGAGTGAAATTCGAAACCTTTTGAAAGTTAAATGAGAGGGAATAAAAGGACTTTCCCAAACTTTCATCTTTGCTTTCTGATCTCCGTGAATTCAAATTCTTTTCACCACAAAACCCTGGAGAGAAGATGACATGACTTCTTCCATTTATTTAAATGACAAGGGGTGTTGAAAATATTTGAATTTCATTTCAGAATATTTCCAATTTTTAAACTTTATGCAACTCAATGATTTTCACGAGCGAAGATAAAATGACTTCTTCAAACATATGAAATATGAGTTAGGAGTTTAAAAGGATCAAATTTAAAATCTTTTTGGAATTATTTTTCAATTTGGAGTTATTTGGATTTTATTCAAATTATTTTTCTCCAAAAACAAAATATATGGAAAATAGGGTAACATGATTCCCTACATCGTAAAATTGAGAGAAATAAATTTGAATTATTTTTGGTATTTTTAAAATGATTTTTACTGGATTTTACTAGAGCAGAAGCACTCTTTGCTTTATTTGAATTTGTGTGTATTTTATTTGACTCCAGAAAAATGTTCAGCTTGTAGGAAATCTTTTTCTGAAAATTTTGATATATAATATGCCTATAGTATATTTTATTTCGATTTATTGTATTTTCTTTTATTGTTTGTAAAAAAATGTTTTAATAAGAAAAAAAAAGTTTTCCTTCCGCCGACTGGGCCGGCCCCAGGCCCAGCCGACCGCGCCGGCCCACCACTGCGTTGTCCCCGACCGGACGACGGAGTCCGCCTCCCGCACAACTCCGCCGGCGTCGTCGTCTTCGCCCCGGCCTCCTCTAGCCCCTTGCCCACGCTATCGCCCCTCCCCTGGCCTTTATAAGGCGAGCCCCGACTCCGGCCCCTCTTTTCTCCTCCTCCCGAGCCGCGCCGCCATCGCCGCATCTCACCGCCGCCGCCGAGATCTGCAGCCACCGCCACACTTCACGCCGCTTAGCTCGCCGCCGCGCTGCACTGCCGCCCACCCGCACCCTCGCAGATCGCCGCCGCTGCTCTGCAACGCCGCTGCTCACTCGCCCGAGCTGCCGCCCGCCCGCCGATTTCGCCGGATCCGCCGCTCTGGCTAACCGCCGGAAACCGCCGCCGATTTATTTCGTCGCGAACCGGTAAAACCCGCACAAAACCCGATCTGGTTTTCTTCGGTTTTTCATCTTAGGTCGGCTTTTCTTTTAGTTGGATCTAATTAGAAAACGTTCGCTGGTTAGGTCTTAACAGCGAACGAATTCATTATTTTTGTTTCTGTAGCGAACGTTCGTTAGATAGATTTATTCTTTTTCTTTTTATTTTCAGCCAGGGACCCGTTTGTGAATAGTTTATTTACAAATTAGTCCCTGTTTTTCAAACGACCACATCTTTTTACTCGTTTGTTCAAATCCGGCGAAACAAATGCCCACTTCTTCGTTATGATCCCGTTTATCCAGTAATCCAACTCAAACATGTTTTTGAATTCTAAAAATTTGAATTAGACCAGATTTGAATTCAAACTTCGTTTGATCATAACTTGAGTTCCGTAGCTCCGTTTGAGTTGATTCTTTTTGCTAATCGATGTTCTTGACCTAAACTTTCTGATAAGGCCAAATTCATCTAATTTTGGTATTATTAGAAATTGTTTTATGTTGCAAGAGTTATTTATTTGGTTTTGATGTTTTCTGAACCGTCTTCTTCGTTCTTCCCGATCTTTTGAGTGATTGCTTATGTGTGGTTACTACTGCTTGCTTACGATAGATTGACCGGAGTGTGACGAGTAGAACTATCAAGAGTTTTGAGTGCGAATCATCTTCATCAACATTGCATGCAAGTTCACACTTTGATCATACCTCTTACTACCCACTTTTGATGCATTAGTTTCACCCCTCAAACATTGCATGATTAGGATGTCATTAACATGTGGGTTGGGAAGTAGTTGAGGTAGTACCTATTCACCTTTTATTTTCAAACCCTTGGGAGTTACTTCTACGTATTGCTTATATTGCTACGCTATGCTCGTAGACGTGGTTTGGGTGAGTGAAATCCATGACAGATGTGAGATTGTTAATTAATGGTTTACTTAAGGTGGCAACTTAAATACACATCTGGGTGGATTGAGGCACCTGGTATTCTAGCGATTGCCTGTCTAGGCACCTGGGTATTCCAGCGATTGCCTGTTTTTTTATGGACCGCCACCCAGGCTCAAAGGGATCATGAGATTATTCATACTAGAAACTTCAGTGTGCAGCCACAAGCTACTATGGGCTCTAGCATAGTTGACTAAGTCGTGCGAACTCTTACAGTGGTAGACTAGCAGATGTAAGGGATGTAGGTGGTACGGTCTACCCGATCGTAAGGTGCTAGCGCTTCTGAAAGACTATGTCTCGGTCATCCGTTTCTCAAACACCATGTAGTGCGAGAAATCCTACGGAGGAGATCGAGTCTTGTGGGGAAAAGTGCGCAAACCTCTGCAGAGTGTACAAACTAATCATGATTAGTCGTGTCCCTGGTTATGGACGTTTTGAGTATCTAGTACTTGGATTATCATGTGCATCTCATCATGTTACTTTAATTAATTTTGTTGGGTTTTAATGATGATACTTAATTGGGATTGAGAATGCTGTCAACCATTCTCAATATTTAACAACCACCATGATAGTTAAATAAAATTTATTCTTTTGCAGTAGGGAAAAATTGGCTTTACGGAAAACTGTAACCATAGAGCTTTTCCACCAGCCATATATGCATGTAGTGATAGCCATATTTCAGCATTGCTCTACAGTGTGAATTTGCCAGTACATTCAATGTAATGACCCTTTGTGGCTGCAACATCTCATGTTGCAGGATTTTCTTACGACGAGTAAGTGATACGTTAGGGTTACGATTTCTACACTCAACTTTGCCATTGGTGTTGATGGGAATCCACAACCTTTGTTACTTCCGCTATATGGATTGAGGTAATAGTATTTACGTTAGTTTATACATGTGATTTACCTCTGTTATAAATCCTCGAGTACTTTGTGTGTCACCATACCGATCCAGGGATGACACTTAAGCACAGAGACTTGATCCATTCGGTTCAGGTCGCTACAAGATGGTATCAGAGCACATGTTGACTGTAGGACGTGACCCTAGAAACTGACAAGCCCATAGGAAAGATTTTCTCTACAACTTCATTTTTAAAAATATCTTTTACCTCTCTTCTCTTCTGAGCGTATTCAAATATTCCCTTTTAGTGAGACTATACCCCTTTCCCCTTTTGACCATGCGAAGATTTGACTGATGAGACCACTACAAGAAGTACAAGATATCGGACAACCACGACCACTACGGAATGAAGGAGATTTTATCGTGTATCTGAATAATGGAAACTACAACAGTTGAAGACTCCAAAGACTAGGAGATTTTGAAGGCTATGAAGAATTTCTAGATTTAGTATGACCTAGGAAGGCTACCCTTATGGAACTTGACAGACTAAGGAAGTTGTCAATACCCGAGATCAAGGTGTATCAGAGAAAGACCAGAGCATGGAGAGTTAAAAACTCAAAGTTATGTCAAGGAAACCCTAAGGCAGGAGATATCAACTATGGAATGATAGCTCATGGAATTGACAAGAGCAGAAACATGGCTATCCAAGATGTTATCATCCGCTTATGCTATTGTCGCCGTGCTGAGTTAAGCATGCATTTCTTTGGAAGGATTGGATGGTAGAAGGCTGATGGAGCATTTATCAGCAAAGGATGCAGTTTTAACCTTAGCTGGTGTATCACCAGGATCTGGAGTATTACATCAAAGATTTTAAGATGGACCTGCAGGAAGCTATATTCGACAAAGAGGTATTTCATGAAGAACTCAGGACTCGGAAGCTGAAAGTAGCCAAGCTGGAGGAGCTAAAACCCTGAGACATCAAAGATTCGTCAGGAACTGAAGGACAGTAGGATCATGGTTCATGTCAAGGATGTTGAAACCCAGAAGTTTGGAACGCAACTCCAGAAATAAAAAAGATGTCAAGATTTATCAGGTTAACTTGACAAGGCTATCAAAACGGTTTTGGGCCTTGTGGCAAAGAAGGTTGAGGGCTGGGTTATGAGATACCTTCCCGACCGACAGGAGTCGTATAGAGATACGATTAGCAAGGAGTTGCTTACTAGATAGGCATGTTGTCTAGCAGTGATGCTAAAGCTCACTAGTCGCATGTGCTAGTTGGATCCTGAATCACTGAGAGTTTGTGGAGGGATGCCAACTTCAGTGGGAGTGTTTCCGTTTAAGGCTAGAATTACTCTACATAAACACATTGCTTAGTGATTGCATGTTTTCTGTTGTAGATCAATGGCACCACCTGCTCAACCCAACTTTGCATTGAAATCCATTCTGGAAAAGGATAAACTAAATGGAACAAACTTTACCACCTGGTATAGAAATATGAGAATTGTTCTCAAGCACGATAAAAAGGAACGTGTTCTAGAGGATCCACTTCCAGCGGAACCTGCCGATAATGATAATGCGACAACTAAGAATGCCTACCAGAAACTCGTTGATGAATCAACGGAGATCAGCTGTCTGATGCTGGCTTGTATGGAGCCCTATTTGCAATAGCATTTCGAAAATGTTGAGGCTTACGATATGATCGAGAGTCTCAAGAGCATGTTTCAGACATAGGCTAGGACCGAAAGGTTCAACGTCTGGCGATCCTTGATGGATTGCAAGCTGAATGAAGGTGATCCACTAAGCCCACATGTGATCAAGATGATCGGATATGTGCAAGCTTTGAATCGGTTGGGCTTCCCGCTCCTAGATGAGCTGGCTACTTATGCAGTTCTGGGTTCTCTTCCGCCCACCTATGGGACGTTCATCTCGAACTATCATATGCATGACATGGATAAGAAGCTCACTGAATTGCATGGGATGCTCAAAGTGGCAGAGCAGGATATTAAGAAAGGCACGCATCGAGTGTTCATGGTGCATAAATTGGCTAAGTTCAAGAAGAGTTGGTCCAAGAAGAAGGTTAAGGAAAAGGGCACGGAGACAGTAACCTCCGCCGCTGCACCGAAGTCTGGACCGGACTCGAAGACCATTTGCTATCATTGCAAGGAGATCGGTCACTGGAAGAGGAACTGTAGCAAGTGGCTTGCAGAGCATGGCAAGAAGGCCGGAAATGCTTCTTCAGGCAAAGGTACACTTGTTGCATATGTTATAGACATTTACCTTGCTGACATACCTAGTAGCTCTTGGGTATTTGATACCGGATCGGTTGTTCATATTTGCAACTCGATGCAGGGGCTGGTAAGAACTAGGTGTGTGGCACAAGGGGAGATTGACATCAGGGTCGACAACAAGGCAAGAGTTGCTGCGTTGGAGGTCGGCACGATGCAACTCCAACTTCCTTCTGGATTTATTTTGGAATTGAATATTTGTTATTACATTCCTGCACTTAGTCAGAACATTATTTCTGCCTCATGCTTGATGAGTCAGGGTTATGAACTCAATTTAAAGGACAATGGTTGTTCGTTTTATTTGAATGGTATGTTCCACGGCTATGCACCCATTGTTGATGAGGTATTTATATTGAATCTAGAACATGAACCAGTCTATAACATGAATGTCAAGAGGCATAATCCTAATGAGATAAATCTGACATACTTCTGGCATTGCCGGCTTGGACACTGATACGTCTCCAACGTATCTATAATTTTTGATTGCTCCATGCTATATTATCTACTGTTTTGGACTATATTGGGCTTTATTTTCCACTTTTATATTACTTTTGGGACTAACCTATTAACCGGAGGCCCAGCCCAGAATTGCTGTTTTTTTTCCTATTTCAGTGTTTTGAAGAAAGGAATATCAAACGGAGTCCAAAATACCTGAAACTCCACGGAACCTGTTTTTGGACTAGAAGAAGCCCATGGAGTACCGGAAGCTCACTGGGAGTCCTGGCTGCCCACGAGGTGGGGCGCGCCACCCCCCGGGCGTGCCCCCTACCTCATGGCCAGCCCGAAGTCCACCGACGCATTCTCCTGCACCCATATATACTCTCACCCTAAAACTTCCAGAACGGAGATTGGATCAGAAGTTCCGCCGCCGCAAGCCTCTGTAGCCACGAGAAATCAATCTAGGCCCTCTCCGGCACCCTGCAGGAGGGGGCCATCATCACCTGTAGCCATGGAGGTGTATCCCGGAGGGGTCTTCATCACCATGAAGGCCAAGGACCAGAAGGTGGAGGCCATGGAGGAGGAAGCACAAGGGGGAGAACCTCTCCTCCTCTCTTCCGGTGGCGCCGGAGTGCCATCGGGCGGGGAATCATCGCCATAGTGATCGTCTTCATCAACATCACCATCATCATCACCATCCTCATCTCTTTTACGCGGTCCACTCTCCCGCACATAGCTGTAATCCCCTACTTGAACATGGTGCTTTATGCCACATATTATGATCCAATGATGTGTTGCCATCCTATGATGTTTTGAGTAGATATCTTTTGTCTTTGGGTTGATTGATGATCTAGATTGGTATGAGTTGTATTTTTTACTTTGGTGCTGTCCTATGGTGCCCTCCGTGTCGCGCAAGCGTGAGGGATTCCCGCTGTAGGGTGTTGCAATACGTTCATGATTCGCTTATAGTGGGTTGGTGAGTGAACAGAAGCACAAACCTGAGTAGGAGGGATTGTTGTGTATGGGAATAAAGAGGATTTGATGCTTTAATGCTATAGTTGGGTTTTACCTTAATGATCTTTAGTAGTTGCAGATGCTTGCTAGAGTCCCAATCATAAGTGCATATGATCCAAGTAGAGAAAGTATGTTAGCTTATGCCTCTCCCTCATATGAAACTGCAATAGTGATTACCGGTCTTGTTAACAATTGCCTAGGACAATTCCGCACACCGATCCACCATTATTCCATACTCGCTATTTATAATACTAAGTAATATATTCTAACTTTATGTTAACAACACCTACTTTTAAGTTTTAGCTCTCCGTTACCATGCAAAGTTATCCTCTACATACCCACAACATAGTTTTATTTCTCGTTGCTAGTTGGAAGCAAACGTTCGGTGCACGTAGAGTCGTATCAGTGGCAGATAGGGCTTGAGAGAATATTGATCTTACCTTTAGCTCCTTGTGGGTCCGACACTCCATACTTATCACTTCCATCTTTGGAAAGTGCTACGATGATTCCTTGCACTTGGGGATTATCAGACACATTAGTGTGAAACGCATGAAGAAGCTCCATGATGATGGGCTCCTAACTTCGTCCGACTTTGAGTCATTTGAAACATGTGAATCATGCTTGCTAGGCAAGATTACTAAGTCTCCTTTCGCAAAGAGTTGCGAGAGGGCGTACGAGCTATTGGAACTTATACATAGTGATGTGTGTGGTGCAATGAGCACAACTGCCAGAGGAGGCTATCAGTACTTCGTGACTTTTACTGACGACTTGAGTAGATATGGATATATCTATTTGATGAGGCACAAGTCGGAAACTTTTGAAAAGTTCAAAGAGTTTCAGAATGAGGTTGAGAATCAGCTTGGCAAGACTATAAAGCTTCTACGATCTGATCGTGGAGGTGAGTAGATGTGCCAGGAGTTTGATGATCATCTGAAAAGCCGAGGTATAGTACCTCAGCTCACACCTCCGGGTACGCTACAGAGAAACGGCGTGTCAGAACGGAGGAATAGGACCTTGTTGGACATGGTCCGGTCAATGATGAGAAAATCGAATTTACCCTTGTCATTCTAGGGATACGCTCGAGAAACTGCAGCTCTCACACTTAACAGGGTACCATCAAAATTCGTAGACAAGACACCACATGAGATGTGGACCGGGAAGAGTCCCAATTTGCCTTCTATAAAGATTTGGGGCTGTGAAGCATTTGTCAAGCGACTTATGTCAGAGAAGCTTACACCAAAGTCGAATAAATGCATATTCGTGGGATATCCGAGGGAAACCTTGGGATATAGCTTCTACAACCGGGAAGAGAACAAAGTGTTTGTTGCTCGGAACAGGGTTTTCGGTGAGAAAGAGTTTCTCAGACGGGAGGCCAGTGAGAGGACGGTTCGACTCGAATAAATTAGAGGTCCACTCGGGGACGGCTCGGCTGGGGGTGAGATCATATCGGAGTCAGTCAGCGAACCCGTAGTGGAAGCGGCACCGGAACCACGAAGGTCAGAAAGATTGCGCAGAGCGCGTGATGTATTGTTGCTAGAAAGTGACAAGCCAACCACGTATGCGGAAGCGATGGTGAGCCCAGATTCCGAGGCATGGCTGGATGTAACGCCCCGGATTCGATGCGCCAGGTGTCCGCCAGTTATTTGCCGTCGTTGCCATGTCATGTGCTTGCGTGTTGCATTTTGCCATGTCATCATCTGCATTTCATATCATGTCATCATGTGCATTTCATTTCGCATGTGTCTTCGTCTCATGCATCCGAGCATTTTCCCCGTTGTCCGTTTTGCAATCCGGCACTCCTATGTCCCCCGGCGCCCCCTTTTACCTCTTTTCATGTGCGGGTGTTAAACTTTCTCGGAATGGCCCGAGGTTTGCCAAGCGGCCTTGGTATAGCACCGGTAGACCGCCTGTCAAGTTTCGTGCCATTTGGAGGTCGTTTGATGCTCCAACGGTTAACCGCGTAACCGTAAAAGCCCCCTTCTCTTTGCAGCCCAACACCCTTCCAAAGTGGCCCAAAACCCATCCAAACCCCCTCCATGCTCTCGGTCGTTCGATCACGATCGTCTGGGCGAAAACCGCTCCTCATTTGGACTCTCCTAGCTCCCTCTACCTATAAATATGTGCCCCTCCCCGAATTTTTCGCGCAGACCAAACCCTAAAAAAATCCTCCCCGACGCCACCGGACGTGTCCGGCCGTAGCCGGACGAATCCCGCCGTCGCGCCTGGCCAACCAGGCCGCGCCACGTATCCACCGCGCTGCCCGCAAGGCCGCCGCCCACCCGGTCCGTGGCGGCCCCTCATGGCCCAGATCTCCGCCATGCCGCCATGGAGCCCGCGACCCGTCGTCCTTCGCCGCCCGTTGCCTCCGCCCGGCCGGATCAAGCCGCCCGCCGAGTTCGCCGCCCGCCGACCTCCTTCGCTTCTAACACGCGCCGCCCGGCCAGATCCGGCAGCAGGAAGGCGAATCTGGCGCCCCCGTCGGGCCCCCTCCTCTCCGGCGATCCTCGTCGTCCGACACCGGCCGGCGCCGCCCGCCCCGCCTGCGACCTCTGCTCCGGCCGCCGCGTTCCACTTCTTCCCCGACGAACCTCGGGCCCGGCGCGGCCCAGATCCGGATCCAGATCTGAAAACGAGGCTGACCCTGAAATTTCGCCTAAGTCCCTGAGATTTTTGCATTATCATGCGATGTTCATCGCATCATAACTTGCTGGATACTGCTCCGTTTCGTGTGTGTGATATGTCAAATTGTTTGCTGTGAGATGCTCTACATTTCGTTACATTGCACCATGTTCATTTGAGTTCATCTTGACGCCTGAATCTTCGTCGCAAGAGTGCTATATGATGTTAATCTGCTGAAACTGGTATAACTTGGTGATTTGTCATTTTTGCCATGATTGATGTGTGCATCCTATGAGGTTGATGTCTACAGGTGTTTTTATCTACATCATGCCATCTTTACAGGGGTGCTATCCATGTATTTTTGTGATTCCTGTAGTGAGTGCATCAAGCTTGTTAAGTAGGGTACTTGCTTTGTTTGTTTTGCATGTCCTGAATCTGCTATATCATGATGCTATGTTAACCTGCTGCTACAAGTCATTCTATGCATAATCTGGAGATGTTCACTAAGGATGTTTTGTTATACATGTCATGCTATATCCATCCGGCCCTTTGTTGCAATTATAGTCTGCTGTAACTTGTTGTAATTTTGCTCTCAAGTTGCTAAATAAAGTTGCTGTCAGCCTGTTAACATTAAGTTCAGTTGTTGCCATGTGTTTTGCTAGTGATCCATGTACCCTATGAACTTTCTCTTGCCATGTTTAGATTCCTAAATATGTCTTCTTACTGTGAGTTGCCTTGCCATGCCATGTATTGCTCTGTGGTGAGTGGTTCAAGCTCACCAACATGCCTACTTATTGTTGTTCCTGCCATGTATGAATCTGTCATATCATTTGCCATGTTTAAATGGGTGCCATCATATCTTCTGATCCTTTTTGGCTCATGGTCAGTAAGGGAATTTTGTTCTATGCATTTAGTATATTCATGCCATGCCTTTGTTTGCCATTATAAGTTCCTTCAACATGTCGTTTGATAGCTCTAAACATTGCAACCTGATGTTATTTCTGCTAAAGTCTGAAACTGTTATTATTTGCAATCTTGTCATGTGTTTTTGAGCATGTTCTAGTGATTTATGGAGATAGCTCAGTGTTCATGTTTTATCATGATTTACCTTTACATCATGTCCATGCCTTTTGTTTTCATGTTGAGATTCTGTAGCATGTTGTTTGGATGCTTGCAATATGCCTAGTTGCTGTTTTGGACAGATTGTTGTCATGACTTGTATAGAGTGTATGTGTTGCACCGTTGCTACGTTTTGAGTGTGCTCTATATGAAACTTGCTTAGATTTGCATGCAGTTTCATATTATCATGTTGCATCCATGTTTTGAGGTGTTTGCTTGATGTTTGTATGCATTTTGTATCAATGCCATGTTTAACTTGTTTTGCTCATATCTTCTAAGCCGTAGCTCCGAATCTAATGAACTTTATATGTAACTTGACTAGATTTTCGTGTAGATCATCGTGGTGCATCTTAACTTGCTGTTTAACAACTTGAACATAAAGTTATTCAGATCTGGACCAATTTCGAAATTTGCATATGAGGACTTACCGGAGTTGTTCTATGTTGTTTCCGGCCTCATTTAAACTTGCTTTGATGTGTTGGTCTTGTATGCATCATCTTTTGCCATGAGTAGCTTCATGTAGCCTTGTCATGCATCATACTTGGTTGAGCATCATGTCTTGTTCATGTGTGGTGTGTTTACCATGTTGTGTCCTTCTTCTCGATAGTTCCCGTTTCGTTGCGATCGTGAGGATTCGTTCGTCTACGCTTGGTTTGACTTCGTGGCTTCATCTTCTTCATGGACTCGTTCTTCTTCCTAGCGGGATTTCAGGCAAGATGAACGCTACCCTGGATCTCACTGCTATCATTGCTATGCTAGTTGCTTCGTTCTTTCGCTATGCTGCTTTACCTACCACTTGCTGCTCAAGCCTCCCAAATTGCCATGAGCCCCTGAATTTTGTCTCCCTTCCTAGCAAACCGTTGTTTGGCTATGTTACCGCTTTGCTCAGCCCTCTTATAGCATTGCTAGTTGCAGGTGAAGATGAAGATTGCTCCATGTTGGATTATGTTTATGTTAGGATATCACAATATCTCTTATTTAATTAATGCATCTATATACTTGGTAAAGGGTGGAAGGCTCGGCCTTATGCCTGGTGTTTTGTTCCACTCTTTCCGCCCTAGTTTCCGTCATATCGGTATTATGTTCCCGGATTTTGCGTCCCTAACGCGGTTGGGTGGTTTATGGGACCCCTTGACAGTTCGCTTTGAATAAGACTCCTCCAAAGAAGGCCCAACCTTGGTTTTACCATTTGCCTCACCACCACCTACTTTTCCCTTGGGAGTTGCTCTCTCGAGGGTCATCTTTATTTAGCCCCCCGGGCCAGTGCTTCTCTAAGTGCTGGTTCGAACCGAGCTGCCTGCGGGGCCACCTTGGGGGAACTTGATGCTTGGTTTTACTCGTATCTAGTCTCATCCGGTGTTGCCCTGAGAATGAGATATGTGCAGCTCCTATCGGGATTTGTCGGCACATCGGGCGGCTTTGCTGGTCTTGTTTTATTACTGTCGAAATGTCTTGTAGCCGGATTCGAGACTGATCGGGTCTTCCCGGGAGAAGGAATATCCTTCGTTGATCGCGAGAGCTTATCATGGGCTAAGTTGGGACACCCTGCAGGTATAAACTTTTGAGAGCCGTGCTCGTTATGTGGCGATGGGAATTTGTTAATGTCTGGTTGTAGTAAACTTGAAGCAAACTCTTCTAAAATACACCAACCGTGTAAAGCGTAACTGCGTGAGTGTCTTTTTCGGGTTGATCGAGAGGAGAACACGGTTTCGGGTTATGTCCGACGTAAGTAGGAGTTCAGGATCACTTCTTGATCATTACTAGTTGACGACCGCTCCTTTGTTTCTCTTCTCGCTCTCATTTGCGTATGTTAGCCACCATATATGCTTAGTCGCTGCTGCAGCCTCACCACTTTACCTCTTCCTTACCCATTAAGCTTTGCTAGTCTTGATACCCATGGTAATGGGATTGCTGAGTCCTAGAGGCTCACAGATTACTACACCACCAGTTGCAGGTACAGGTTTGCGATGATCATGACGTGAGAGCGATGTTTGCTTGTTTTGGAGTTCTTCTGCTTCTTCTTCGATCAGGGGATAGGTTCCAGGTCGGCAGCCTGGGCTAGCAGGGTGGATGTCGTTTGAGCTTCTGTTTATGTTTCATCCGTAGTCGGAGGTTGATCTTGTATATGATGTTGATGTATTCTTGTGGCATTTGTGCCTTATGTATGTATCCCCATCTATTATGTAATGTTGATGTAATGATATCCACCTTGCAAAAGCGTCTTCAAGATGCACTTCTATCCTTGGTGGGACCTTCGAGTTCCTTTAGGATAGGGTCGCATCTTGGGCGTGATAAGTTGGTATCAGAGCCTCGACCGACCATAGGAGCCCCCTTGTTTGTTGGCCGTTGTTGAGTCTAGTAGAAAACCGATTTCTGAGTCTAGTTATATCGGAGAGTAGGATTTCTTTTTACTCCTCAGCCCCTTCGTCGCTCTGGTGAGAAATCTTGACGTAGGTGTTTCGAATTACTCCTCTTCCCCTTCAAATTTTTCTTTAGGATCACGCAGTTGGTTTTTTTCGATCATTGTTCCTCAGCTCTTTGCATCCGGTGCATTTCTCGTCAAGGTGATTCGACCCTCTCCATTGTTGCAAGTTCAATTCTCAGTTGTTTTCTTTTCCCACCCGCCCTCCCTTCTTCCTCTCGGAACCGGAGTCCGTAATCGAGTATCCGTCCTACTCGTGCGAATTCGTTGCATTCTTCCCTAAATCATTTCAACTGGTGTTTTCTCTTCAAGATATTCGTCGATTCCCCCTTCCAGTTGCCTGTGTTTTTCCAGCCCTCCCACCCCTTTTCTTCCCGGAGTCTGAGCATCTATTCGAGAAGCTATTTCATTCGTGCGGAGCCTCTTCAGGTTTTCCCTCAATTATTTCAACAGGTGAATTCTCGTCTCGTTCGTCATTCTTCATCTCTTTTGTTTTCCGGTGGATTCAATTCAAGTTTTTCGGGTTGATCACATTCTTTTCCTTGGATCAAGTGTTCTCCTTGCTCATTTGCCTCTCGCCAGATTATCCTTCCCGAGTGTTCGAGACATCTCAAGAGATTCGTCCGTGTTCCAATTAATTTGAGGTTATCACCTCATTTAAATATTTTCAATTGTTCCGGTGCATCATCTATCTGTTCATCATCCTTTTTCAATGGTGTTATCTCTTTCGTGGGCCCTAACCCACAGGTCTTTTCCCAGGATCTTACCTGACTCTTCTAATTATTCCGGAGCTATTCTTTATTTCTTTTCAAGTCTGACGTAAGTATGATTTCATCAGTCAGATGCCTTTCCAACATCGATTTCAAATCATTTTCATTATTGGCTCAACCTCTTCGCTTTTCATTCTCCCGGAGTATCTCAGTAATTTTGGTGGTGTTTCTCGTCGTCATTTGAAGACCGAAGAAGAGTTTTTCCTCTAAATCTTGTCCGTTCTTCCGAAGTTTCGTGGTTCTAGCTTCATGTTATCCTCTCATATTATTCCGTTTGTCAGATATTCTTTCTTACCCATCCGGAGTATTTCAGGAGTTGATTTCTATTTCTTTTCACGGAGGCCATCATTCCAGCTATCGCTCTATAATTATCCCGTGCTTCGCTCAAGTGTTCTTTAATCAGCTCATGATCTCTTTGTTCTTTGCATCTAAATCCCCTCTAGCTTATTGGTTCTTCTAATTCTTCTCGGTGATTCAGTCTCTTTCATCACCATTTTCAATTCTTACGGTGGTTCGCTCAAGATTCTTTTCTTTAATTATCATATTAATTCATTCGTTCTTTCCAATCCTACTGGTGGTTCATGAAGACTTTCTCAAGTTTGGCGCTATTCTCCCCCCTTAATCCTTTTCAACAAGAATAAGTAGTATGTAAAATCAATTGCTTGTCATCAATTTAATTTGATGAAGGATAAGCATACAATAAATCTTATTCTTATTTCATCAAAGTGATTAATCCTTTTCTTCGGAGTTTGTTCGTGAGGAATAGATTCTAGGTCCAAGTGTTTTCATCTTTTCTTTTCCGGAGTTCAAATTTTCCTCGGCCATCTCATCAGAACCTCCATCTAAATCATCACAAGGCTTATCTTATTCCTTCATCCTTCATTTCTATCTCATCATCCTTTTGTTACCGGAGTTCACGGTGGCTCGTCATGATTTAATTGATTCTTCAAGTGTTCATCAAGATTCTTTTGGAGGAATTCAAGTACCTTTTCTTCTTGCATCTCGAAGTGCAATTAAATCTCCGTATTCTTTTGAAGTGGAGTTTTGCATTTCTTCGTTCTTCTCAGCTATTTAATCTTTTCTGCTTGTGGTTGGTTATCACCTCATAATTTTGAGAGGTTATCCATAAGTCCACAACAAGCTTATTCTTTTGTTGTTGAAAATTTCCAACAACTCCGTTCAATCCTTTCTCCTAAGGATGCTCTTTATGTCATTCTTGGCAGAAGTTGTCATCTTCTTCTCCGTTCCTTTTCGTTCAACTATTTCAATTCTTCCGGAGGCGTTGTGTTGTTCCTCTCGTCAAGTGTAATGGCATCTTGTTAAGTTCATGCTCTATTCTTTCCTTGTTAACCCGGAGTGTTGTCTAAATTCCTTCGTTATTATTCCTTTTCCATCTTGTTCTAACCGGAGTGGTTTCAGATTCTATCTTATCGTTCCTCTTTCCTACTCGAGTGTTCTCGACTTTGTTCATCCTCTCTCTTTTGTTTTTATTTCACCCCATCTTTTTTTCCCTTCCGTCTCGGTCCTAAGATCTCGGGACGAGATCTCTTGTTAGTGGAGGAGTGTTGTAACGCCCCGGATTCGATGCGCCAGGTGTCCGCCAGTTATTTGCTGTCGTTGCCTTGTCATGTGCTTGCGTGTTGCATTTTGCCATGTCATCATCTGCATTTCATATCATGTCATCATGTGCATTTCATTTCGCATGCGTCTTCGTCTCATGCATCCGAGCATTTTCCCCGTTGTCCGTTTTGCAATCCGGCACTCCTATGTCCCCCGGCGCCCCCTTTTACCTCTTTTCATGTGCGGGTGTTAAACTTTCTCGGAATGGCCCGAGGTTTGCCAAGCGGCCTTGGTAATAGCACCGGTAGACCGCCTGTCAAGTTTCGGGCCATTTGGAGGTCGTTTGATGCTCCAACGGTTAACCGCGTAACCGTAAAAGCCCCCTTCTCTTTGCATCCCAACACCCTTCCAAAGTGGTCCAAAACCCATCCAAAACCCCTCCATGCTCTCGGTCGTTCGATCACGATCGTGTGGGCGAAAACCGCTCCTCATTTGGACTCTCCTAACTCCCTCTACCTATAAATATGTGCCCCTCCCAGAATTTTTCGCGCAGACCAAACCCTAAAAAAATCCTCCCCGACGCCACCGGACATGTCCGGCCATAGCCGGACGAATCCCGCCGTCGCGCCCGGCCAACCAGGACACGCCACGTGTCCACCGCGCTACCCAGCGCCGCCGCCCGCCTGGTCCGTGGCGGCCCCGCCGCCGCCGCTGGAGCCCGCGACCCGTCTGCCCTTCGCCGCCTTGCCTCCGCCCGGCCGGATCATACGCTTCGCCGAGTTCGCCGCCCGCCGCGCCTCCTTTCGCTTCTAACCGCCGCCCGGCCAGATCCGGCAGCAGGAAGGCCGGATCCGGCGCCCCCCTTGCCGGGTCCCCTCCTCTCCGGCAATCCTCGTCGTCCGACACCCGGCCGGCGCCGCCCCGGCCCCGCCCGGCGACCTCTGCTCCGGCCGCCGCGTTCCACTTCTTCCCCGACGAACCTCGGGCCCAGCTCGGCCCAGATCCGGATCCAGATCTGTAAACGAGGTTGACCCCGAAATTTCGCCAAAGTCCCTGAGATTTTTGCATTATCATGCCATGTTCATCGCATCATAACTTGCTGCATACTGCTCCGTTTCGTGGGTGTGATATGTCAAATTGTTTGCTGTGAGATGCTCTACATTTCGTTACATTGCACCATGTTCATTTAAGTTCATCTTGACGCTTGAATCTTCGTCGCAAGAGTGCTATATGATGTTAATCTGCTGAAACTGGTATAACTTGGTGATTTGTCATTTTTGCCATGATTGATGTGTGCATCCTATGAGGTTGATGTCTACAGGTGTTTTTATCTACATCATGCCATCTTTACAGGGGTGCTATCCATGTATTTTTGTGATTCCTGTAGTGAGTGCATCAAGCTTGTTAAGTAGGGTACTTGCTGTTGTTGTTTTGCATGTCTGAATCTGCTATATCATGATGCTATGTTAACCTGCTGCTACAAGTCATTCTATGCATAATCTGGCGATGTTCACTAAGGATGTTTTGTTATACATGTCATGCTATATCCATCCGTGCCCTTTGTTGCAATTATAGTCTGCTGTAACTTGTTGTAATCTTGCTCTCAAGTTGCTAAATAATGTTGCTGTCAACCTGTTAACATTAAGTTCAGTTGTTGCCATGTGTTTTTCTAGTGATCCATGTACCCTATGAACTTTCTCTTGCCATGTTTAGCTTCCTAAATATGTCTTCTTACTGTGAGTTGCCTTGCCATGCCATGTATTGCTCTGTGGTGAGTGGTTCAAGCTCACCAACATGCCTACTTATTGTTGTTCCTGCCATGTATGAATCTGTCATATCATTTGCCATGTTTACATGGGTGCCATCATATCTTCTGATCCTTTTTGGCTCATGGTCAGTAAGGGACTTTTTTTCTATGCATTTAATAGATTCATGCCATGCCTTTGTTTGCCATTATAAGTTCCTGCAACATGTCGTTTGATAGCTCTAAACATTGCAACCTGATGTTATTTCTGCTAAAGTCTGAAACTGTTATTATTTTCAATCTTGTCATGTGTTTTTGAGCATGTTCTAGTGATTTCTGGAGATAGCTCAGTGTTCATGTTTTGTCATGCTTTACCTGTACATCATGTCCATGCCTTTTGTTTTCATGTTGAGATTCTGTAGCATGTTGTTTGGATGCTTGCAATATGCCTAGTTGCTGTTTTGGACAGATTGTTGTCATGACTTGTATAGAGTGTATGTGTTGCACCGTTGCTCAATTTTGAGTGTGCTCTATATGAAACTTGCTTAGATTTGCATGCAGTTTCACATTATCATGTTGCATCCATGTTTTGAGGTGTTTGCTTGATGTTTGTATGCATTTTGCATCAATGCCATGTTTAACTTGTTTTGCTCATATCTTCTAGGCCGTAGCTCCGAATCTAATAAACTTTATATGTAACTTGACTAGATTTTCGTGTAGATCATCATGGTGCATCTTAACTTGCTGTTTAACAACTTGAACATAAAGTTATTCAGATCTGGACCAATTTCGAAATTTGCATATGAGGACTTACCTGAGTTGTTCTATGTTGTTTCCGGCCTCATTTAAACTTGCTTTGATGTGTTGGTCTTGTATGCATCATATTTTTCCATGAGTAGCTTCATGTAGCCTTGTCATGCATCATACTTGGTTGAGCATCATGTCTTGTTCATGTGTGGTGTGTTTACCATGTTGTGTCCTTCTTCTCGATAGTTCCCGTTTTGTTGCGATCGTGAGGATTCGTTCGTCTACGCTTGGTTCGACTTCGTGGCTTCATCTTCTTCATGGACTCGTTCTTCTTCCTAGCGGGATTTCAGGCAAGATGACCGCTACCCTGGATCTCACTACTATCATTGCTATGCTAGTTGCTTCGTTCTTTCGCTATGCTGCTTTACCTACCACTTGCTGCTCAAGCCTCCCAAATTGCCATGAACCCCTGAATTTTGTCTCCCTTCCTAGCAAACCGTTGTTTGGCTATGTTACCGCTTTGCTCAGCCCTCTTATAGCGTTGCTAGTTGCAGGTGAAGATGAAGATTGCTCCATGTTGGATTATGTTTATGTTGGGATATCACAATATCTCTTATTTAATTAATGCATCTATATACTTGGTAAAGGGTGGAAGGCTCGGCCTTATGCCTGGTGTTTTGTGCCACTCTTGCCGCCCTAGTTTCCGTCATATCGGTATTATGTTCCCGGATTTTGCATCCCTAACGCGGTTGGGTGGTTTATGGGACCCCCTTGACAGTTCGCTTTGAATAAGACTCTCCAAAGAAGGCCCAACCTTGGTTTTACCATTTGCCTCACCACCACCTACTTTTCCCTTGGGAGTCGCTCTCTCGAGGGTCATCTTTATTTAGCCCCCCGGGCCAGTGCTTCTCTAAGTGCTGGTTCGAACCGATATGCAAGCTCAAGAGATCCATTTATGGGTTGAGGCAAGCATCTCGGAGTTGGAACATTCGTTTTGATGAGGTCGTCACTGGTCTTGGTTTCATCAAAAGCGAAGAGGACGCTTGTTTATACAAGAAGTTAAGTGGGAGCTCGATAGTGTTTTTGATCTTATATGTGGATGACATACTACTGATCAGAAATGATGTTTCGATGCTGAACTCAGTCAAAGAGTCATTGAATGGCAAGTTTTTGATGATGGACCTTGGTGAGGCAGTGTATATTTTAGGCATTAAGATCTACAGAGATAGATCGAGGAGGCTGCTCGGCTTAAGCTAGAGCACGTACATATATAGATAAAGTGTTGAAGTGGTTCAACATGAGTGAGGTGAAGAAAGGGTTCTTGCCACTTTCACATGGTATAAGGCTAAGCGAGACTCAGAGTCCTTCGACATCTGATGAGCGAAGCAGGATGAGTAGGATTCCGGATGCCTCAGCAATCGGATCCATCATATATGCCATGATATGTACAAGGCCCGATGTTGCTTTTGCAATAAGCCTAACAAGTAGATACCAGGCTAAACCCGGTGAGAGTCACTAGGCAGCGGTAAAGACTATTTTGAAGTACCTGAAAAGGACTAAAGAGATGTTCCTAGTTTATGGAGGTGAGGAAGAGCTCGTCGTAAGGGGTTACGTCGATGCTAGTTTCCAAACCGACAGAGATGATTGTCGATCACAGTCCGGATTCGTGTACGTCATGAACGGAGGAGCAGTGAGCTGGATGAGTTCTAAGTAAGATACAGTGGCCGATTCTACCACAGAAGCCGAATACATTGAGGCTTGTGAAGCTGCAAAGGAAGGTGTTTGGATCTGAAACTTTCTGGATGATCTTGGCATTTTCCCAGCCTCGGTAAAACCGTTGGACCTTTATTGTGATAATTCTGGTGCCATCGCACAAGCCAAGGAGCTGAGGAATCACCAAAAGGTCAGACACATAGATCGGAAATATCACCTAATACGAAAGATCATAAATAATGGTGATGTAGAGTTATGCAAGATTCACACGGATGCAAATGTTGCAGATCTGTTGACTAAGCCGCTTCCACAACCCAAGCATGAGGGGCACGTTAGAACTACGGGCATTCGATATCTATTTGATTGACTCTAGTGCAAGTGGGAGACTGTTGGAGATATGCCCTAGAGGCAATCATGTATGATGATATCTCCTATGTGTTTATGAATAAAGATAGTCCTTGGACATTATCACTGATGTATATCAACACTTACGTGACTTGTTTGTGGGACTATGCATTGTATGATGACTGTCCTAAAAGGTCCCTAGTCGAAAGGGTTGTGTGGACGCGCAGCCGACTAGACTAGCATATGACATGGTCGATGGCTTGGTCTCACTAGCCATGGAGCATAGGATGCTAACCGGATAATATGGACTCAGAAGGATCTGGTCGGTTTTGATGTAGTCGAATCTGAGTCGAGATAAGGTCCGAGTCAGACACACCCAACTATGAGACGCGGCGATATGTCATCTGTGAGTCTCTAGTACAACATACGTTCTACTCCCTCCGTCCGGAAATACTTGTCATCAAAATGGATAAAAAGGGGTGTATCTCGAACTAAAATACATCTAGATACATCCCCTTTTATTCATCTTTATGACAAGTATTTCCGGACGGAGGGAGTATGTCCTAAGACCCGAGCTGGCGCATGTACTCGGGATGGTGACAGACCTGCTTTGGGCCGACCAAACACTACTCCGTGACCGAGTAGTTACAAAGGTAGGTTTCAGGCTTGTCCAGGCCCATGCTGCGAGACATGGTCGGGCAAGATGGGATTTGCCCCTCCGATCAGGAGAGATATACTCTGGGACCCTCGTGTGATTCGAACAGGATAAGCATGGCCATCCGACAAGGATTATGAGATAATCCGGTTTGTGGTCGGCATCACTGGAACGAGGAAGAGGTCGGGCTAGCACAAGGATGACAGACTCGCCTTGAGCCCGACAACATATATCGTGTGGCAAAAGGAATGGAAGTGTGATACAGGTTCGCCAACCGGCTTTATTGTTTGCTTGGTGGTCGGCATGCCTTGCTAGAGGCCACTACCAGCCGACCAGGTCGGAGGTGATCCGACCTGCAACCAAGCCGACTTGAACCTAAGGGGTCGCACGCTTAAGCGAAGGAACCTATGAGGCTGGATTGGACTCCACGAGTCAGATGTGATCCTACTCGGTCTCGGATCCCGCTCGAACAGATTTTGGGCTTTATGTTCAGTGCGAGGCCCAAGTGTTGAGCCCGTGACGGACGCCTATATAAAGTGGAGGTGCCGCACACTCATGCGGTTGATCGCTTCGGCGCTGTCACTAGGGTTTGCATGTTTTGCGAATAGCCACCTCCATTCGCCGCCGACTGTGTGATCGGACCTAGTAGTCCGCCGCACGGTACTCCTCCTGCACGCACGGATATTGTTAAGAGGCGGTGCACCTGCGCCGCTCCGGCGAACTTGTACGTGGGATCGGACGACTGGCTGTTCGAGGGAGATCGGGCGAGGAGGAGACGATCCACGCGGATGTGCTGCCCCAACTCTTCTTCCACTGCACGACACTGCGCATCTAGTGGTAACGATCTGTGATCCATCTCCCGTAGCATGTTCCTGGTTGTTCTGCGTGTAGGAAAATTTTAATTTGCAGTCGACGCACCCTACCGTAGAACCCAACAATTTAGCCCCTCATCACGAACGTGGAGCATTGCCATAAAATCCTTCCACTTAGCAGTCATCCTCTGCCCATTGGTCATCCATGTCATGGTGTGCTCCTCATCCGTATGGAAGTGAACCGATGCAAAGAACCGAGCCATGATCTCAGGGTCAAAGTCCATGTGGAACATGAGCAAATCATCAATGCCAAACTGCTCTATCAGGTCCAAAGTCTCTCCAAATTAGGCCCTGTTGCTATCCTTCCTCATATGAACCATGTCAATCGAGTGCACATCCACGTAGATGTTCTGCTTTCCCTTGATCACATCCAAGAATATAAGATTATGTTGCTTGGTCCAAAACAGATCATTCCCTCTGAAATTCTCGCGGGGCTTCACATAGGGGTTGATCCTCCTGCGAGCGATAAACTCGGCTAGAGGTATCTCATCCATGCCCATTGATGGCTCCTTGGTCTTGGTGGCCGATGTCTACTACAGAACCTTCTTCTTGTAGACGTTGTTGGGCCTCCAAGTGCAGAGGTTTGTAGGACAGTAGCAAATTTCCCTCAAGTGGATGACCTAAGGTTTATGAATCTGTGGGAGGCGTAGGATGAAGATGGTCTATCTCAAACAACCCTGCAACCAAATAACAAAGAGTCTCTTGTGTCCCCAACACACCCAATACAAAGGTAAATTGTATAGGTTTTTGTAATATGAAAATATAAAAACAGCAATGTAACTAATGATAAAAGTGAGCACAAACGGGATTGCAATGCTAGGAAACAAGGCCTAAGGTTCATACTTTCACTAGTGCAAGTTCTCTCAACAATAATAACATAATTGGATCATATAACTATCCCTCAACATGCAACAAAGAGTGACTCCAAAGTCACTAATACCGGAGAACAAACGAAGAGATTATTGTAGGGTACGACACCACCTCAAAGTTATCCATTCTGATCGATCTATTCAAGAGTCCATAGTAAAATAACACAAAGCTATTATTTCCGTTCGATCTATCCTAGAGTTCGTACTAGAATAACACCTTAAGACACATATCAACTGTAACATCCCAATTTTCAATTTGGATGTTTATAATAGATAATTCATATGCATCCATGGTTTATGCATTTTTGCCTCCATTTGTTTTATTTGATTTTTGGTCCAAGAAACTTTGAGCAACTCAAGGACAAAAAGAGAGAATTGGAAGTTTCCCTAAAAACGAATTTTGAAATTTTTTCGAAGTTGGGAGTTTGGATCAAATTTGGTTTCACCAAAAAAATTCATTTCCATTATATCAAAAATAAAATAAAGAGAGAAGATATAATGACTTCTTCAAAATCAGAAAAGAAAATATTGGAAATTGAATTTGGAACCAAAATATATTTGTTGAGTTTTATTTGCAATTTATTCTATTAGCATAGCAAAAAGTTTATTTTCGAAAACTTGCATTTTAGGCCGGATAAAAGTTCACAAGGTCGTATATAAGACCATATTACTATGTGAATTTTCTAGGAATTCTTAGAGTTATTTTCATTTGTCTTTTGGTGCTTTAATGCCGCTGTAAAAAAAGAAAAAAAACATGCAGCCAAGGCCCAAGGAAGGCCCAGCCTCCCTCACGACCCAACCTGCTCATCTTCTTGCTTACCTCCTTCGTTCACAGAGAGCGCACACAACATCTCCACCCTAGCGCCCCACCTCTCCCCTTCCTCTTCCCCGCTCCAAAACGCCTCTGAACGGAACCCCCTCGCCTCCCTCGACCCCTCCCATCCCCTGGTGCACCTCAAACACGACCATAATGGCCACCATGAGCACTTGAAACTGCAACCATTAACACATCTTGCCCCACCCAACTCTGTACGTCCCTTGCACTATATAAAGCACCCCTGGGAGCGCCTCTCACCCCTCGTCCGAAGACCTCTCCTTATGGAGTTTCTCCCTCTCTCTAACATCTCCAATTGCTCGCCGGAGTTTGCGAATTCCGGCGACCTTTCACCGTGTGTACAGGAAGCAATCTACCACCACAACTTGGTTAAGTGGTTCACCTCATCGTCCTCTACACCGTCCCGCACGCATCCTTCGCCGAAGCACACCGGAGCCACCTTCTTCCTCATCTCCGGCGACAAGTCCGGTGAGCACCCAGTCAGCCAATCAGAGAGCGCCACTTGGCATCTGGCCGAAATTGTTTTTCTTTTTCAGGAACTTTTCCAAATTCAGATTCTTTACCTAATCTTCTTTCTAGTATATCTTTTAATCTATAGATCTGATTTAGGTGATTCTTTTTCCTACTAGTTCATAAAAATCCCCTCTATCCAGAGAACCAAACGAAAAATATTTTTGAAAGTTTTAAAATTTGAATTCAAACAGATCCGAATTCAAACCCCGTTAGGCTGTAACTCGAGTTTCCTAACTCCATTTTAGGTGATTCTTTTTGCAAATCGAAGCTCGTGACATGTAATTTCTGTTAAACCCAAACACACATATTTTTTCTACTATAAAAATTACGTTCTGTACAGAAACTTGATTTGGATGTTTTGGAGTTTTTCGAAGTCTTTCATTTGTTTTCTTTTTGGATCTTTGCTTGTATGCTTATGTATGTTATTGCTTGCTTACGCTAGATCATCCGGCGTGCAAAGCTTGATACTACGAATCTTTACAGTTCAACGAACGTCAGCAAGGCAAGTTCACACTTTGATCATAATTTTCAATACCCAGTTTTTACTATGCATTAGTTTCACCCTCCAAGATTGCATGAGTAGGATTGGAAACATGTGGTTATGCTATGTAGTTCATGTGGTAGGAACTTATGACCTTTGATCACCCCGGGAATATTCGTTATATCATATATTGCTTAGCCATGCTCGTTGGCGGATTTCGGGTTCCGGCAGACCCTTGAGGTTCGAACTCTGGGGTGCGCGCGGAGACTTCGCCCTCTACCTCTCCGTCTCGCAAAGATCTAAACTACTGAAAGAACATCACAAGAGACACAAGGTTTATACTAGTTCGGGCCACCATTGTGTTGTAATACCCTACTCTAGTTTGTGGTGGGTGCATTGCCTCTTGGGCTGATGATGATGAACAATACAAGGGAGAACAACCTCGCGAGGGTCTGCTCTTAGCTAGGACGATGAACTGCTAGGAGGAGTTCAGCCGCCCTTCTCTCTTTCTCTCTCTTTGTTGCCTGTATCTTTCTAACTAGTTTCTCGATGCCTCTACCCTGGGGGTGGCTAGTCCTATTTATAGGCAAAGGCCCTGGGCCTCTTCCCAAATATTGAGCGGGAAGGGCGCCAACAATTGGCCAATTTGAAGGGGAACATCTGGTACACTTATCCTGACTAAAGTTGGTCCTCGCCTGCCAAAGGCTCTGTGGTGACGCCGTCCTGGGCTCCATGATGACCTCCTTCCCACCGTTGGACTGGTCTTGGTCTCGTTGCACCGAAATGGATGCCTTTGCTTGATCCTCTCGCCTGCGCTTGCTCCCTTTGCACCAAAGAGGAAAGGGAGACACTGCGAGGGCTGGCGCCCGCCTGGCACCCTTGGTCATCATGGCTTGCGTCATGGGCACCTCGTGAGGTACCCCGCCTTGATCTCTCCGCCTCCTTGCGAGCCAACCTGAGGAGGCCGCGCCAGAGGAAGCTTCGCGTCGTCCGCCCCGCGAGGCTCGGCCCCTCGCGAGGGTCTTGGGTCTTGTGTTGATGAAGATGGGCCATGCTGGGGGCCCTTTGAGCCACGCCGCAGGCCGCAGGAAGGAACGTCTGGGGATCCCCGTTCCCAGAACGCCGACAGTAGCCCCCGGGCCCAAGGCGCGCCCGGACTTGGCTGTGCCGAGAGGCGAAAGGGCAAGGGCGAAGCGCCGCGGGCCCTAACAGCCTGCGGCCTTGGGCGCCGCATGGCAGTTGATGGGACGTGGGCATCTCCGCTTCCCCACGACGCCTCGGTGATCGCGCGGATTGGACAAGTCCCTGCATGTGAATCGTGTCATGATTACCTGCGATCGTGGGGGCCGACGGTTGGCCTTCGCCGGCTATAAGTACGGCACTGCGCGTGCCCCTCCAGTCCATCTCTCCTTGCTTCTCCGTGGCACCATCGAGGAGGTTCTCGGCTGCAGAGAAAGGGAAGGCCCGCCAGGTTGAGCCTCCCTCTCCCCTGCTCAAGCGCGGCCGAGGACGCCCCCGGAAGCACCCCGTGGCTGCCGCGGCAGCGTCCCGCAGTCGCGGAGATGGTTCCCAGCGTGGTGGCGGGCAAGCTGCTGCGGCCGGGGAACGTGCTTTGGTCGCTCGCTCCCCCAGGCCGCGCTTTCGCGCGGCGGAGGTGCTGCCGGAGTTCGTCGTATGGTCGGCGGAGCCGACTAGCGCCCGGCTCCAACTTCCTCGCTCCCTCCCTGGTGAGCTCCCTACCGGTGCCCCAGGCGGCCTCTGGCTCCAGCCGGACGGCTGCTGCAGCCGGGCCTTGTGGGCTGCACTGGAGGTCTCCGCCGCTGGGAGCTTGGCCTTGACTCGTGGTTGGCAGGCGTTCGCCCGTGCTCGCGGCCTGGAGCGCCGGTGCACCCTACACTTTAGGTTTGACGGCGATGCCACCCTCCACGTGAGGGTGTTTGGGGAAGATGGTCGCCGCGCAGGGTGTTGCCCTGAGGATGACGACCGCGGCCAGGGACCCAGCCCCGACGACGATGGAGGAGACAGCGCCCGCATGGTTGGCGGTGCTCGGGGCTCCCCAAGCTTCATCGACTCTTCTTCGAGCGACTCTTCCAGCGGTGGCCGCAGTCACCCCCCTCGCCGTCGCGCCTGCTTGGGAGGCGGCAGTACGTCCACCCGCCGTCGCGCCCCGGAGAAGCGCGAAAGGGAGTCTGCTTGAGCTCCGGAGGCAGCCCGAGCCTCCTCCGCAGGCCGGCGTGAGGCGAGCCACGCCGGGCTTTGTCCTTTCTTTCCTTTTGTTTCCTGCGTAAAAGAAAACAGCTGTGTGGAGCCCCGCGGGGGCGTGTTCGGGGTTACTGCGGTTAACCGTTACCTTGATTCCGTTTTTCGCGCCCTTTAGTTATGTGTTTGCGCGTAGATAGTTCCCGGCCCCAGCCGCGGGGGGGCGACCGACCCAGGCCCTGTGTGTGTGTCGCGGTGCCCGAGGGGCACAGACTGGAGGGGTGCTCCCGCAATGGGCCCAGGTCGTGAAACCTTCAAACGACTAGAATAGGAACTCTCCCGAGTGCGCTCGGCCGTCCTCCCTCGCGAGGCCTTTCATAAGACGAATCAAAATGGGGGGAGTGAAAATCGATGAACCATAAACCAATGACGGCAATAATTCCAATAAAACTTCAGCTGTGAACAAACAAGCCAACTGCGGAAAGCAAATGAAAAAGCCGCGTCCGGCACCTAGTCTAGTCTTCGACGTCTTCTCACCAGCACGGAGCTAAGTGCTGCCACTGGGCGTGGGAGGGAGCCCCAGGGCCTAAGGCCGGCGCTCCTGAGACTCCGGGGCGTGTACAGCCCCAACTCATTATTACGTGAGAGTGTCACGGGCGGCGAGCTTCACAGGCGTTGGCCTTCTTCACAGGCTCCGGGCCTTTCTTCTTAGGGGAAACGAGCTTCAAAGGCATTTGCCCTCTTCACAGGCTCCGGGCCTTTTCTAAAAAGGATAACCTTCACATGCGCTCGCCTTCTTCGCAGGCTCTGGGCCTTTCCCAAAAAGGATAATCTTCACAGGCGTTCGCCTTCTTCACAGGCTCTGGGCCTTCTCCAAAAAGGATAATCTTCACAGGCGTTCGCCTTCTTCACAGGCTCTGGGCCTTCTCCAAAAGGATAATCTTCACAGGCGTTCGCCTTCTTCACAGGCTCTGGGCCTTCTCCAAAAAGGATAATCTTCACAGGTGTTCGCCTTCTTCACAGGCTCCGGGCCTTCTCCAAAAAGGATAATCTTCACAGGCGTTCGCCTTCTTCACAGGCTCTGGGTCTTCTAAGGGTAGAACTTCCGGAGGTGCTGGATGTTCCATGCGTTCTGGACCGGCTCCCCCTCCTGAGTCTCCAAGCACACGGAGCCTGGCCTGGAAACATGAACAACCTTGAACGGGCCCTCCCACATAGGAGAGAGCTTGTGCAACCCCTCTGTCGGTGTCAAAACCGGCGGATCTCGGGTAGGGGGTCCCGAACTGTGCGTCAAGGTCGGATGGTAACAGGAGACAAGGGACACTTTATTTTACCCAGGTTCGGGCCCTCTCGATGGAGGTAAAACCCTACTCCTGCTTGATTAATATTGATGATATGGGTAGTACAAGAGTAGATCTACCACGAGATCAAGGAGGCTAAACCCTAGAAGCTAGCCTATGGTATGATTGTGTATGATGATGGTTGTCCTACGGACTAGAACCCTCCGGTTTATATAGACACCGGATAGGGTTAGGGTTACACAGAGTCGGTTACAATGGTAGGAGATCTTGAATATCCGCATCGCCTAGCTTGCCTTCCATGCCAAGGAAAGTTCCTTCCGGACATGGGACGAAGTCTTCAATCTTGTATCTTCATAGTCCTGGAGTCCGGCGAAGGTATAGTCCGGCTATCCGAACACCCCCTAATCCAGGACTCCCTCAGTAGCCCCTGAACCAGGCTTCAATGACGACGAGTCTGGCACGCAAATTGTCTTCGGCATTGCAAGGCGGGTTCCTCCTCCAAGTCCTTCATAGAAGATTATAAACACCAAAAATAGTGTCCGGCTCTGCAAAACAAGTTTCCACATATCGCCATAGAGAGAATAATATTAACACAAATCAAATCTGCTGACGTATTCCGCAGTGCGTTATAACACTGCGGCCAAGCTCTTTATACACATTGTTTTCTCTTTTCCACCTCAGCGCGTTTAGCGAGGCGGTTTCCTTGGCACGTCTTGTCAAAGCAGAGATCGTGTGCCCCTTTTAACGGGATTCTCATCAATACGGATGTGGGTAACCCAACCGCGCCATTTACCACGGCGCTTGGGAGGCAAGCGAGTTTTATTAGGTAGGTGGGGATGCACAACCGCATCCGCCCATATAAGGGGATAAGGATCCACCTTTTCACCTACGCCTTCTTCCTCCTTTGCCAATCCATCTCTCGCGCACTCAAGCTCCAGCGCCCGAGCCCGCTCTTCCCACCTCAACCTTCTCCAGCAATGTCCGGAGCGGGAGGCAAGTGGATGGTCTCCTCCGTTACGGAGGCTCAAGTAAAAAAGCTAAGGAAAGCCGAATACCTGTCCAAGGACATCCCGCATCGTCTTCCTGAGAAGGGGCAGCTTCTCCCCGCCCCAAGGCCCCATGAGAGGGTAGTTTTCCTTCCTCACTTCCTCCGCGGACTGGGTTTTCCACTTCACCCATTTGTCCGGGGACTCATGTTCTACTACGGCCTAGATTTCCACGATCTGGCCCCGAACTTCATCCTCAACATCTCGGCGTTTATGGTCGTGTGTGAGGCCTTCCTCCGCGTCCGCCCCCATTTCGGCCTCTGGCTCAAGACTTTCAACGTCAAGCCCAAGGTGGTGTGCGGCACCCAAGCGGAGTGCGGAGGTGCTATGGCTGGCAAGATGGCCAATGTCCTCTGGTTCAAGGGCTCCTTCGTGGAATCCCTAAAGGGGTGGCAAGCCGGGTGGTTTTACATCACCGAGCCACGCGATTCAAAATGGGTCGCAGCCCCCGAGTTCAGATCCGGACCCCCCACGCGGCTTATGTCCTGGAAAGAGACGGGCCTGTCGTGGGGCAACGAGGGAGAGGTGACTGGATTGCAGACATGCATCCAGTCCCTGGTGAACAAGCCGATCAAGCTTGTCAATGTAATCCAGGTCATGCTCGTCCGCCGGATCCTCCCGTGCCAACAACGGGATTTTACTTTGTGGGAATTCGACCCGGCGCAGCACCAAACCCTCAAAGAAGTTTCTTCACACGACGATGAAGACGCTCCGGAAGGTGCTAACCAAAGGCGCTGAAGTCCCCGTGATCCGCTTCCGAGGACGCGGATACAGCTCGCAGCGTCACGCTAGCGAGGTAAGCTATCTATGCCTTTGACAGATTATTAAGCTCTTTTCATAGATTAACTCTATGCGGATCTAAACTCCCTTACCTTTGACAGGCTTGGCAGGCGATATCCGGACCCATTAACTGTCCGGCTCCTCTGCCCGAAGACCCAGCCCCAGCTCTCCTAGTGAAGTTGCTGACTCCGGCACCTTACGTGGTGCCGGAGAAGAAGGTCGAGAAGAAGAAGACCACCGGGACTTGAAAGATTTCCCGTAATATGGTGGTGTCGGACTCGTCATCTGACGAGTCCGAGACGCCCTCCTCTCGTGAAAACGAGGAGGAGGAACAAGAAAGCTTTCCTCCCCCCGTGGAGGGAGAAAAGAAGAAGAAGGCCGCCCCATCGGGGGAGGCCGAGGGGTCTAGGAAAAGGAAGACCCATCCGCCGGACTACTCCCACGACGCCGAAGAAAGTGGAGAGGAGTGGCCGGACAGGGCCAAGCGTCCGGCGAAATCGTAAGTTCGGATATCAGAGTAACTCATGACGTTCCTTTATTGCACAGCTTTCCCTAATGCCGATCGTAATTTATGCAGCCCGCCCCGGGCCGAACTCGACGATTCGTCGAGCGGCTCCCTGGATTCGTCGGACGTGAACTCAGTTCCGCCCGCTGTCTCCCCCCGCAATGCGGACGACAACGAAGTGGTGTCGCAACAAGCTCCGGGGCAGGAGGAGGTGGTCCTGGAGGAGCCGCAAGGCAACCCTCCAGACCCCAGGAGTAAAGGGGACAAGACCCCCCAGGGCTCCAAGTCCGGCCTTGAGCCGGACACCGTGCCGGAACCTTCAGCGGTTCTGGACCACAGTAGGCAAACTCCTTCCAAGAGGAGCAAGCCTTCTGAGCCGGCGACCTCCGTCCAGCCAGAGGTGTTGGACAATCTGCTGGAGGTGCTTGACGGCGCCTCCATCGACGAGGAACATCGTACTGTTATGAGTACGGTGATCCAAAGGGTTCAGTCCGCCAAGAGCGGACTGACTGAAGCTTGCGCTAGCCTTCTTACAGGCTTCGAGGTAAGTAAAAATATGTCAAAATATTACCGTGATAGACAGTAGTCCTCGATGCTCTGCTCATGCGCTCGTAAAGAAAAGCCGAATAGAGGATCTATTAATTTTCGCAGGAGTCTAACAATAAAGAGTCAATATGCGTATGCAGGCTTCGCTGCTATCCACTGCCGCACTGACTGCACAGGTGGATGTCCTTAAAAAGGACCTCGGGCGGACCGAGCAAGAGCTCGGCCTTGCCAAACGGCAGCTCGAGGAGAAAGAAGGTAAGAAATACCCTAAAAAGAAAAAAAGGTGCCTATAGAGAGGCGTGATTGCAAAGAATAACAGGATCGTACTGCTTATTGTAGGGGCCACACTGAGGTGGCGACCCTCAAGCAGGCGCTATCTGAGGCCGGAAAGAAAACGGCCGAGGAGCGCGCCGAGCGAGAAAGACTTGGGGCTCAGGTCGGCGAGGTGCAGCAAGAGCTGCAGGCTCTCATGAAAAAACATGAGAGTTTGGAGCTTGAGTCAAAAGCGCAATCATCCGAGCTCGCGTCGGCCCTTGAGACCGCCAAGAGTGCCAAGGCCGAAGCCCAAAAGGCCCTCCAAGAGTTGGAGGAGATGAAAAAGATAGCAGCGGGTAAGGCATTCTTAATGCAAAGTAGGAATATAAAAGTAAACTACTTGTCACTTACCCGAATCCGGAGTTCTCCAGGGGCGTTCGCAGATCTTCCCCGCAGCGTATCCGACGCCGCCGCGTTCTACCGAGCTGAAGAGGGCAGCTCAACGGAGAGTGTGTTCTGGTCTCAGTGTTCTGAGGCCGGACACCCTGTGCCGTTGAGCGATCAGCTGAAATAGCTGGTCGAGCTCCACAAGGCGGCCGAACAAGCCATGAAGGGCTTACTAGTTCGGCTGTGGCCCGGAGAGGCCCTGCCTGGGAGCTATTTCGGGCTGGTGCGGTGGCTGGTGGAGGCCTGTCCACGGCTTGAGGTCATCAAGTGCTCCGTCTGCATTGAAGGTGCCCGGAGGGCCCTTGCCCATGTAAGGGTGCACTGGGGTAAGCTTGACGGAGAGAAGCTGGTGAAGGACGGGCCGCCGCCGGGGAAGGAGCATCGCAAGCTCGAGAACTACTACAAGGAAGTTCTTGCCGGTGCCCGCCTTATTGCGAATGAATGTACTAAAGATATAATATTAGAATGAACTCGCTCGTGTGTACCCTGTGCGCTGAAAACTTGTTCATATGCACTAAGAAATACTTATGGAATTTAAAATATTATTTTCTGTGCGGCCGTTTATCAAAAATTGAGAGATGGCCAGTCGTCGGCTTCTGCCCCCATGCCGCTAGTGCTGGGGTGTTCGGGATAAACCTGAGCGCTCTTTTTCCCATAGTTGGGTCCTTCGAGGAGGCGCCAGACAACGTAACCAGGCAATCGGACAATAATGCTTGAACACTCTCACTTAGCCATAGAACTTTATAATTTTAAATTTCGGCGAAGCCCCTAGTTCGGAAGACCGAATTCGGGGCGCTATACATGCCTTTGGCCGGACATAGCCAGCTCCTCGCTCGAAGCGGCATAAGTCGTTAGGGACTCGAAAAACCTCTCGAACAGCGACCGGTCTCTCGCCTTATCATGGCAGTCAGTTTTAGCTTTCTCCACTGAGGTGCTTAACCCAGCTGAACCGGGGCACAATCGCAGTGGTTCTCCTAGTGCTACCTTAGCCGATATAGCGGAACGTAAGGCACCAATACATAGGAGCCGGGAAAACCCAACATTTGACCCAAATCATGATTCGGAGCCGATGCATATAGTGCTATAAGTTCGGGGTGCCACACTTGTGAAAGTGTACGGACTTCTCACACCAGATCGAAGGGTAACGAAGCCCCTGGTGTGTTTGCCGTACCATGGTGTACGGGTGCGATCATGTTATTTAATAAACATATATATTACAAGAGAATAATGCAAAAAGTAGATAAAAATCTATGCATTGTTTATAAAGAGGCTATTTATCAAAGCTGAACGATACAAGTAGTGCGATAAGCAAAAAGATATTAGACTGTTTAAAATGTCTTGACCAGGGGCAGGCCACGGAAATGTGTTTGAAACAGGTATACCGCTCGAAGTAGAGACCACCTGAGAGTTCCATAATGCGGCGTAGCTTTATCTGCTTGCCTGGATCTTGCATCGTCTGTGCGGCAGCCGAATAGCCGAACAGGTCGTCCAAAGTGTGGAGTCCTGAAAGTAAGAAAAGAATCCGGCAGCCCCTAGTACGTTTTAAGCCGTATTGCGAGCATGCCGTTACTGTGCCCCTTCCCCTGTGCCCATGGAATTTTAAGGGCGTAATTATGTATGCGAGGTACTAGCTCCGCTATATTGCGATGGCTGGGGTTGGGGCCGTATCGCTACGCTTGCTCAGAACGTGCCAGGCGGTCTTGTTGTAGGTTACTCCGGGCGCGCTTGGCATTGTCCGGCTTTTTAACTGCCGGACTGGAGAGTTGCCTAGAAAGGCTACTTTGTACTTCCGCTGCGAGAGCCGCCGTGTGCTCCTCCGTACGGAGGGAGCGTTCGGTGTTTCCGTTGACCATGATTACTCCTCGAGGGCCTGGCATCTTGAGCTTGAGGTATGCGAAAAGGGCACCGCATTGAATTTGGCAAATGTGGTTCGCCCAAGCAGGCGTGATAGCCATCATGAACGGGACTATGTCAAGATTAACTCTTTGCTTCGAAGTTATCCGAGATCCAAGACCACATCAAGTGTTACGAGCTCGTATAATTGGCCTCTACACCTGGTATGACGCCTTTAAAGGTCATCCTTGTGGGCTTAATCCTTGATGGATCTAGGCCCATTTTCCGCACTGTATCCTGATAAAGCAGGTTCAGGATACTGCCGCCGTCCATTAGGACTCTTGTGAGATGAAATCCGTCGATGATTGGGTCAAGAACCAATGCGGCAAAGCCGCCATGACGGATGCTAGTGGGGTGGTCCCTTCGATCAAAAGTGATCGGGCAAGAGGACCATGGGTTGAACTTTGGGGCGACTGGCTCCATCGCGTATACGTCCCGTAGCGCATGCTTCCGCTCCCTCTTGGGAATGTGGGTTGCGTATATCATGTTCACCGTCCGCACTTGTGGGGGAAACCCCTTCTGTCCATTGTTGTTCGGCGGCCTGGGCTCTTCCTCGTCATCTCTATGCAGCCCCTTGTCTTTGTTTTCGGCTCTTAACTTGCCTGCCTGCTTGAACACCCAACAATCCCTGTTGGTGTGATTGGCTGGCCTTTCGGGGGTGCCATGGATCTGGCACAAGCGGTCGAGTATTCGGTCCAAACTGGACGGGCCCTGAGTATTCTTTTTAAATGGCTTTTTCCGCTGACCGGATTTATAGCCTCTGAATCCGGCATTAACTGCCGTATCTTCATTGCTGTCGCTGCTAACGCGACGCTTTTGCTTATTTCGACGTGTCCTGCCACTTTTGTCCCTGGTATCCGAATTACCAGGTTTCTTTGATAAGTTGTTGCTGCGAGCTAGCCAGCTATCTTCACCCGCGCAAAAGCGGGTCATGAGTGTCGTTACGGCTGCCATAGATTTCGGCTTTTCCTGTCCCAGGTGCCGGGCAAGCCACTCGTCTCGGATGTTATGCTTGAAGGCTGCTAGGGCCTCTGCGTCCGGACAGTCGACTATCTGGTTTTTCTTTGTTAGAAACCGTGTACAGAATTGCCTGGCCGATTCCTCTGGCTGCTGAATTATGTGGCTTAGGTCGTCAGCGTCCGGTGGTTGCACATAAGTGCCTTGGAAGTTGTCGAGGAATGCGGCTTCCAGGTCCTCCCAAGAACCGATTGTGTCCGCTGGCAGGCTGTTAAGCCAGTGCCGGGCCGGTCCTTTGAGTTTGAGAGAGAGGTATTTGATGGCGTGTAAGTCATCGCCGCGTGCCATGTGGATGTGAAGGAGATAATCCTCGATCCATACCGCCGGATCTATCGTACCATCGTACGATTCGATGTTTACGGGTTTGAAACCTTCTGGGATTTTATGATCCATTACTTCATCTGTGAAGCATAGTGTGTGTGCGGCGCCCCTGTACTGGGCTATGTCACGACGTAGCTCAGAAGAGCTATGTCTGTTGTGTTCGGCCCGGCCGGATTTATTGTGTCCGGAGCGAAGATCATCATCACGTGTCGTTGGGCGCCTGCGCGATCCGTAGATCGATCTTGTTTGCCTTGCTTAATCCTCCAGTGCATCTCGCAGGTCTGGCGCATTTTCCCGTGCCTTAGTTGAGCGGCGCCGGGGCATGGCTTGGTTGGAGGTTCGACAGGCCTCTCTGTCGCGGCCGCGAGGTGGCCGGTCTGCCATGTCGTGCGCTTGTGATGTAGGTACTTCCTCCTCTGATTGGGGTAGCGGCCTGCACTTAGGATAATTCTTGGAGGGGCGTTCGAGTTCGTACTCTTCGGACGCAAGGACTTCAGTCCATCTGTCAGCTAGCAAATCTTGATCAGCTCTAAGCTGTTGCTGCTTTTTCTTTAGGCTATTCGCCGTGGCTAAAAGCCTGTGTTTGAAGCGCTCTTGTTCGGCAGGGTCTGATGGTACGACGAATTCGTCGTCGTCGAGGCTTGCCTCGTCTTCGGAGGGAGGCATATAGTTATCGTCCTCAGCCTTTCGTTCTGCCGCTCTCTCATGAGGGCTGGCTTCTCCATCTTCCTGCGCTGAATCTTGCTGGATTTGGTGTTCTTCGCTATCCGGGTAGTATTATCTCCGTGCCGGAATCACCGCTTTTGCTTTGGCGGATTTAGGAGGCGCCCGCGCCGCGCTTTATTGTTTTTGGGGTGTCATCCCCCGCTGTTCCATCGCCATCCCCATCCTTTGGAGTGTCCACCATATATATGTCATATGACGAGGTGGCCGTCCAGCGCCCTACAGGTGCTGGTTCCTGTTCGTCTCCTACCTCGTCGTCCATACCGTCAAAGTCTTCGGAGCCGAAGTCAAGCATGTCGGTTAAATCGTCGACAGTGGCTACTAAGTGGGTGGTGGGAGGGCTTTGAATTTCTTCGTCGTCCGTATCCCATCCTCGTAGACCGTAATCCGGCCTGGGCTCTCCTGACAAAGAGAGAGACTTGAGAGAATTCAGGATATCACCAAAAGGTGAGTGCTGAAAGATGTCCGCGGCGGTGAACTCCATTATCGGCGCCCAATCGGATTCGATCGGCAGGGGCACGGGAGGCTCGGAGTTCGGAGAAGAATCCGGCTCTTCGGAGTCATGGGCCGTGCGGAGTGCGGGGCTAGCATTCGGCTCGATCGCCTTTGAGATCGCAGCCCCCGAGGTGACGTCCAACCGTCCATCCTCAATTAGCGCAGCAGGCTCCGAGTCGAGGGTCGGAACCGGTGCGTGTGCGGCCTCCAGGACACTGTTCGGAGGCAGAGCTAGATCGTGCCCCTCGAGATAGTGCGGCGCGCTTGGCTGTGGCTCGAATCCATTGAAGATCAAGTCTCCGCGGATATGAGCCGTGTAGTTTAAGCTTCCAAACCTGTCTTGATGGCCAGGGGCGTAGCTTTCGATCTGCTCCAGATGACCAAGCGAATTGGCCCGCAGAGCGAAGCCACCGAAGACGAAGAACTGTCCGGGGAGAAAATTCTCGCCCTGGACCTCATCGTTGTTGATGATCAAAGGAGCCATCGGGCCTAAAGGCGACGACACAGAGGAACTCTCAATGAAAGCACCAATGTCGGTGTCAAAACCGGCGGATCTCGGGTAGGGGGTCACGAACTGTGCGTCAAGGTCAGATGGTAACAGGAGACAAGGCACACTTTATTTTACCCAGGTTTGGGCCCTCTCGATGGAGGTAAAACCCTACTCCTGCTTGATTAATATTGATGATATGGGTAGTACAAGAGTAGATCTACCACGAGATCAAGGAGGCTAAATCCTAGAAGCTAGCCTATGGTATGATTGTGTATGATGATGGTTGTCCTACAGACTAGAACCCTCCGGTTTATATAGACACCGGATAAGGTTAGGGTTACACAGAGTCGGTTACAATGGTAGGAGATCTTGAATATCCGCATCACCTAGCTTGCCTTCCACGCCAAGGAAAGTTCCTTCCGGACACGGGACAAAGTCTTCAATCTTGTATCTTCATAGTCCTGGAGTCCGGCGAAGGTATAGTCCGGCTATCCGAACACCCCCTAATCCAGGACTCCCTCACCCTCCCTGGAGAGAACCCACCTGAGTACGAGGTCTCCTACCTCGAGAGTCATGGGGCGGATGTTGCGGCAGTGATATCGTCGTAGCGCCTGTTGGTACCTCGCCGCTTGTAACGAGGCTTCTCGGCGGCGTTCCTCCCCCAGCACGAGGTCCATCCCCCGCATGGCGTCCTGCTGCGCCTCATCGAACGCTAGGACCCGCGCGGAGCGACGCCTGACCTCGTGAGGGAGGACTGCTTCGGCTCCATAGACTAGGAAGAACGGGGTCTCTCCAGTCGGCTTGGTCGCGGTTGTGCGGATGGACCACAACACGGACTGGAGCTCATCGTACCAACGTCTGCCGCAGGCCTCCAGCTTCTTCCTGAACATCCTGGTCTTGAGGCCCCTCAGGACCTCCGCGTTGGCTCTTTCGGCTTGGCCGTTGCTTCGTGGATGCGCCACCGAAGCGTAGCATATCTGCGTTCCAAGGTTAGCACAGTATGTTCTGAAAAGGTTACTGGTGAACTGCGATCCGTTGTCCGTGATGATGCGGTTCGGCACCCCAAACCGGCTCACGATGCTCCTGATGAACTTGACCGTGGACCCCGCGGGGATGGTGCGGACAGCCTCTACTTCTGCCCACTTGGTGAACTTGTCAATGGCGACGTAGAGGTAACGGTAGCCCCCTGGCGCCCGAGGAAACGGGCCCAGAATGTCCAGCCCCCAGACCGCGAATGGCCACGAAAGGGGTATGGTCGACAGGCCTCCCGCCGGCTGATGGATCTGCTTGGCGTGAAATTGGCAGGCTTCACAGCCTTCACCAGCTCGACAGCGTCGCTGAGTGCGGTGGGCCAATAGAACCCACTGCGGAATGCCTTGCCAACGAGGGTTCGTGATGATGAATGATGCCCACAGTCCCCGCCGTGTATGTCTCCCAGCACTTCCTTTCCTTGCTCCCTGGAGATGCAGCGCAGGGATACGTCGTTTGGTCGCCTCCTGTAGAGCTCTCCATCCCTGATGCAGTATGCCGTGGCCTGCCGCGCCACACGCTCCGCTTCCTCCTCCTTCTCCGGCAGGGTCCCTTGTGTCAAATAACTCCAGAGTTCCGCGATCCAGCACTCCTCCTGAGGTTCCATTGTCAGAAGCAGGCGTGCCCCTGAGGTCGGGCCGCAGACCGGGGCCCCTGAGGCAGGTGGCTGGGGGAGTTCCTCCCGAGGCTGAGCAGTGTTTGATAATGACGGCTGGGCTGAGGGCTTGAAGAGCCGCTCTTCGAAGACGCCAGGTTCCTGGGGTAATCGCCTGGACACCCGTCCGGCGATGTCATCGGCCTCCTGATTGGTGCCACGGGGCACATGCTTCAACTCCAGCCCCCAGAATTGCTTCTCCATCCTGCGGACCTCCGCTATGTAGGCTTCCATGTGCTCATCCTTCGGCTCATACACCTTGTTGGAGAAGTTGACAAGGAGCTGTGAATTGCCCTTGACGGTGAGGCGCTTCACCCCCAGGGCTGCTGCGGCCTTCAAGCCCGCTATTAGGCCTTCATACTCTGCTATGTTGTTGGAGACTTTTTCACCTTGCTGGAAACAGAGCTGCACAGCATAGTAGAGCTTGTCCTGAGTGGGTGATATCAATACCGCGCCGGCCCCGGCGCCGTGCCTGGAGAATGCCCCATCGAAGTACATAACCCAGCCCTCCGGCGCCTCGCTCCCCGGGAGGAGGGACCGATCCTCGTTGCCCTTGAGGCCCCGTGGTTCCGTCCATTCTGCCACGAAATCCGCTAATGCTGATCCCTTGATGACCCTGGTCGTGCTGAACTCGAGTTGAAACGCCTGCAGTTCTATGTTCCATTCAGCGACCCTTCTGGCCGAGTTAGGGCTCCTGAGCACTCTCTCCAGGGGGTATGATGAGACGACCTTGATGGGGTGACCCTGAAAATAGTGACGCAACTTGCGCGAGGCCACCAGTAACACGAGGAGGAGCTTCTGAGGCATGGGATACCGTGCCCTCGCATCCCGTAACATCGTGCTAACGAAGTATACTGGGTGCTCTACAAGGCTGAGTGCATTAGTGCTTGTGGCGTCCTCCGGAGGCAAGGGCGCCTCGCGAGGCGACGAGGCCTCAGGAGGTGGATCATCTAGATAAGTGGCCCCTCCCACTTCCGGCGCACTCTTCGGCAGCTGATCTTCCTCAACCGCGGTTACGGCTTCCGTGGCCCTTCCCTGTTCCTGTTTTGCCTTGTCTCGAGCTGCTGCCGTGGTTCTGATTTGGCGGTCCTCCCTAACCGCCACCAGGGCTGCGCTGGCGGAGTAAGGAGTGGCGGCGAGGTAGAGCACAAGGGGCTCTTGAGGACGCGGGGCCACCATGACCGGGGGAATGGTCAGGTATTTCTTGAGACCTTGAAAAGCCTTGTCTGCCTCTTCAGTCCATTCAAAGGGCCCCTTTTTCTTCATTAGTTGGAAGAAAGGCAGTGCTCGCTCCCCCAGCTTGGAGATGAAGCGCCCTAGCGCGGTCACACGTCCGGTGAGCTTCTGCATTTCTCTGAGGGTCTTCGGCGGGCTCATGTCCTCGACCGCCTTGACCTTTTCTGGGTTAGCCTCAATGCCTCGATGGGACACGAGGAAACCCAAAAGCTTGCCTGAGGGGACCCCGAACACACACTTCTCCGGGTTGAGCCACAGGTTCACTGCGTCAAGGCTCGTGAAGGTTTCCTCCAGGTCTTGTATCAGGGTCTTGGCCTCCCGAGACTTTACCACAATGTCGTCAACGTAAGCTTCGACGTTCTTCCCGAGCTGTGGGCCCAAGGTGATGTGCATCAGCCGCTGAAAGGTTGCCCCTGCGTTACGCAGCCCGAACGGCATGTATGTGTAGCAGTACACCCCGCAGCGGGTCAGGAAGGCGGTTTTCTCGACGTCTTCTACCGCCATCTTGATCTGGTGGTACCCAGAGAAGGCATCCAGGAAGCATAGCAGGTCGCACTCTGCAGTGGAATCGACAATCTGATCGATGCGGGGGAGTGGGAAAGGATCTTGCGGGCATGCCTTGTTGAGGTTGGTGAAGTCGACACACATGCGTTCGTTCCCTCCCTTCTTGGGCACAACGACAGGGTTGGCCAACCAATCCGGGTATCGGACCTCGCTAATGACCCCAGCGGCCTCTAGCTTGCGGGTTTCTTGGACGATGAAGGCCTGCTTCTCCGTGGACTGCCGCCTCGCCTTTTGCTTCACGGGGCGCGCGTTTGGGCACACGTTGAGGTGATGCTCGATTACGCTCCTGGGGATCCCTGCCAACTGATCGGGCTCCCAAGCGAACACCTTCTTGTTTGCGCGCAGGAACCTGATTAGGGCCTCCTCCTGCTCAGGCTCGAGGTTGGCGCCTATGGTGAAAGTGGCACTGGAGGACCCGTCCTCGTCGACAGGTATCTGCTTGGTTTCTGCCTTGTCCTGGGTGAACAACTGCTTCTTCTTGGCGGGCGCAGCCCCCTTGGGCTCGGGGGTCCCTGAGTCGGTGGGCTGTGCCAATGCCGCCGTCTTGAAGGCGAGCTTGAGCACCCGCAGTGCATCCCCGGTGTCCCCGTGCACGGTGAGGACACCGCTGCTCCCATGCATCTTCATGAGGTTGTACGCTGGGTGCATGGCGGCCATGAACTGGGCCAGCACTGGGTAGCCGAGGATGGCATTGTAGGGGAGGCCGATGGGGGCGATGTCGAAGTCGACCATCTCCGTGCGGAAGTTGTCGTAGGTGCCGAAGGTTACTGGGAGCCGGATCTGTCCCAAGGAGCTGGATGACCCGCCCCCAACGCCTGAGAAGGGCCGGCTGGGTTGCAGCCATTCCAGGGGTATGCGGAGGAGATCGAAGGCCTCAACCGAAAGCACGCTGAGGCCTGCGCCACCATCGATGAGAGTTCTGGTGACGGCCACCTGGCATATGGTGGAGGTGCACAACATGGGGAGCGCACCCGAGCTAGCCGAGTTGGAGTGGTGGTCCTCTAAGCCGAAGGTCAGGCCAGCTTTGAGTGCCGCCTGGTCCGGGTGAGCCCCCTGCCGCGCGGAAACGGCGCTGACCCGGCGGACAAACGGCTTTACGTGGCAACTTGTGGGCGGCGCCTGCGAGCCGCCCAGGAGGGCCGCGATGACCGGGGGTGTTGGTGTAGCTGTGCGTCCATCTTGCCGCACTGACGGGCGCTAAGATGACGCTTGCTGCTCGTTCCCTGCCGGGCCGGTGGCGTCGTTGGTGGCGGGCGACGGGGAACGACGAGGACGCCCGCCGACAGGAGCCGTCTGGGCGACGCGGGAAGCGATGGCGGCACGGCGCTCGGCGCGGGCCCGACGAGAGTCGGACATGGATGCGACGGTCGGAGGAGAGCGGAGCGGTGGAAGGCAAATTCCGGCGCACCCGTACCTGGCGCGCCAAATGGCGGATTTCGGGTTCCGGTAGACCCTTGAGGTTCGAACTCTGGGGTGCGCGCGGAGACTTCGCCCTCTACCTCTCCGTCTCGCAAAGATCTAAACTACTGAAAGAACAGCACAAGAGACACAAGGTTTATACTAGTTCGGGCCACCATTGTGGTGTAATACCCTACTCTAGTTTCTGGTGGGTGGATTGCCTCTTGGGCTGATGATGATGAACAATACAAGGGAGAACAGCCTCGCGAGGGTCTGCTCTTAGCTAGGACGATGAACTGCTAGGAGGAGTTCAGCCGCCCTTCTCTCTTTCTCTCTCTTTGTTGCCTGTATCTTTCTAACTGGTTTCTCGATGCCTCTACCCTGGGGGTGGCTAGTCCTATTTATAGGCAAAGGCCCTGGGCCTCTTCCCAAATATTGAATGGGAAGGGCGCCAACAATTGGCCAATTTGAAGGGGAACATCTGGTACACTTATCCTGACTAAAGTTGGTCCTCGCCTACCAAAGGCTCTGTGGTGACGCCGTCCTGGGCTCCACGATGACCTCCTTCCCACCGTTGGACTGGTCTTGGTCTCGTTGCACCGAAATGGATGCCTTTGCTTGATCCTCTCGCCTGCGCTTGCTCCCTTTGCACCAAAGAGGAAAGGGAGACACTGCTAGGGCTGGCGCCCGCCTGGCACCCTTGGTCGTCATGGCTTGCGTCATGGGCACCTCGTGAGGTACCCCGCCTCGATCTCTCCGCCTCCTCGTGAGCCAACCTGATGAGGCCGCGCCAGAGGAAGCTTCGCGTCATCCGCCCCGCGAGGCTCGGCCCCTCGCGAGGGTCTTGGGTCTTGTGGTTATGAAGATGGGCCGTGCTGGGCCCCCTTTGAGCCACGCCGCAGGCCGCAGGCAGGCAAGTCTGGGGACCCCCATTCCAAGAACGCCGACACTCGTAGACGGGGATTGGTATGCGTGATCCATGCAAGCTATGAGAGATAATAATTTTGGGACAACATAAGGTGGCAACTTTAATACACATCTGGGTGGATTGTTTGGGGCACCTGGAGTAACCAATGCTTGCCTAAGGGGAATCCCGGAGTACCCGTGTGATTACCCTAGGTCCGCCACCCAGGTTCAAAGGGATCATAAGATATTTCATGCCTAGAAACTTTCGTGTGCAGCCACAAGCCATTATGGGCTCTGGCATAGTTGAGTAAGTTGTGTGACCTCTTTCCGTGGTAGACTAGCTGATGTAGGGGAAAGTAGGTGTACCGGTCTACCCAGGGTTTGGAGGAAATACTTCAGAAAGGCTATGTCTCGATCTTCCGATCATGGAGGTGGTCGAGTCTTGTGGGGAAAAGTGCGCAAACCTCTGCAGAGTGTACAAACTAATCACGATTAGCCATGTCCCCGGTTATGGACAACTTGAGTATCTAGAAGTGAATTATTGGTTGATCTCATCACTCTTTTTAATGAAATTATTGGGTTTCTAATAACTTGGGGATTTTGGTATTGAGTTGGAGGAACCTTCTCAGTAATGGCATTTTAATTTAGTAGTAAAAAAATTATTCCTTTGTTGTAGGGTAAAATTTGCTTTATGCAAAATAAAACTTAGAGCCTCCACCAGCTAAATTTGCATATAGAGATAGTTTTTTCATTTATTATTATTCTATGGTGTGAAATTGCCAGCATATTCCATGTGCTGACCTACACGGCTGCAACGTCTCATGTTGCAGACTTTTCCGACGAGGACTAAAGGTGCGATAGGTCGTTGTTCTACACTCAGTTTGCCGTGGAGTTGGATGGACTCATTTACCTTTGAAGCTTCCGCGGTTATTTTTATTTAGATGGTCTTTGGCCATATTATTGTAGTAAATACTCTTTTGAGAATATCGATGTAATAAAGTGTGATTGAACTTTGTTATAATTCCTCGAGTACTATGTGTGCCAGCATACCGATCCAGGGATGACATTTAAGCACAGAGACTTCGATCCATTTTGGGTCGGGTCGCTACAAGATGGTATCAGAGCACACGCTGACTGTAGGACGCGACCACTAGGAAATGGAAAGCCATAGGAAGAAAACTCTATTTTACGACTTCCTTAAATATCCGTTGGTCTACACTCTTCTCTATTCATTTCTATCTCTTCCCCACTTCAATAAAATAGTTGTTGAACCTCATCACCAAGTTGCTCAGCCCGATGATACCATGACCTATGAAGACATCATTGACGAAGAAAAGAAGAAGCTAGAGTTGACTTTGATTTATTTAGTTCAGACCACCACTACCAAGTTGAGTCCAACGAATGATTGCGGTAGTATGAAGAGATCATATCACTTGTGGATATGACCTTACCTGTAGGTTTTTGCTTGTGTGGTGTGATTTGTGTGAATTGCTTGATTTGAAATTTTCTTTCTATCATAAGCATATGGGTAGTGATTTCTCTCATTAGGCCCTTATTCTATTCTAGTTTCTCATCCACTCTAAACCTAGCAGATGCCTCCAAGACGTGACCCGGAATTCCCACCGGAACTTACCCAGTTGATTCAGAACCAGAATGCCCTCATGCAGCTACTCATCCAGAATCAGAACCAGAACAACAACAACCCACCGCCACCACCCCCGGTCGACAACCTTACCCGTTTCCTGAGGTTGAATCCACCAGTGTTCTCTAGTAGCACAAAGCTGATCGTTGCAGATGCCTGGCTTCGCAAGATCGGAAGGTGCACTGAAGCTGAGAAGGTGCACTTTGCCGCACATCAACTGGATGGACCAGCAGCCTCATGGTGGGAGAATTACACCACCACATTCCCCATAGCCAATGTGACTTGTGTGACACTCCAAAAATTTTCTTGTGGTTTTCAGCAAAAACTTTGTTGGTTTTGAAAAGGACCATTTAAAACTTTTCCATAAAACCTCTCTCTCAAAAACTTTCACCCTTGGCAAGGATTTTTATTTTTTATATCTTCTTCAACTCTGGTGTTTGAATTATGAAAAACTTTTCTTCTGATTGTTTCTCTCTCAAATATATTCTTGAATTTAATTACTTTCATTTAAAAAGAAAACCCTAGGAGTTTTTGGGGCTTCTCTCATTTTGAATACCACTCATGGTTTTATTCTTCCTCATGTGGAAAAACCTTCCCAAAACCCTTCCCTACCTTTTTGGGCAATCTAAGCTTTCAGTTCCAACAAGTCCAAACCATTTTTGAATTTACTTTCATTTATTCTATCTCCCAAAACAATTCTGTCATTTATTTTGAGCCTAAGTGATTTTCAAAGCAAGTACCTTATTGCTTTTGAGTTTTGATCTCAACCCAATTTCTCTGGATAGTCCTTAGCATCCACAACTCAGAACCATCAAGATCCACTCTTCCTCTTTTCAAATTTTTCAAATTTTAGCCTCTGCAAGTTTGGACCAGATTTACCAAATTTGGTGAAATTCATATCTTCTCTTCTCCAAAAATTCCACCAAAATTCAGGCAGCCCTCTAGTGCAATGAGAGGCCACCCCACCAAGTTTCAGCTCAAGGAGAACCTCCTACATGCCAGAAACATTCTGTCGAACACCTGGCCGGCACTGTTACTTTGCATTTTCAGTAAAATTCAGAAAGTTCAGAGAAGTTCAGTGTCGTTTATTCGTCAGAGAATTGTCACTTGTCAACAGTGCGCCGTGCCGCGTTGCGTGCAGCCCATCCTCGCTGTCCAGAGCACCGCCGCGCGCTATGGTGGTTCCCGCGTCGGTGGCTTCTCTCCCGCTCACCGCCGCGTCTTCAAGCGGCAGCGCCACCCGTGGCGACCAACGGGAGACAGCTCTTGCACGAAACGTCGTTCAGCGCCGCCCAAGCCACCTGGGAGCTCCGCGTGGCCGTCTCCCTTGCCAGTGCACGCCAGCACACCCGCTGCACCGTCGCCGTGGCCTGGCACGCACAGGGCGCGCTCTCTGCCGCCAACGTGCCGCACGGCCGTTCCGTTGAGGACAGGCCGTAACCGCCCCTGCCTTGCGGAGTTAGGCACCAGGATGGAGTAAGTACATGATCTAGTCGCTGCTCAAGCCCTAAACCAACCGTCCAGCCACTGCGCCGCCGTAATCACTCGCCGGACTTATCCCATTCACGGCAACCGCCTCAGGCCGTCTATTTATAGCAACCCCGAGCTCGCTCTCGACCCCGCACACCTCCACCACCTCACCAGACCCTGCTAAGCCACGAGAAGAGCCTCGAGGGACCCTTCTTCCCCAACTCCGGCTGCCCCGATCTGCCTCAGCCTCCAACTTGATTCACTGCGGTGAGGCCATCTCCGGTGCCCAAACCTCATCCGTAGCCTTCTCTTACACCTAGTGCTCTAACCCCCACCTCAATTCGATCCTTGTAGCCCTCCTCGGCGAGATCCATCAACGCTCAACCACCGTCTCACGGAGTTGAGACCACCGTCAACGTGGTGCTCACCGCGACCAACTCCACCACCCACCAAAAGGAAGGACACGGTGAGCACATTGGTAACCTTCGATCCCCGCCTCGCCAGAGATCGCCGCGGCGATCACCGCGCCCTCGGGCGCCAAATCTACTGCTGTTTTCAAACCCGACGGGTGGGTCCTCCCGTCAGCTTTTTTCTTCTTTTGAATCGCTTTTATGGAAACGCCGCAAAATACGCCTTCCCCACTGGATCGACGATTCGAGATCAAGCGTTTTCTGTTTTTATAAAGAAAACCCTGGAAAGTTTCTGTTTCATTACAGAAAGGTCCCTGAACTAAAACACTAATAACTTTTAAACAGAAGAGTATTTTTTATTGATTCTTTTTCTGTCCTCTTTGAAATTTTGTCTAGTTTTTTATCAGATTTATTTGGAACATATTTGGAGTAATTTTTGTGCACCTCACGGTATTCACGTTAGCGCGTATGTTTTCTTTATACCGTAGATACCGAAGGAGGTGACGGAACCGCGAACTTCACCGAGCTAGGCTCCGACTACTCTGAACCAGGCAAGCATGTTTGAAATTTTGATATGATGAGTGTTTTGGCAGGTTTGCATTAAGTAGTTTCATGGCATGTTTGTGAGCATACCGATGAATGTTATTTTCATGCAAAGTTGAGGCAAGTGAGTTCGATAATCCATACGTGTTGGATGTGAATGTGCATGGCCATGTGTTGGCATGAGGATGGGTAAGATGGCGGTGTTTTAGCATGCCGTCTTATGCCATACTATTTGACTTCAGTGTCAACCCAGACGATTCGGTTCCCATCCAATTCCCTTCCTGTACTACCACATGTTTTCCATAAGGGATATGGCTTAGTAAGTTGCAAACCACTTTCCGGTACACACCAAATGGAGAGGCCGTGATGATGGTTCCATGGCCTGGATTAAAGCCATCATCCGGTCGGGGGCATGGGTGTTTCCGTTGGGACCGAGAGGGGCACCCCATAGAGCTGCTGAATATAAATTTGATCCCATGCTATTCGAGATTGTGATCTCCCGTCTCAAAAGTTTTTCTTGGACGATGTCTAGGGTGATTCCTGCATCGTGAGGTAGGATGGGTGTGTCTTGGTTAGCTGTGTTTCTTCCGAAATACCATAAACGGAACTAGTCCTTCAGACTACGGAAATCCGTTGGCTGTGGGTAATTTTAGTACAAACTCGCAGAGTCATAAATCCTCGAATCATCTTATCCATGTCCAAGTTCTGATATCTTATCCCGACAAGTGTCGTTTTGGTGACAGATACTCCGTGAATCACATGAGTACTAAGTCCGGTTAAATGTTTATTCCTGTGGACGGACTAACCCGTTTATATTCATGTGTTGAATATTTATTATGAGTACTATATCTTTGTGATGAAAGCCTTTTCTGTGATGTCGCTCAGACGTCCGACTGTGGTAGCACTGTTATTTATTTTCAATATAAGCCCTTTCTGTGATGTCGCTAAGACGTCCGACTGTGGCAGCACTGTTATTTATTTTCAATATAAGCCCTTTCTGTGATGTCGCTCAGACGTCCGACTTTGGTAGCACTGTCAATATAAGCCCTCTCTGTGATGTCGCTAAGACGTCCGACTACGGCATTGTTATTATTTATTTTCAATATAAGCCCTTTTTGCGATGTCACTCAGACGTCCGAGTGTGGCATTGTTAATTTACTTTCAATAAAAGCCCTTTCTGCGATGTCGCCCCGACGTCCGACTGTGGCACGCATGTCTTTTATTTTCAGTTTAAGCCCTTTTTGAGGTGTCGCTCAGACGCCCGACTGCGGCATGATTTTATTTGTTCACCTTTCGAGGCGTCGCTTCAGACACCTGATCGGTCTTCAGTTATTTTTGTTGGGTTTTCAGGCGGACTACCGCCGACACCCTTTTATTTACCTTGTTTACTAAATTGATTGCGCATTGATAAATTACTCATGTTGTATTTATGCATACATTTGTTATATCTTACGTCCGAACTGTCTTGCGAGTACTTTCAAAGTACTCACCTGGCTTGTTGATTTGGCCAGATGCTGATGAAGGCGATCTCATGGATGAAGAGTCCGATAGCGAGTCCGACGCCTAGAGGAGTCCCAGTCTGTCTTGTGCGACCCTGGTTTTGGTCACTGTATTATATCCGCTTCCGCTACCCGAATAAATTCATCGAGCCTCACCTCGACGCTCGATGAGATGCCAGTTTAAGAGTCGTGTTATCCACTCCCCACTGTGTTATTCCACCACCACATTATTCTCGAGTCAGTAATATGCCACCACACCATTGTGTTATATCCGCCATTATGTGTAATTATTGGCGCGCTTGTAATAATTTGTTGAGCAACCCTAGCTCGACCTTGTAATATATTTCTGCTACTGGCTTATTGTATCAAGAGAATTGTCTACCAGCAAGGAGGATTTTTCCTCATACTGGATTCAAAAGATCGGTTTCTCAATAAATATTTTTATTGGAAAACCGGTCGTGACAAGCTTGGTACCAGAGCCAGGCTGACTGTAGGAAGCCACTAGGTGCGATCGCTAATCGGTTATTAGCATAATAGAGCTGTTTCTTATTTTTTTTGCAAATGTAGTCATTTTCTGACAGTCAGCATATATTTATGATCTGACCATGCAGAATTTTTGCCTACTTTTTGTAGATGGCCGACAACAGCTGCGAGTCTCAGACCTTCGCCAACGTGCCCGATGGGTTCGTCAAGCTCCTCTCCTCCATCGTTCAGGTCGCGATGGGGCCATCTGTGCGTCCAGTCTTCACTCTCTACCAGCACAAGGTCAACGATAGTCTGACCATGCACCAGGCCGCGGTACAATTCAAGGGAGGGCGTGGTGAGCTACGCCGCTTCCGGTACGTGGGAAGAGCCATGCCCACAGAGAGGCATGCTACGCAGATGGCAGCCCGCGAGGCGATAGCTCGTCTCAGGGATGTCCTTCCCTCGATGAAGACTCGTCGTTACCGCTACCTTCCATGTCACGTGCCATACACCTGTCACTATGCGTTCTCTTGCCCCAGAGGAGAACGAGACGAGGCTTTTGAGATGCTTATTGAGTACCTCCGTGCTCCGGAGGCAGCCTTCGACAACCTGGTGGACGACTTCGTGGCTACCCGCATGGACTCAGTCCATGGCTATGCCGCCAACAGGAGGGAGCTCCTGCACACCGCACCGCCACTAACTTTCGTCTCGTCCTCAGCATCTTATGCACCTACTCGTTGCCTGCCTACCACCGAAGAGTTCAACCAAGTCATCGCGCCCACTCCAGCTCGCACTGCACCACCCTTTGCGCCCACTCCTGTTCGTGTTGCTCCACCTCTGGCGCCCGCTCCTTCTACTCGGCGCAGCACTACACGTCTGGAGCCTATTAGCGAGGAGGAGGTCGAGTCCCCAGCCTCACTGCGCCTCACTCTTGGCAGGGCCGAGGAGGTCATCAACATCTCCGACTGAGTACGCTTAGCCGTCACGCGTTGTACCGCTTTGTACGATATGTTTATATGTACATAGGTTGTGAGAAGTAGCTTGGTTGCGCATCATGTAGGAACTGGGAGAAGTGCACTAGCCTAAATAATATGTCAGGATTATGTACGCATATCCTGAGTGATGTACTATATAATTACCGCCTGTGTGTAAGATTTGTAATGAGCAGTCCTTCGCCGTGCGCAATCGACTTGTTTTCTTGAAAAATCTTGGGCTTTTAATTTATTTGCCATCCTTATGCATTTATGGACTTATTTTTGCGACTTCTTAAACTTTCTTATGGGTTTTACAAAATATATCCCCAGAGTGAAAAATGTCTCGTCCTTGGACTCGCTCCATGCCAACTCCGCCTGAGGAAAATTATGGCACTCAACCAGGCAACAATTTCACACAAGGACGGTCGAGTCAACAGGACAGTGAAACGGCACTTTCCCAAATGTGCCGCCTTTATGAGCAGAGTCAGCAACAACATCGGGAAATGATGAACCAAGTCATCAACATGGGAAATCACCATGGACAGTATCAGCAGCATTCCAAGTTATCTGAGCTACAGAAGACACGTCCCCAAACATTTTCTCATACTGACAAGCCTCTTGAGGCCGAGGACTGGCTTCGAGATATGGAGAGAAAATTAATTATTGCAAAACGTTCAGACCCCGAAAAAGTACTATATGCTCCGCACTATCTCACAGGAGCAGCTGCATCTTGGTGGGAGAATTTCTTGCACATGCACCCCAACGCAAATGAGATAACCTGGGAAGACTTCAAAGAAGGTTTCCGTGGTGCACACATTCCTAAGAGTATTATGAAAATCAAGAAGAGAGATTTCGATGACCTCAAACAAAGTAACATGACAGTGTCAGACTACAACGGTCAATTTACTCTATTGTCTCGCTACGCCAATGAAGAGCGTATGAATGAAAGCAAGAAGATGGAGAAATTCCTTGACGGTCTGGCGCCGCGCTTAAATGCCAACTAGTCGTGCACACTTTTCCAGATTTTAAAACACTAGTGGATAAGGCAATTACCTTGAAAAATGAGAGACGCAGCTTGGAAGATTTCTGCAAGCGAAAAAGGGACCAGACTAACCATGCTCGCAATCACCGAAGCAAGACAGATTTTCAGAAAGGTGGGACACACAAATCCACGTCAAACACTTCACGCCCAATCAAGAATTTCCATGCAAGGGACAAGGAGTTCACATATCGCCCAGGCGTTACTTGTTATGATTGTGGAGAGGAAGGGCACTATGCCAAACAGTACCCCAAGCCAAGGAACTCAACCCCAAAGCCGAACAATGGTGGCAATAACTCAACACCCAAGCGCAACAATTTCAATCCAAACAACAACCACAGGAAGGGTCATCTGAACCACGTGACCAAAGAGGAGGCACAGAATGCTCCGGACATCGTACTCGGTACGTTTCCTGTCAACACAATACCTGCCATGGTTTCGTTTGATTCTGGAGCTTCTCACTCATTCATTTCGAAAAGTTCTGCTTTGCAAAATAATTTTTCGATGCTTCCTTTGGAAAAATCCATGATCATCAAATCCCCTGGGATTCAGCAAGTTACTCAGAGTTACTGCCAAGGTGTGGTTATTGAGTTTGAAGGATTGAAGTTTCACGCCAATCTTATTATATTGGAAAATAAAGGACTGGATGTCATCCTAGGGATGGACTGGTTAACCACCAACAAAGTTTTTATTGACTGCTTCAACCGGACAGTAATTCTTACCCACCACCACGGAAAGACAATAAGAGTTTTAGCCAAAGAAAGAAAAATATCCCGGCAACCGAGACTGAACAAGGTGGACCTTTCTGAATTAAGCAAAGTTCCAGTAGTGTGTGAATTTCCAGACGTATTTCCCGAAGAACTACCAGGCATGCCACCAGATCGAGAGATAGAATTCAGCATTGAGCTAGCACCCGGTACCACCCCCATATACAAGAAACCATACCGAATGGCACCATCCGAATTGGTGGAATTGAAGAAGCAAATAAAGGAATTGCTGGACAAGGGATATATTCGCGCCAGCTCCTCACCTTGGGGTTCACCAATTTTATTTGCCAAAAAGAAGGATGGAACCTTGAGACTGTGTATAGACTATCGAGCACTTAACATGGTCACAGTCAAGAACAAATACCCGATGCCACGAATAAATGATTTATTCGATCAGCTCGCTCAAGCCAAGGTATTCTCAAAGATTGACTTAAGGTCGGGATACCATCAATTAAAAGTACGAACAGAGGATATCCCCAAGACAGCCTTCACCTCCAGATACGGACTGTATGAGTTCACAGTAATGCCATTTGGACTAACGAACGCCCCCGCATATTTTGTTCACCTTATGAACAAAGTATTTATGAAGTTTATGGACAAGTTTGTTGTGGTATTCATCGACGATATTCTGATATACTCCAAGACACCAGAAGAACACGCTGAACATCTCAGAATTGTGCTAGGAGAACTCAGGAAACGTCAACTATATGCCAAGTTCAGCAAGTGTGAATTTTGGCTAAGACAAGTAGATTTTCTAGGCCACGTACTGACCCAAGAAGGCATTTCAGTAGACCCGGAAAAAGTCAAGGCCGTACTTGGCTGGAGACCACCAGCCAGCGTAACGGACATACGAAGTTTCTTGGGAATGGCAGGATACTACCGCAGATTTATTGAAGGATTCTCCACCATAGCCAAGCCAATGACGCAATTACTCAAGAAAGACAAGAAGTTTGAATGGACAGAAGCTTGCGAGAAAAGTTTCCAAGAATTAAAAAGGAAATTAACGACAGCACCGGTGTTAATTGTGCCAGACATACACAAGAATTTTGAAGTATATTGTGACGCATCCCGAAAGGGTCTCGGATGCGTATTGATGCAAGAAGGCAAAGTTGTCGCTTACGCTTCAAGGAAACTTCGCAAACATCAGGAAAATTATCCCACTCATGACTTAGAATTGGCAGCAGTCATTCATGCACTTAAGGAATGGAGGCATTTCTTACTGGGAAATCATTGTGAAATATATACGGACCATAAAAGTCTCAAATATATTTTCACACAGCCGGAACTAAATTTACGGCAACGACGCTGGTTGGAATTGGTAAAGGATTATGATGTGGGTATCCACTATCATCCAGGGAAAGCAAATGTAGTGGAAGATGCTCTTAGTCGGAACCCCAGCACGGACAACAACGGTCTGCAAAGCTTGAGACCTGAGTTCCAACAAGAATTTGCCAAAATCAACTTGATGATGGTCGCGGGAGGCACCATAACAAATTTGGTTGTGCAACCCAACCTTGTGGAGAAAATTAAAGGAGCTCTGCAGGGACATCCAAGCATCAAAGACATTAAAAGAAAGGTGAGCATGGGCAAGGCCTCGGAATTCATCATAGACGATGAGGGAACATTATGGTACGGAGACAGACTCTGCGTGCCAAACATAGAAGACCTCAAACAGCAAATTCTAGCTGAAGCCCACACCGCTCCCTATTCGATCCACCCTGGAGGAACCAAAATGTATAAGGATATTCAGGAAAGATTTTGGTGGCACGGTATGAAAAGGGATATAGCCACTTTCATTGCATATTGCGATTCTTGTCAGCGCATAAAAGCTGAACATCAAAGACCAGCCGGACTACTGCAACCAAACAAAATACCTGAGTGGAAATGGGATGAAATAGGTATGGATTTCATTGTCGGACTACCTCGGTCACGACACGGGAATGATGCCATATGGGTCATCACCGATAGGTTAACCAAGGTGGCACATTTCATTCCAGTGAAGACAACCCACACCACTCAGAGGCTTGCCAGGATTTATCTCTCCCATATAGTTTGTCTGCATGGAGTCCCGAAGACTATAATATCCGACAGAGGCACTCAGTTCGTCTCGAGATTTTGGGATCATTTACAACAGGCTCTGGGAACTCAACTAGCCTTCAGTACAGCATACCATCCCCAGACCGATGGAAAAACTGAACGCGTAAAGCAGATTCTAGAGGACATGCTGAGGGCCTGCGTCCTCACCTATGGAACCAGTTGGGAAGAAAGCCAGCCATATGCCGAGTTCGCATACAACAACAGCTACCAAGCCAGCCTACAAATGGCACCATTTGAAGCTCTGTACGGACGGAGATGTCGTACCCCGTTAAATTGGTCAGAGACCGGAGACAGCCGCATCTTCGGCCCAGACATGCTCAAAGAAGCCGAGGAAAAGGTCAAGCTAATCAGAGACCAACTCAAGACCGCTCAAAGCCGACAGAAGAGTTATTACAATCGGAAACATCGTGGGGTCAGATTTGAACCCGGTGATTATGTGTACCTACGAGTATCCCCTATGAGGGGCTTACAACGGTTCAAGACTAAGGGAAAGCTAGCACCGAGATTCATCGGACCATTTTGTATAGTGGCACGAAGGGGCACTGTAGCCTACCAGCTAGACTTACCCAAGGAATTATCCGATGTCCACAACGTGTTCCATGTCTCGCAATTGAGGAAGTGCGTAAACAACCCAGAGAAGCAATTATCCCACGAGAACATTGACGTGCAACCAGACCTCACCTATCGGGAACATCCAGTGAAAATATTAGAGGAGTATGAAAGGAGGACCCGACAGAAAACCATCAAGTTTTTCAGAGTTTAGTGGAGCAATCACACCGAGAGTGAAGCAACTTGGGAAAGAGAGGATTTTCTCCGGACAGAACACCCACACTTATTTGAGGATCAGCTGAAATCTCGGGGACGAGATTTTTCCTAAGGGGGTAGGTGTTGTGACACTCCAAAAATTTTCTTGTGGTTTTCAGCAAAAACTTTGTTGGTTTTCAAAAAGACCATTTAAAACTTTTCCAGAAAACCTCTCTCTCAAAAACTTTCACCCTTGGCAACGATTTTTATTTTTTATATCTTCTTCAACTCTGGTGTTTGAATTATGAAAAACTTTTCTTCTGGTTGTTTCTCTCTCAAATATATTCTTGAATTTAATTACTTTCATTAAAAAATAAAACCCTAGGAGTTTTTGGGGCTTCTCTCATTTTGAAAACCACTCATGGTTTTATTCTGCCTCATGTGGAAAAACCTTCCCAAAACCCTTCCCTACCTTTTTGGGCAATCTAAGCTTTCAGTTCCAACAAGTCCAAACCATTTTTGAATTTTATTTCATTTATTTTATCTCCCAAAACAATTCTGTCATTTATTTTGAGCCTAAGTGATTTTCAAAGCAAGTACCTTATTGCTTTTGGGTTTTGATCTCAAACAAATTTCTCTGGATAGTCCTTAGCATCCACAACTCAGAACCATCAAGATCCACTCTTCGTATTTTCAAATTTTTCAAATTTCAGCCTCTGCAAGTTTGGACAAGATTTACCAAATTTGGTGAAATTCATATCTTCTCTTCTCCAAAAATTCCACCAAAATTCAGGCAGCCCTCTAGTGCAATGAGAGGCCACCCCACCAAGTTTCAGCTCAAGGAGAACCTCCTACGTGCCAGAAATATTCTGTCGAACACCTGGCCGGCACTGTTACTTTGCATTTTCAGTAAAATTCAGAAAGTTCGGAGAAGTTCAGTGTCGTTTCTCCGTCAGAGAATTGTCACTTGTCAACAGTGCGCCGTGGCGCGTTGCGTGCCGCCCCTCCTCGCTGTCTAGAGCGCCGCACGCGCGCTTGGCTGGTTCCCGGCGTCGGTGGCTCCCTGGCCCGCCTGCGCCGGCGTCTTCTGCGGCGGCAGCGCCACCCGTGGCGACCAACGGGAGACAGCTCTTGCACGAAACGTCGTTCAGCGCCGCCCTAGCCACCTCGGAGCTCCGCGTGGCCGTCTCCCTTGCCAGTGCACGCCAGCACACCCCCTGCACTGTCGCCGTGGCCTGGCACGCACAGGGCGCGCTCTCTGCCGCCGACGTGCCGCACGGCCGTTCCGTTGAGGACAGGCCGTAACCGCCCCTGCCTTGCGGAGTTAGGCACCAGGATGGAGTAAGTACACGATCTAGTCGCTGCTCAAGCCCTAAACCAACCGTCCAGCCACTGCGCCGCCGTAATCACTCGCCGGACTTATCCCGTTCACGGCAACCGCCTCGGGCCGGCTATTTATAGAAACCCCGAGCTCGCTCTCGACCCCGCACACCTCCACCACCTCACCAGACCCTGCTAAGCCACGAGAAGAGCCTCGAGGGACCCTTCTTCCCCAACTCTGGCTGCCCCGATCCGCCTCGGCCTCCAACTTGATTCACTGCGGTGAGGCCATCTCCGGCGCCCAAACCTCGTCCGTAGCCTTCTCTTACACCTAGTGCTCTAACCCCCACCTCAATTCGATCCTTGCAGCCCTCCTCGGCGAGATCCATCAACGCCCGAACCACCGTCCGCCGGAGTTGAGACTGCCGTCAACGTGGTGCTCACCGGCGACCAACTCCACCACCCACCGGTGCGGAAGGACACGGTGAGCACGTTGGTAACCTCCGATCCCCCTGCCTCGCCGTAGATCGCCGCCGGCGATCACCGCGGCCCTCGGGCGCCAAATCTCTGCTTTCGTTTTCAAACCCGACGAGTGGGTCCTCCCCGTCAGCTTTTTCTTCTTTTTGAATCATTTTCTGGAAACGCCTTCGGGTAAAATACGTCTTCCCCACTGGACTGACGTATTCGAGACTGAAGCGCTTTCTTTTTATAAAGAAAACCCCGAAAGTTTCGTTTCATTACGTAAAGGTCCCCGACTAAAACACCAATAACTTTTAAATAGAAGAGTATTTTTGATTGATTCTTTTCTGTCCTCTTTGAAATTTTGTCTAGTTTTTATCAGATTTATTTAAAAATATTTGAGTAATTTTGTGCACCTCACGGTATTCACGTTAGCGCGTATGTTTTCTTTATACCGTAGATACGAAGGAGGTGACGGAACCGCGAACTTCACCGAGCTAGGCTCCGACTACTCTGAACCAGGCAAGCATGTTTGAACTTTTGATATGATGAGTGTTTTGGCAGGTTTGCATTAAGTAGTTTCATGGCATGTTTGTGAGCATACCGATGAATGTTATTTTCATGCAAAGTTGAGGCAAGTGAGTTCGATAATCCATAAATTTGATCGAGAGGGGGGCACCCCTTAGAGCGCGCGAATATAAATTTGATCCCATGCTATTCGAGATTGTGATCTCCCCGTCTCAAAAGTTTTTCTTGGACGATGTCTAGGGTGATTCCTGGCATCGTGAGGTAGGATGGGTGTGTACTGGTTAGCTGTGTTTCTTCCGAAATACCATAAACGGAACTAGTCCTTCAGAACTAGGGAAATCCGTTGGCTGTGGGTAATTTTAGTACAAACTCTGCAGAGTCATAAATCCTCGAATCATCTTATCCATGTCAAAGTTCTGTATTATCTTATCCTGACAAGTGTCGGTTTTGTTGACAGATACTCCGGTGAATCACATGACTAATAAGTCCGGTTAAATGTTTATTCCTGTGGATGGACTAACCCGTTTATATTCATGTGTTGAATATTTATTATGAGTACTATATCTTTGTGATGAAAGCCCTTTCTGTGATGTCGCTCAGACGTCCGACTGTGGCAGCACTGTTATTTATTTTCAATATAAGCCCTTTCTGTGATGTCGCTCAGACGTCTGACTGTGGCTGCACTGTTATTTCTTTTCAATATAAGCCCTTTCCGTGATGTCGCTCAGACGTCCGACTGTGGCATCACTATTATTCATTTCTCAATATAAGCCCTCTCTGTGATGTCGCTCAAACGTCCGACTGCGGCATTGTTATTATTTATTTTCAATATAAGCCCTTTCTGCGATGTCGCTCAGACGTCCGACTGTGGCATTGTTAATTTACTTTCAATAAAAGCCCTTTCTGCGATGTCGCCCCGACGTCCGACTGTGGCACGCATGTCTTTTATTTTCAGTTTAAGCCCTTTTTGAGGTGTCGCCGACGCCTCGATCGCGCATGATTTTATTTGTTCACCTTCGAGGCGCCGCCTGCATAATCTCGATCGGTCTTCTGTTATTTTTGTTGGGTTTTCAGGCGGACTACCGTCGACACCCTTTTATTTACCTTGTTTACTAAATTTATTGCGCATTGATAAATTACTCATGTCGCATTCATGCATACATTTGTTATATCTTACGTCCGAACTGTCTTGCGAGTACTTTCAAAGTACTCACCTGGCTTGTCGATTTGGCCAGATGCTGACGAAGGCGATCTCATGGATGAAGAGTTCGATAGCGAGTACGACGCCTAGAGGAGTCCCAGTCAGTCTCGTGCGACCCTGGTTTTGGTCACTGTATTATATCCGCTTCCGCTACCCGAATAAATTCATCGAGCCTCACCTCGACGCTCGATGAGATGCCAGTTTAAGAGTCGTGTTATCCACTCCCCACTGTGTTATTCCACCACGACTTTATTCTCGAGTCAGTAGTATGCCACCACTGTGTTATATCCGCAATTATGTGTAATTATTGGCGCGCTTGTAATAATTTGTTGAGCAACCCTAGCTCGACCTTGTAATATATTTCTGCTACTGGCTTATTGTATCAAGAGAATTGTCTACCAGCAAGGAGGATTTTTCCTCATACTGGACTCAAAAGATCGGTTTCTCAATAAATATTTTTATTGGAAAACCGGTCGTGACAACTTGGGATCAGTTCCAGCAGGCGTTCCGTACCGCACATGTTTCAGCTGGAGCTTTGAGTCTGAAGAAACGTGAATTCTGCAACTTACGCCAAGGAAAGCATTCTGTTGGTGATTATTGTTGGAAATATGCCCTAGAGGCAATAATAAATCGGTTATTATTATATTTCCTTCTTCATGATAATCGTTTATTATCCATGCTATAATTGTATTGATAGGAAACTCAGATACATGTGTGGATACAAAGACAACACCATGTCCCTAGTAAGCCTCTAGTTGACTAGCTCGTTGATCAATAGATGGTTACGGTTTCCTGACCATGGACATTGGATGTCGTTGATAACGGGATCACATCATTAGGAGAATGATGTGATGGACAAGACCCAATCCTAAGCCTAGCACAAAGATCGTGTAGTTCATATGCTAAAGCTTTTCTAATGTCAAGTATCATTTCCTTAGACCATGAGATTGTGCAACTCCCGGATACCGTAGGAATGCTTTGGGTGTACCAAACGTCACAACGTAACTGGGTGGATATAAAGGTACACTACGGGTATCTCCGAAAGTGTCTGTTGGGTTGGCACGAATCGAGACTGAGATTTGTCACTCCCTGTGACGGAGAGGTATCTCTGGGCCCACTCGGTAGGACATCATCATAATGTGCACAATGTGACCAAGGAGTTGATCACGGGATGATTTGTTACGGAACGAGTAAAGAGACCTGCCGGTAACGAGATTGAACAAGGTATCGGATACCGACGATCAAATCTCGGGCAAGTACAATACCGCTACACAAAGGGAATTGAATACAAGATTGATTGAATCCACGACATCGTGGTTCATCCGATGAGATCATCGTGGAACATGTGGGAGCCAACATGGGTATCCAGATCCCGTTGTTGGTTATTGGCCGGAGAGTTGTCTCAGTCATGTCTGCATGGTTCCCGAACCCGTAGGGTCTACACACTTAAGGTTCGGTGACGCTAGGGTTTTAGAGATATTAGTATGCGTTAACCCGAAAGTTGTTCGGAGTCCCGGATGAGATCCCGGACGTCACGGGGAGTTCCGGAATGGTCCGGAGGTAAAGATTTATATATAGGAAGTCTAGTTTCGGCCACCGGGAAGGTTTCGGGGGTAATCGGTATTGTACCGGGACCACCGGAAGGGTCCCGGGGGTCCACCGGGTGGGGCCACCTATCCCGGAGGACCCCATGGGCTGAAGTGACGTGGGAACCAGCCCCTGGTGGGCTGGTGCGCCCCCCTTGGGCGTCCCCCTGCGCCTAGGGTTGGAAACCCTAGGGGTGGGGGGCGCCCCACTTGACTTGGGGGGCAAGTTTCCCCCCTTGGCCGCCGCCCCCCCTTGGAGATTGGATCTCCTAGGGCCGGAGCTCCCCCTAGGGGCCCTATATATAGTGGGGGGAGGGAGGGCAGCCGCACCCAAGCCCCTGGCACCTCCCTCTCCCTCCCGTGACACCTCTCCCTCCCGCTTGCGCTTGGCGAAGCCCTGCCGGGATCCCGCTAGTTCCACCACCACGCCGTCGTGCTACTGGATCTCCATCAACCTCTCCTTCCCTTGCTGGATCAAGAAGGAGGAGACGTCTCTCCCAACCGTACATGTGTTGAACGCGGAGGTGCCGTCCGTTCGGCGCTAGGATCATCGATGATCTGGATCACGACGAGTACGACTCCATCAACCCCGTTCACTTGAACGCTTCCACTTAGCGATCTACAAGGGTATGTAGATGCACTCCCCTTCCCTACGTTGCTAGATTACTCCATAGATCGATCTTGGTGATGCGTAGAAAATTTTGAATTTCTGCTACGATCCCCAACAGTGGTATCAGAGCCAGGTTTATGCGTAGTTTCTATTCACGAGTAGAACACAAAGCAGTTGTGGGCGTCGGTATTTTCAATTTACTTGCCGTTACTAGTCTTATCTTGATTCGGCGGCATCATGGGATGAAGCGGCCCGGACTGACCTTACACATACTCTTACGTGAGACAGGTTCCACCGACTGACATGCACTAGTTGCATAAGGTGGCTAGCGGGTGTCTGTCTCTCCCACTTTAATCAGATCGGATTCGATGAAAAGGGTCCTTATGAAGGGTAAATAGAAATTGGCATATCACGTTGTGGTTTTGGCGTAGGTAAGAAATGTTCTTGCTAAGAAACCTATAGCAGCCACGTAAAAAAAATTGCAACAACAATTAGAGGACGTCTAACTTGTTTTTGCAGCATATGCCGTGTGATGTGAGATGGGCCAAAAAGGATGTGATGAATGATATATGTGATGTATGAGATTGATCATGTTCTTGTAATAGGAATCACGACTTGCATGTCGATGAGTATGACAACCGGCAGGAGCCATAGGAGTTGTCTTAATTTATTTATGACATGCGTGTCAACATAAACATCATGTAATTACTTTACTTTATTGCTAAACCGTTAGCCATAGTAGTAGAAGTAATAGTTGACGAGACAACTTCATGAAGACACGATGATGGAGATCATGATGATGGAGATCATGGTGCCATGCCGGTGACGATGATGAACATGGCGCCCCGAAGATGGAGATCAAAAGGAGCAAAATGATATTGGCCATATCATGTCACTATTTGATTGCATGTGATGTTTATCATGTTTTACATCTTATTTGGTTAGAACGACGGTAGCTTAAATAAGATGATCCTCTAAATAATTTCAAGAAAGTGTTCCCCTAACTGTAATCGCTGCGCGAAGGTTCATTGTTTCGAAGCACCTCGTGATGATCGGGTGTGATAGATTCTAACGTTCGAATACAACGGGTGTAAGCTAGATTTACACACGCGATACACTTAGGTTGACTTGACGAGCCTAGCATGTATAGACATGGCCTCGGAACACGGAAGACCGAAAGGTCGAACATGAGTCGTATAGAAGATACGATCAACAAGAAGATGTTCACCGATGATGACTAGTCCGTCTCATGTGATGATCGGACACGGCCTAGTTGACTCGGATCATGTATCACTTAGATGACTAGAGGGATGTCTATCTGAGTGGGAGTTCATTAAATAATCAGATGAACTTAATTATCATGAACATAGTCAAAAGGACTTTGCAAATTATATCGTAGCTTACGCTTTAGTTCTACTGTTTTAGATATGTTCCTAGAGAAAATTTAGTTGAGAGTTGATAGTAGCAATTATGCGGACTGGGTCCGTATACTAAGGATTGTCCTCAATGCTGCACAGAAGGATTATGTCCTTAATGCACCGCTCAGTGAGCTGAACCTCGAGCATCGGTTGTGGATGTTGCGAACATCTGACATACTCGTTTTGATGACTACATGATAGTTCAATGTGTAATGCTAAATGGTTTAGAACTGAGGCACCAAAGATGTTTTGAAATATCGCAAAACATATGAGATGTTCCAAGGACTGAAATTGGGATTTCAGGCTAGTGCCCGCGTCAAGAGGTATGAGACCTCTGACAAGTTTCCTAAGCCTGCAAACTAAGGAGAAAAGCTCAATCGTTGAGCATGTGCTCAGATTGTATGAGTACTACAATCGCTTGAATCGAGTGGGAGTTAATCTTCCAGATGAGATAGTGATGGTTCTCCAAAATCACTGTCACCAAGCTACTAGAGCTTTGTGATGAACTATAACATATCAGGGATAGATATGATCCTTGAGCTATTCGCGACACAGCAAGGTAGAAATCAAATAGGAGCATCAATTGTTGATGGTTAGTAAAACCACTAGTTTCAAGAAGGGCAAGGGTAAGAAAGGGATACTTCATGAAACGAAAAATTAGTTGCTCTAATGAAGAAACCCAAAGTTGAAGCCAAGCCCGAGACTAAGTGCTTCTGTAATAAGGGGAACGGTCACTGAAGCAGAACCACCCTAGATACCTGGTAGATGAGAAGGCTGGCAAGGTTGATAGAAGTATGTATTGGACATACATTATATTAAATGTGTACTTTAGTAGTACTCCTAGTAGCAGCAGGGTATTAGATACCAGTTCGGTTGCTAAGTGTTAGTAACTCGAAATAAAAGGCTACAGAATAAAGGAGACTAGCCAAAGGTGAGACGACGATATGTGTTGGAAGAGTTTCCAAGGTTGATGTGATCAAACATCGCATGCTCTGTCTACCATCAGTATTGGTGTTAAACCTGAATAATTGTTATTTGGTGTTTGCGTTGAGCATAGACATGATTGGATTATGTTTATCGCAATACGGTTATTCATTTAAGGAGAATAATGGTTACTCTGTTTATTTGAATAATACCTTCAATGGTCTTGCACCTAAAATGAATGGTTTATTGAATCCCGATCGTAGTAATACACATGTTCACGCCAAAAGATATAAGATAGTAATGATAATACCACATACTTGTGGCACTGCAATTTGAGTCATAATGGTATAAAACGCATGAAGAAGCTCCATGTTGATGGATCTTTGGACTCACTTGATTTTGAATCACTTGAGACATGCGAACCATGCCTATTGGTATATATGCATGAAGAAACTCCATACAGATGGATCGTTTGGGCTCACTTGATTTTGAATCACCTGAGACATGCAAATCTTACCACATGGGCAAGATGACTGAAAGGCCTCGTTTTCAGTAAGATGGAACAAGAAAGCAACTTGTTGGAAGTAATACATTTTGATGTGTGTAGTCCAATGAGTGTTGAGGCACGCAGTGGATGTCGTAATGTTTTTACTTCATAGATGATTTGAGTAGATGCTAAGTATATTTACTTGATGAATCACGAGTCTGAATTATTGAAAGGTTCAAGTAATTTCAGAGTGAAGTTGAAGATCATCGTGACAAGAGGATAAAATGTCTATGATATGATCATAGAGATGAATGTCTGAGTTACGAGTTTGGCACACAATTAAGACATTGTTGAAATTGTTTCACAACTAATACCGCCTGGAACACCATAGTGTGATGGTGTGTCCGAACATCATAAGTGCACCCTATTGGATATGGTGCATACCGTGATGTCTCTTATCGAATCCCACTATAGTTTATGGGTTAGGCATTAGAGACAACGACATTCACTTTAAATAGGGCACCACACAATTCCGTTTGAGTCGACACCGTATGAACTATGGTTCAGAGAAACCTAAGCTGTCGTTTCTTAAAAGGTTTGGGGCTGCGACGCTTATGTGAAAAAGTTTCAGGCTGATAAGCTCGAACCCAAAGCGGATAAATGCATCTTCATAGGACACCCAAAATAGTTCGGTATACCTCATGTCTCAGATCCGAAAGCAATAGGGATTGTTTCTCGAATCGGGTCCTTTCTCGAGGAAAAGTTTCTCTCGAAAGAATTGAGTGGGAGGATGGTGGAGACTTGATGAGGTTATTGAACTGTCACTTCAACTAGTGTGTAGCAAGGCACAGGGAGTTGTTCCTGTGGCACCTACACCAATTGAAGTGGAAGCTTATGATAGTGATCATGAAACTTCGGATCAAGTCACTACCAAACCTCGTAGGACGACAAGGATGCGTACTACTTCAGAGTGGTACGTAATACTGTCTTGGAAGTCATGTTGCTAGACAACAATGAACCTAGGAGCTATGGAGAAGTAATGGTGGGCCTGAATTCCGAAAAATTGGCTCGAGGCCATAAAATCCGAGAGAAGATCCATGCATGAAAACAAAGTGTAGACTTTGGAAGAACTACTTGATGGTCGTAAGGCTATTGGGTACAGATGGATTTTAAAAGAAAGATGGACAATGATGGTAAGTATCACCATTAAGAAAGCTCGACTTGTCGTTAAGATGTTTTCCGACAAGTTCAAGGAGTTGACTATGATGAGACTTTCTCACTCGTAGCGATGCTAAGAGTCTGTTGGAATTATATTAGCAGGTACTGCATTATTTATGAAATCTTGCAGATAGGATGTCAAAATATTGTTTCCTTGACGATTTTCTTGAGGAAAGGTTGTATGTGATACAACCAGAAGGTTTTGTCAATCCTGAAAGATGCTAACAAGTATGCAAAGCTTCAGCAATCCTTCTAAGGACTGGAGTAAGCATCTCGGAGTTGGAATGTACGCTTTGATGGGATGATCAAAGATTTCGGGTTTATACAAAGTTTATGAGAAACTTGTATATCCAAAGAAGTGAGTGGGAGCACTATAGAATTTATGATGAGTATATGTTGTTGACATATTGTCGATCGGAAATGATGTAGAATTTCTGGAAAGCATATAGGGTTATTTGAAAGGTGTTTTCCAATGGAAAACCTAGATTAAGCTACTTGAACATTGAGCGTCAAGATCTATAAGGATATATCAAAAACCGCTTAATGGTACTTTCAAATGAGCACATACCTTGACATGATCTTGAAGGTGTTCAAGATGGATCAGTCAAAGAAGGAGTTCTTGCCTGAGTTGTAAGGTATGAAGTTAAGACTTAAAGCTCGACCACGACAGAAGAAAGAGGAAGGACGAAGGTCGTCCCCTATGCTTTTGTCATAGGCTCTATACGGTATGCCATGCTGAGTACGGCACCTGATGTGTGCCTTGCCACATGTCTAGCAAGAGGGTACAAAGGTGATCTAGGAGTGGATCACCAGATAGCAGTCAAAATTATCCTTAGAGGAATAAGGATATGTTTCTCGGTTACGGGGGTGATAAAGATTTCGACGTAAAGAGTTACATTGATGCAAGCTTAACACCTATCCGCATAGCTCTGAGTAGAGATACCGCGTACGTATAATGGAGCAACAATTTGGAATAGCTCCAAGTAGAACAGTTATTTGAAATGGCTCCAAATATAGCGTAGAGATTTGAGAAGTACATACGGATCTGAATGTTGCAGACCTGTTGACTAAAACCTCTCTCGCAAGCATAACATGATCAAACCCAGAACTCATTGAGTGTTAATCACATAGTGATGTGAACTAGATTATTGACTCTAGTAAACTCTTTGGATGTTGGTCACATGGCGATGTGACCTGTGAGTGTTAATCACATGGCTATGTGAACTAGATTATTGACTCTAGTGCAAGTGGGAGACTGTTGGAAATATGCCCTAGATGCAATAATAAATTGGTTATTATTATATTTCCTTGTTCATGATAATTGTTTATTATCCATGCTATAATTGTATTGATAGGAAACTCAGATACATGTGTGGATACATAGACAACACCATGTCCCTAGTAAGCCTCTAGTTGACTAGCTCGTTGATAAATAGATGGTTACGGTTTCCTGACCATGGACATTGGATGTCGTTGATAACAGGATCACATCATTAGGAGAATGATGTGATGGACAAGACCCAATCCTAAGCCTAGCACAAAGATCGTGTAGTTCGTATGCTAAAGCTTTTCTAATGTCAAGTATCATTTCCTTAGACCATGAGATTGTGCAACTCCCGGATACCGTAGGAATGCTTTGGGTGTACCAAACATCACAACGTAACTGGGTGGCTATAAAGGTACACTACGGGTATCTCCGAAAGTGTCTGTTGGGTTGGCACGAATCGAGACTGGGATTTGTCACTCCGTGTGACGGAGAGGTATCTCTGGGCCCACTCGGTAGGACATCATCATAATGTGCACAATGTGACCAAGGAGTTGATCACGGGATGATGTGTTACGGAACGAGTAAAGAGACCTGCCGGTAACGAGATTGAACAAGGTATCGGATACCGACGATCGAATCTCGGGCAAGTACAATACCGCTAGACAAAGGGAATAGAATACGGGATTGATTGAATCCTCGACATCGTGGTTCATCCGATGAGATCATCGTGGAACATGTGGGAGCCAACATGGGTATCTAGATCCCGCTGTTGGTTCTTGGCCGGAGAGTTGTCTCGGTCATGTCTGCATGGTTCCCGAACCCGTAGGGTCTACACACTTAAGGTTCGGTGACGCTAGGGTTGTAGAGATATTAGTATGCGGTAACCCGAAAGTTGTTCGGATTTCCGGATGAGATCCCGGACGTCACGAGGAGTTCCGGAATGGTCCGGAGGTAAAGATTTGTATATAGGAAGTCCAGTTTCGGCCACCGGGAAGGTTTCGGGGGTAATCGGTATTGTACCGGGACCACCGGAAGGGTCCCGGGGGTCCACCGGGTGGGGCCACCTATCCCGGAGGACCCCATGGGCTGCAGTGACGTGGGAACCAGCCCTTGTTGGGCTGGTGTGCCCCCCGGGCCTCCCCCTGCGCCTAGGGTTGGAAACCCTAGGGGTGGGGGCGCCCCACTTGACTTGGGGGGCAAGTTTCCCCCCTTGGCCGCCGCCCCCCCTTGGAGATTGGATCTCCTAGGGCCGGCGCCCCCCCTAGGGGCCCTATATATAGTGGGGGGGGAGGGAGGGCAGCCGCGCCCAAGCCCCTAGCGCCTCCCTCTCCCTCCCGTGACACCTCTCCCTCCCGCTTGCGCTTGGCGAAGCCCTGCCGGGATCCCGCTAGTTCCACCACCACGCCGTCGTGCTACTGGATCTCCATCAACCTCTCCTTCCCTTGCTGGATCAATAAGGAGGAGACGTCTCTCCCAACCGTACGTGTGTTGAACGTGGAGGTGCCGTCCGTTCGGCGCTAGGATCATCGGTGATTTGGATCACGACGAGTACGACTCCATCAACCCCGTTCACTTGAACGCTTCCGCTTAGCGGTCTACAAGGGTATGTAGATGCACTCCCCTTCCCTACGTTGCTAGATTACTCCATAGATCGATCTTGGTGATGCGTAGAAAATTTTGAATTTCTGCTACGATCCCCAACAATTATGTGGAGGAATTCAGCAAGTTATCCAGGTATGCTCCGGAGACGTGGCTGATGATGCCGCTAAGCAGGAGAAATTTATGGAGGGACTAAACGATGATTTGGGACTTCAGTTGACCGTGGCTACCTTTAACAATTATCAAGAGTTGGTCGACAAGGCTCTCATTCTGGAAGGCAAGCAACAGCAGGTGGAGAATCGGAAGAGGAAGTACGGATAGGGAAAGTACAACTCTGGTGTTCAGCAGAATCCCTGCTATATCCCGTACTCGGGAAATAATGGACCAGGATGTGGCAAGTATAATGGACACACTCACCATAACCATGGAGGACATTCACATCATGGAGGGAATGGACACAACCATAATGGCCATAGGAATGGCAATGGGAACGGAGGAAACAACAATCAGCATCAGTCCAACCCCGCTACACCAGCAAAGAAGGATCTGAGCCACATTACCTGCTTCAAGTGCGGGAAGACCAGACAATACGCCAGCGAGTGTCCCGAGGAGAAGAACGGGAATGGAAATGGAAGCTCTGGAAAGAAGCCCAATCCTTTCACCAGAGGTCAGGTGAACCATGTCAATGTGGAGGAATTTTATGACCAGCCTGACGCCGTTGTTGGTAAGTTCTTGATTAATTCATTTACATCCCTTATTCTTTTTGACACTGGTGCATCACATTCATTCATATCAAGGGGGTTTGTGGATAAGTTTAAGTTGCCGACCGTAGCCCTTAAGTCACCTATGTTAGTGAGTTCCCCAGGAGCAGAGTATATGGCTAGTAGGGGATGTTTTTAGTTGCCATTGACCATAGGGAGACACGTTTTCCCTACAGACCTCATCATCCTAGAATCACAAGGATTGGACGTAATTCTAGGCATGGACTGGCTATCCAAGTATGAAGGGAATATTGATTGTGCACGTAAGTCGATTCTTCTCACCACCCCAGAGGGGAAACGGATCAAGTATGTGTCAAGGCATACACCAAGAAGGACTCAAGTGAATTCTCTTTCGGGAGTTGTTCAGGAGGAAGTACCAGTTGTGAAGGATTATCCCGATGTATTCCCCGAGGAATTGCCCGGCATGCCACCGGATCGGGACATAGAGTTTTTGATTGAATTGTTACCAGGCACCGGACCAATATCCAAGAGACCGTACCGGATGCCCGCAAATGATCTGGAGGAAATTAAGAAGAAGATTAAGGAATTATTGGAGAAAGGTTACATTCGACCGAGTTCATCACCTTGGGGAGCCCCAATGCTTCTAGTTGAGAAGAAGGATAGAACCTTGAGAATGGTTGTAGATTATCATGCACTAAACGAAGTGATGATCAAGAACAAGTACCCTCTGCCAATGATCAATGATTTGTTTGACCAGCTACAAGGAGCAAAAGTTTTCTCCAAGATCGATCTTTCATCAGGATATCACCAACTGAAGATTCGAGAACGGGATATACCCAAGACAGCCTTTACCACGAGATATGGGCTTTATGAGTATACGGTCATGTCTTTTGGTTTGACTAATACCCCTGCCTATTTCATGAGCATGATGAATAAGGTATTCATGGAGTTCTTGGATAAGTTTGTTGTGGTATTCATTGATGACATATTGATTTACTCGAAGAATGAAGAAGAACACAGGGAACATTTGCGCTTGGTTCTTGAGAAGCTCAGGGAACATCAGTTATACGCAAAGTTCAGCAAGTGCGAATTCTGTTTGAAGGAAGTTGGATTTCTTGGATATGTTATATCAGGAGAAGGAATAGCAGTAGACCCCTCCAAGGTTGAAGCCGTCACCGAATGGAAGGCACACACCTCAGTCGGAGAGATTTGCAGTTTTCTTGGACTTGCAGGATATTACCGGAGGTTTATTGAGAATTTCTCCAAGATCACGAAGCCCATGACAGAGTTATTGAAGAAAGACACCAATTTTAATTGGACCGAGGAATGTGAGACTAGTTTTCAGGAGTTGAAGAAACGTTTGGTCACAGCCCCAGTGCTAATTCTTCCGAATATACGCAGGGATTTTCAGGTGTATTGCGACGCTTCACGTCAGGGACTTGGAGGTGTTCTTATGCAAGAAGGAAGAGTTGTTTCATATGCCTCACGTCAGCTTCGACCTCATGAGCGGAATTATGCCACACATGATTTGGAGTTAGCAGTCGTAGTGCATGCACTCAAGACCTGGAGACATTTTCTTATCAGAAATCGTTGTGATGTTTACACGGATCATAAGAGTTTGAAATACATCTTCACACAGAAGGAGTTGAACCTCAGGCAGAGAAGATGGTTGGAGCTCATAAAGGATTATGACATGAAATTGCACTATCACCCAGGAAAGGCCAATGTTGTGGGAGATGCATTGAGCCGCAAGAGCTACGTCAATACCCTCACAACAGGAGGATTACCTCTGGAGTTAATTGATGATCTCAGAGATCTTCGATTGGAGATAGTACCATGAGGTTTTGCTGCCGCAATGGAAATTCAATCCACTTTGTTGGGAAAGATCCGAGAAGCCCAGAAGTTAGACAAAGGTATTGCAGAGATAAAGGGAAGGATGAACCAAGGAAAGGTAGCAGGATTTCGTGAGGATGAACATGGAACCTTATGGTTTGAGCAGCGTATTTACGTGCCAAATGACCCGGAGATCAGGAAATTGATTCTTCAGGAGGCTCATGATTCGCCTTATTCAATACACCCGGGCAACACCAAGATGTATTTGGACTTGAAGGAAAGTTTCTGGTGGACAGGTATGAAAAAGGATATTGCCGAGTATGTCGCAGTATGTGACGTATGTCAGAAGGTTAAGGCAGAGCACCAGAAACCAGCAGGATTACTTCAGCCTTTGCTGATACCAGATTGGAAGTGGGACAAGCTTGGCATGGACTTCATTAAAGGATTACCCAGGACCCGATCAGGCTATGATTCTATTTGGGTAGTGGTTGATCGCTTGACTAAGGTAGCTCACTTCATCCCCGTGAAACCGCTTATACAAGTGCTAAGTTAGCCAAGATATACATGACCAGGATCGTATGTCTGCATGGAGTTCCGAGGACCATCGTATCAGATAGAGGAACACAATTTAGCTCAAAGTTTTGGCATCAGTTACATGAAACTTTGGGTACCAGGCTGGAGTTTAGTACAGCTTTTCATCCGCAGACAGATGGGCAGACCGAGAGAGTTAATCAGATTCTGGAGGACATGTTGAGAGCTTGTGCGCTAGATTATGGATCTAGTTGGGATGATAATTTGCCTTACACAGAGTTCTCATATAACAACAGCTATCAAGCTAGTTTGAAAATGGCCCCTTTCGAAGCTTTGTACGGAAGGAGGTCCAGGACACCATTGATGTGGGATGCAGTTGGAGACCGTAAACTGCTCGGACCTAATTTAATCAGAGATTCAGAAGAGAAAGTCAAGTTGATCCTTGACAGACTTAAGATAGCCCAATCCAGATAGAAAAGTTATGCCGATACTAAATGCAAGGAGGTAACCTATGAATTCGGAGATAGAGCATATCTGCGTGTGTCGCCACTTCGAGGATTTAAACGATTTGGAGTCAAAGGAAAGCTAACACCACGGTTTGTGGGGCCGTACAGAGTTTTAGAACGCATGGGTGAAGTTGCTTATAAGTTGGAATTACCAGAAGCCTTGTCAGGAGTTCATGATGTGTTTCACGTTTCCCAGTTGAAGAAGTGCCATGCGGAGATGGCCGATATTCCTTTGAGAGATACAGTGCCGCTGGAGGCCATACAGTTGGATAGTGATCTGACCTATGAGGAGAAGCCCATCAAGATTCTCGAGACTTCAAGCAGGGTTACCCGTAGCAAGGTCATCAAGTTTTGCAAGGTTCAGTGGAGTCATCATACTAAGGAAGAAGCCACTTGGGAATGAGAAGAAGACCACCGACAGGACCACCCACACCTTTTTGCTAGCCAACCCGAATCTCGAGGGCGAGATTCATCTTAAGGGGGGTAGGTTTGTAACATCCCAATTTTCAATTTGGATGTTTATAATAGATAATTCATATGAATCCATGGTTTATGCTTTTTTGGCTCCATTTGTTTTATTTGATTTTTGGTCCAAGAAACTTTGAGCAGCTCAAGGACAAAAAGAGAGAGTTGGAAGTTTCCCTAAAAACTAATTTTGATTTTTTTTCGAAGTTGGGAGTTTGGATCAAATTTGGTTTCACAAAAAAAATTCATTTCCATTATATAAAAAATGAAATAAAGAGAGAAGATAGAATGACTTCTTCAAAATCAGAAAAGAAAATATTGGAAATTGAATTTGGAACCAAAATATATTTGTTGAGTTTTATTTGCAATTTATTTTATTAGCATAGCAAATAGTTTATTTTCGAAAACTTGCATTTTAGGACGGATAAAAGTTCACAAGGTCGTATATAAGACCATATTACTATGTGAATTTTTTGGGAATTCTTAGACTTATTTTCATTTGTCTTTTGGTGCTTTAATGCTGCTGTAAAAAAAGTAAAAAAACGTTTAACCAAGGCCCAAGGAAGGCCGAGCCTCCCTCACGACCCAACCTGGTCATCTTCTTCCTTACCTCGTTCGTTCACATAGAGCGCACACAACATCTCCACCCTAGCGCCCCACCTCTCCCCTTCCTCTTCCCCACTCCAAAACGCCTCTGAAAAGAATCCCCTCGCCTCCCTCGACCCCTCCCATCCCCTGGTGCGCCTCAAAGACGACCATAATGGCCACCATGAGCACTTGAAACTGCAACCATTAACACATCTTGCCCCACCCAACTCTGTACGTCCCTTGCACTATATAAAGCACCCCTGGGAGCCCCTCTCACCCCTCGTCCAAATACCTCTCCTTCTGGAGTTTCTCCCTCTCTCTAACCTCTCCAATTGCTCGCCGGAGTTCGCGAATTCCGGCGACCTTTCACCGTGTGTACAGGAAGCAATCTACCACCACAACTTGGTTAAGTGGTTCACTTCATCGTCCTCTACACCGTCCCGCACGCATCCTTCGCCGAAGCACACCGGAGCCACCTTCTTCCTCATCTCCGGCGACAAGTCCGGTGAGCACCCAGCCAGCCAATCAGAGAGCGCCACTTGGCATCTGGCCGAAATTGTTTTTCTTTTTCAGGAACTTTTCCAAATTCAGATTCTTTACCTAATCTTCTTTCTAGTATATCTTTTAATCTATAGATCCTATTTAGGTGATTCTTTTTCCTACTAGTTCATAAAAATCCCCTCTATCCAGAGAACCAAACGAAAAATATTTTTGAAAGTTTTAAAATTTGAATTCAAACAGATCTGAATTCAAACTTTGTTAGGCTGTAACTCGAGTTTCGTAACTCCGTTTTAGGTGATTCTTTTTGCAAATCGAAGCTCGTGACATGTACTTCTGTTAAATCCAAACACACATATTTTTGCTACTATAAAAATTACATTCTGTACAGAAACTTTATTTGGACGTTTTGGAGTTTTTCGAAGTCTTTCATTTGTTTTCTTTTTGGATCTTTGCTTGTATGCTTATGTATGTTATGGCTTGCTTACGCTAGATCATCCGGAGTGCAAAGCTTGCTACTACGAATCTATACAGTTCAACGAACGTCAGCAAGGCAAGTTCACACTTTGATCATAATTTTCAAGACCCAGTTTTTACTATGCATTAGTTTTACATGTGGTTATGCTATGTAGTTCATGTGGTAGGAACTTATGACCTTTGATCACCCCGGGAATATTCGTTATATCATATATTGCTTAGCCATGCTCGTAGACGGGGATTGGTATGCGTGATCCATGCAAGCTGTGAGAGATAATAATTTTGGGACAACATAAGGTGGCAACTTTAATACACATCTGGATGGATTGTTTGGGGCACCTGGAGTAACCAGTGCTTGCCCAAGGGGAATCCCACAGTACCGGTGTGATTACCCTAGGTCCGCCACCCAGGCTCAAAGGGATCCATAAGATATTGCATGCCTAGAAACTTTCGTGTGCAGCCACAAGCCATTATGGGGGCTCTGGCATAGTTGAGTAAGTTGTGTGACCTCTTTCCGTGGTAGACTAGCTGATGTAGGGGAAAGTAGGTGTACCGGTCTACCCAGGGTTTGGAGGAAATACTTCAAAAAGGCTATGTCTCGATCTTCCGATCATGGAGGTGGTCGAGTCTTGTGGGGAAAAGTGCGCAAACTCTGCAGAGTGTACAAACTAATCACGATCAGCCGTGTCCCCGGTTATGGACAACTTGAGTATCTAGAAGTGAATTATTGGTTGATCTCATCACTCTTTTTAATGAAATTATTGGATTTCTAATAACTTGGGGATTTTGGGATTGAGTTGGAGGAACCTTCTCAGTAATGGCATTTTAATTTAGTAGTAAAAAAATTATTCCTTTGTTGTAGGGTAAAATTTGCTTTATGCAAAATAAAACTTAGAGCCTCCACCAACTAAATTTGCATATTAGAGATAGTTTTTTCATTTATTATTATTCTATGGTGTGAAATTGCCAGCATATTCCATGTGCTGACCTACATGGCTGCAACGTCTCATGTTGCAGACTTTTCCGACGAGGATTAAAGGTGCGATAGGTCGTTGTTCTCCACTCAGTTTGCCGTGGAGTTGGATGGACTCATTTACCTTTGAAGCTTCCGCAGTTATTTTTATTTAGATGGTCTTTGGCCATATTATTGTAATAAATACTCTTTTGAGAACATCGATGTAATAAAGTGTGATTGAACTCTGTTATAATTCCTCGAGTACTGTGTGTGTCAGCATACCGATCCAGGGATGACATTTAAGCACAGAGACTTCGATCCATTTTCGGTCAGGTCGCTACATCAACCAAAACCCTAGTGTCACCTAGATACTCCAATATCACCACGAGTATCCGCGGGTATGATTATACGATATGCATCACACAATCTCAGATTCATCTATTCAACCAACACAAAAAACTTCAAAGAGTGCCCCAAAGTTTCTACCGGAGAGTCAAGACGAGAACGTGTGCCAACCCCTATGCATAGATTCCCAAGGTCACGGAACCCGCAAGTTGATCACCAAAACATATATCAAGTGAATCAATAGAATACCCCATTGTCACCACGGGTATCCCACGCAAGACATACATCAAGTGTTCTCAAATCCTTAAAGACTCAATCTGATAAGATAACTTCAAAGGGAAAACTCAATCCATTACAAGAGAGTAGAGGGGGAGAAACATCATAAGATCCAACTATAATAGCAAAGCTCGCGATACATCAAGATCGTGCCAAATCAAGAACACGAGCGAGAGAGATCAAACACATAGCTACTGGGACATATCCTCAGCCCCGAGGGTGAACTACTCCCTCCTTGTCGTGGAGAGCATCGGGATGATGAAGATGGCCACCGGTGAGGGATTCCCCCTCCGGCAGGGTGCCGAAACAGGGTCCCAATTGGTTTTTGGTGGCTACAGAGGCTTGCGGTGCCGGAACTCCCGATCTAGGTTTCTTTTCGGGGGTTTCTATATTTATAAGGATTTTTGGCATCAGGAACAAGTCAGGGGGGTCTCCGAGGCGGCCATGAGGTAGGGGGGCGTGCCCCCACCCTCGTGGGTGCCTCGGGACTCTTCTGGCCCATCTCCGATACTCCGTGGGCTTCTTTTGGCCCATCACCGATACTCCGTGGGCTTCTTTTGGCCCATCTCCGATACTCCGTGGGCTTATTCTGGTCCAAAAATAATCTCCTTGAAATTTCAGGTCAATTGGACTCCGTTTGGTTTTCCTTTTCTGCGATACTCAAAAACAAGAAAAAACAGAAACTGGCACTGGGCTCTAGGTTAATAGGTTAGTCCCGAAAATCATATAAAATAGCATATAAATGCATATAAAACATCCTAGATGGATAATATAATAGCATGGAACAATCAAAAATTATAGATATGTTGGAGAAGTATCAACATCCCGAAGCTTAATTCCTGCTCGTCCTCGAGTAGGTAAATGATAAAAACATAATTTTTGATGTGGAATGCTACCTAACATAATTTATCTATGTAATCTTATTTATTGTGTCCAGAATATTTAGATCCAAAAGATTCTAGACAAAAGTTTAATATTGACATAAAAATAGTAATACTTCAAACATACTAACCAAGCAATTATGTCTTATCAAAATAACATAGCCAAAGAAAGCTTATCCCTACAAAATCATATAGTTTGGCCATGCTTCATTTTCATCACACAAAATGCTCCCATCATGCACAACCCCGATGACAAGACAAGCAATTGTTTCATACTTAGCCTTTTCAAACTCTTTCAACTTTTACGCAATATATGAGTGCAAGCCATGGACATAGCACTATGGGTGGAATAGCATATGATGATGTGGGTTGTGTGAGAAGACAAAAAAGGAGAAAGTCTCACGTTGACGCGGCTAATCAACTTGCTATAGAGATGCCCATCAATTGATGTCAATGTGAGGAGTAGGGATTGCCATGCAACGGATGCACTAGAGCTATAAATATATGAAAGCTCATCAAAAGAAACTAAGTGGGTGTGCATCCAACTTGCTTGTTCTCGAAGACCTAGGGCATTTTGAGGAAGCCCATCATTGGAATATACAAGCCAAGTTCTATAATAAAAAATTCCCACTAGTATATGAAAGTGACAAAATAAGAGACTCTCTATTATGAAGATCATGGTGCTACTTTGAAGCACAAGTGTAGAAAAAGGATAGTAAGAGCATCTCTAGCTGTTGGCCCCCCAAGAGGCGCTGAAAATCGCCGCTGGGGCGATCTTTACCGCTAAAATCAGCGTGGGGCTTTGGCCCCACCGCCCTGTGGTCATCCCCAGAAGGTAATTTTTTTGAATACAAAATAGGAATTCGGCTAAAGTTCGGCGAAAATGACACTTTATAGCATAGTTTTAATTACATAAACAAATTTGATGCCATTCTATGGCGCGAAGAACGTGGTGAGCTTGGCGAAGTCGACGTCGTCGTCACCGGCCTTCTCCTCCTTGACGCAGACGCCGCCCCTGCGGGACCCCTGGCCGGCATTGCCCTGGTGGACCGGTGCGGGTGGTGCGCCGTCCTCCCTGTCGTCGTCGAGGACGATGACCCCCTCGTCGCGTGCTCGCCGATGCCGTGCGGCGAGCTCTTTATAGGCGCGGCACTGGCGCTCCATCTCTGTCCGTGCCCAGTCGCCGCGCGCCCACTTCCAGACCGCTGCGTTGTCGAGCGCCACCTTCTCGCCACCAGCGATCCCAGACTCTGTCTTCACAGGAGCGAGCCCAGGCTCCTTCACGGCGGTGAGACCCGGCTCCGTCTTCGGCTTGATGAGTCGGGGAAGAGCCGAGGACGAGGCGCACCCGCCGCCTTTGTTGATGACGATGCCGGCCGAGCGGGTGCGCCGGCTGAGCGGGGTCTCCGCTGCGGGCTCGGCCTTGATGCCGAACACAAACCTCCTGGGCATCCATTGCCCGGCGCCGCGGCGGGGGACCGGGGCAGCGGCCGGGTATGTGAGCGGCGGGTTGTTGCCGCCCTCGAGGTGCGCGAGAACCTCGTGGAGCGTCCGACCGGGGGCGGACCACCAAAGACGTCGCCCCTTGCTGTTCAACCGGCCGCCCACCACTGGCGCCCCGTTGGTGGAGGCGAGGCGTTGCTCCTGACGGTGCTGGAAGTACGCCGCGCACGCCTCGTGGGTTTCGGCGGCGTACTGCGGGGAGGCGCGCTGCTCCTTGGTCAGCGACGACCAAACGTGGTCGACCTCACCGGTGAAGTAGTCGGGGCGCGCACCGACGTCCGGCAGGGGGGAATGGGGACGCCTCCTATGCCGAGCCTCCATTCTGTCAGCCCAGCGCGCATGTCTGGAGGCACCGGGATGTTGGCCTCGAAAAGCAGGTGCGCTTCCCATGCTTGCAGCGAGCGGCGGCCGAAGCCGTTGGCCGCCGCTCCATCGCCGGGGAACCGCTCTCACATCGTCACGGCCGAGGCTGGGAGAGAGTAGAGGTTCGTCGGTGGTGGAGAGAGAGAGGCAGAGAGCACGACGTCTGTGGCCAGGGGCAGGGGGGCGACCCTTTTATAGCCGCTGGGAAGGTGTGTGTACACGTCGCGGGGAGTGAGGCGTCGCTGCGCCGCCCGTGAAGAGCCGCCCCGTGGTGAGGAATCAATGGAAGGCTGATCGGCGGCAGCCTTGGCATTGATTCCCTACGGGAAATCGAGGCGTTCTGAGGACGACGAGGTGAGTGTCGCTGACTCGGCGGGCCCGCAGCTCTTTCGCGCCAAAACCATTTCGCCTGGCGCGCCCGAGCACCCCCCAGTGCGCCGGGTTCGGCCTGGGTCCGCGAGCGCCAAATTCGGCCCGAGCCGGCGAAAATTGGGCTTCTAGGGGCGCGGCTGGGCCGATTTTTGTGCGCCGGCGCGAAAAAATCGCCTGGGGAGGGCGTGTTGGGGGCGCGGCTGGAGATGCTCTAACGTTGCCCCTTCTCTCTTTTTCTCTCATTTTTTTATTTGGGCCTTCTCCTTTTTTATGGCCCCCTTTTTTCTTTTTCTTTTTATTTGGGCTTCTTTGGCCTCTTTTATATTATTATTTTTATATTTTTCGTCCGGAGTCTCATCCCGACTTGTGGGGGAATCATAGTCTCCATCATCCTTTCCTCAGTGGGACAATGCTCTAATAATGATGATCATCACACTTTCATTTACTTACAACACAAGAATTACAACTCGATACTTAGAACAAAATATGACTCTATGTGAATGCCTTCGGCGGTGTACCGGGATGTGCAATGAATCAAGAGCGACATGTATGAAAGAATTATGAAGGTGGCTTTTCCACCAATACGATGTCAACTACATGATCATGCAAAGCAATCTGACAATAATGGAGTGTGTCATAATAAACGGAACGGTGGTAAGTTGCATGGCAATATATCTCGGAATGGCTATGGAAATGCCATAATAGGTAGGTATGGTGGCTGTTTTGAGGAAGATATAAGGAGGATTATGTGTGATAGAGCGTATCATATCACGGGGTTTGGATGCACCGGCGAAGTTTGCACCAACTCTCAAGGTGAGAAATGGCAATGCACGGTACCAAAGAGGCTAGCAACCATGGAAGGGTGAGAGTGCGTATAATCCATGGACTCAACATTAGTCATAAAGAACTCACATACCTATTGCAAAAATCTACAAGTCATCACAGCTAAGCACTACGCGCATGCTCCTAGAGGGATAGATTGGTAGGAAAAGACCATTGCTCGTCCCCGATCGCCACTCATAAGGAAAGCAATCAAAGAACACCCCATGCTTCAAATTTGTCACACAACGTTTACCATACGTGCATGCTACGGGACTTGCAATCCTCAACAAAAGTATTTGTCAATTCCAAAATTACCCAACTAGCATGACTCCAACATTACCACATTTATATCTCAAAACAACTATCAAGTATCAAACTTATCATAGTATTTAATGCACTCTATATGAAAGTTTTTATTATACCCATCTTGGATGCCTATCATATTAATTCATAACCAAAGCAAATTACCATGTTGTTTAAGACTCTCAAACTAATATAACTGAAGCATGAGAGTCCATCTATTTCTTCAAAATAAAACCACCGCCGTGCTCTAAAAGGATATAAGTGAAGCACTAGAGCAAATGATAAACTACTCCGAAAGATATAAGTGAAGATCAATGAGTAGTCGAATAATTATGTAACTATGTGAAGACTCTATAACATCTAATAATTTCAGATCTTGGGATATTATTCAAACAGCAAGCAAAAATAAAATAAAATAAATTGATGCTCCAAGCAAAACACATATCATGTGGTGAATAAAAATATAGTTCCAAGTAAAGTTACCGTTGAACGAAGATGAAAGAGGGGATGCCATGCGGGGCATCCCAAAGCTTAGGCTCTTGGTTGTCCTTGAATATTACCTTGGGGTGCCTTGGGCATCCCCAATATTAGTCTCTTGCCACTCCTTATTCCATATTCCATCGAATCTTTACCGAAAACTTGAAAACTTCACAACACAAAACTCAACAGAAAACTCGTAAGCTCCGTTAGTATAAGAAAATAAATCACCACTTCGGTACTGTTGTGAACTCATTCTAAATTCATATTGGTGTAATATCTACCATATCCAACTTCTCTATGGTTCATACCCTCTGATACTACTCATAGATTCATCAGAATAAGCAAACAACACAATGAAAACAGAATATGTCAAAAATAGAACAGTCTGTAGTAATTTGTATCATTCGAATACTTATGTAACTTCAAAAATTCTGAAATAAACTGGTGGACCTGAGAAATTTTTCTATGAATCATCTGCAAAAATAATCAACCTAAAAGCACTCTCCAGTAAAAAATGGCAGCTAATCTAGTGAGCGCTAAATTTTATGTTTTTTACAGCAAGATCAAAAAAACTTCACCCAAGTCTTCCCAAAGGTTCTACTTGGCACAACCACTAATTAAAACATAAAACCACATCTAAACAGAGTCTAGACAAATTATTTATTACTAAACAGGAACAAAAAGCAAGGAACAAAAATAAAATTGAGTTGCCTCCCTACAAGCGCTATCGTTTAACGCCCCTAGCTAGGCATTGATAATTTCAATGATGCTCACATAAAATATAAGAATTGAAACATAAAGAGAGCATCATGAAGAATATGACTAGCACATTTAAGTCTAACCCACCTCCTATGCATAGGGATTTTGTGAGTAAACAACTTATGGGAACAATAATCAACTAGCATGGGAAGGCAAAACAAGCATAACTTTAAAACTTTAAGCACATAGAGAGGAAACTTGATATTATTGCAATTCTTACAAGCATATGTTCCTCCCTCATAATAATTTTCAGTAGCATCATGAATAAATTCAACAATATAACCATCACATAAAGCATTCTTTTCATGATCTACAAGCATAGAAAATTTACTACTCTCCACATAAGCAAAATTCTTCACATTCAGAATAGTGGGAGTATCATAAGAAACTCGAATACTATAAATTGTTTCCACATTAAAAGAGTAATGTTCAGAAAAAGGTAATCATAATCATGACAAGTTTTGTAAATATAATCATCACTACTTTTTATAACATAAGTATCATCACAATAATCATCATAAGTAGCAACTTTGTTCTCATCATAATCAATTGAAACCTCTTCCAAGATAGTGGAATCGTTACTAAATAAAGTCATGACCTCTCCAAATCCACTTTTATAATTTTCACAATAAGATTCAACACCCGCCAAAATAGTGTGATCATTACTTCCTAAAGTTAACACTCTTCCAAACCTACTTTCATCAATATAATCATCATAAGTAGGAGGCGTGCTATCATCATAATAAATTTGCATACCAAAACTTGGGGGACTAAAAATATCATCTTCATTAAACATAGCATCCCCAAGCTTGGTACAATCATTAATTGCAGCAAATAAATTCTCAAACATGTCATTCTCATCAGACATAGCACCCCTAAGCTTGAGCCTTTTCATATCATAATCATAATCACTCTCATCATTAATAGTATGGATAGCACCAATAGTATAGCAATTATCATCATCACAATGACTAATAGGAGCAACATCATTTGGAAGGGATACCTTTTTTACCTTTGCTTCTCCGTCTTTTCTTTTTGTGCATCACATTAAGTATGACTTTAATCCTCTTTTTGGAGCTCCTTATTAATGAGATTGGTTGAGTAGAAGGCTCCTCCTCGTTACCTGATTCATCATAAGAAAGAATAGGAGGATATTGGGAAGTCTCTTCCATTTCGTTAGTATTCTCTTCATCTTCTATTTGTTTACTTGTCTTTATGTAATTGGCAATATACGGATTTTCAATGCAATTCACCGCACAATACATATAAATTTCCTCTAGATCAAAATCAAGAACTTTATCAAGGACAAATTCTGGCATATCCTTAGTTATACGTTTCATTTCTTCATAATCCACAAGCAAACTAAGTTCATTATGATGCACAAGGGAAATCAAGTCATCGCAATTTTTGGACACGATTCGATCGTGAAACAATTTGCATTGGGTATTTAAATGACCACGTTCATTCCAAAGTTCACAAGGATGACTACGAAAATTTAAATTTTCAGCACAAACATCTAGCATTTCTTGCAACCATTTGGTTTCTAAATACTTATGCCTCTTGCAAAATCTATCTTCCCTATTTGGTGTACTTGCAAACTCTATGCATTCCACAAAAATTGACATGCTTATAAGAGACATTTTCATCATGACTAGTGCAATCATCATTAGTACTATGGATATTCAAAGAGTTCATACTAACAACATTGCAATCATGCTCATCATTCAAAGATTTAGTGGCAAACATTCTAATGCATTCTTCCTCTAGCAATTGATCATGATTATCCGAATCCTTATTTTCATGAAAGACATTAAAAAGTTGAAGCATATGAAGCCACCTTAATTCCATTTTTTGTAGTTTTCTTTTATAGAATAAACTAGTGATAAAACAAGAAAAAAAATGTTTGATTGCAAGATCTAAAGACATACCTTCAAGCACTCACCTCCCCGGCAACGGCGCCAGAAAAGAGCATGATGTCTACTACACAACCTTCTTCTTATAGACGTTGTTGGGCCTCCAAGTGCAGAGGTTTGTAGGACAGTAGCAAATTTCCCTCAAGTGGATGACCTAAGGTTTATCAATCCGTGGGAGGCGTATGATGAAGATGGTCTATATCAAACAACCCTGCAACCAAATAACAAAGAGTCACTTGTGTCCCCAACACACCCAATACAATGGTAAATTGTATAGGTGCACTAGTTCGGCGAAGAGATGGTGATACAAGTGCAATATGGATGGTAGATATAGGTTTTTGTAATATGAAAACATAAAACAGCAAGGTAACTAATGATAAAAGTGAGCACAAACGGTATTGTAATGCTAGGAAACAAGGCCTAAGGTTCATACTTTCACTAGTGCAAGTTATCTCAACAATAATAACATAATTGGATCATATAACTATCACTCAACAAGCAACAAAGAGTCACTCCAAAGTCACTAATAATGGAGAACAAACGAAGAGATCATTGTAGGGTATGAAACCACCTCAAAGTTATCCTTTGTGATCGATCTATTCAAGAGTCCGTAGTAAAATAACACGAAGCTATTCTTTTCGTTCGATCTGTCCTAGAGTTCGTACTAGAATAACGCCTTAAGACACATATCAACCAAAACCCTAATGTCACCTAGATACTCTAATGTCACCACGAGTATCCACTGGTATGATTATATGATATGCATCACACAATCTCAGATTCATCTATTCAACTAACAAAAAGAACTTCAAAGAGTGCCCCAAAGTTTCTACCGGAGAGTCAAGACGAAAACGTGTGCCAACCCCTATGCATAGACTCCCAAGGTCACGGAACCCGCAAGTTGATCACCAAAACATACATCAAGTGAATCAATAGAGTACCCCATTGTCACCACGGGTATCCCACGCAAGACATACATCAAGTGTTCTCAAATCCTTAAAGACTCAATCTGATAAGATAACTTCAAAGGGAAAACTCAATCCATTACAAGAGAATAGAGGGGGAGAAACATCATAAGATCCAACTATAATAGCAAAGCTCGCGATACATCAAGATCGTGCCAAATCAAGAACACGAGAGAGAGAGAGAGATCAAACACATAGCTACTGGTACATACCCTCAGCCCCGAGGGTGAACTGCTCTTTCCTCGTCATGGAGAGCGCCGAGATGATGAAGATGGACACCGGTGAGGGATTTCCCCTCCGGTAGGGTGCCGTAACAGGGTCCCGATTGGTTTTTGGCGGCTACAGAGGCTTGTGGCGGCGGAACTCCCGATCTAGGTTTCTTTTCGGGGGTTTCTATATTTATAAGGATTTTTGGCATCGGGAACAAGTTAGGGGGGTCTCCGAGGTGGCCACGAGGTAGGGGGCGCGCGCCCAGGGGGGTAGGGCGCGCCCCCACCCTCGTGGGTACCTCGGGACTCTTTTGGCCCATCTCCGATACTCCGTAGGCTTCTTCTGGTCCAAAAATAATCTCCGTGAAATTTCAGGTCAATTGGACTCCGTTTGGTTTTCCTTTTCTGCGATACTCAAAAACAAGAAAAAACAGAAGCTGGCACTAGGCTCTAGGTTAATAGGTTAGTCCCAAAAATCATATAAAATAGCATATAAAACATCCTAGATGGATAATATAATAGCATGGAACAATAAAAAATTATAGATACGTTGGAGATGTATCAGTGGCGGTGGAGTTGGTTCTGCGTTGGGGGGCACTGGAGCCCTCTGGAGCCTCCTCTTGGTTGCGCAGGCGCTTCGAGCCCGTGTCACGGTCGGGATTCAAACGTCTGACGCAGGAACCGGAGCCACCACCTATGACACACAACACAAACACGAGAAAAACATAGAAGGATTATTGCAAAGACGAGGGCCAAAACCAAATGAAACAAGCAAACACGAGATTTGGAAGGACAAAATAGCATAGTTTGTAATTCTACGGTAGCACCGGACGGGCCTACGGATGTAAAAAATTACGTCCGCTCTAGCCGCGGTAGTACTGTGCCAGGGTGGAACTGTAGTACCGCGCCTGGAGGGGAAGTATTTTTTTACTTCCGCGCCCTGGGCGATAGTACCGCTCCAGGATGCGGTAGTACCGCACCAAGGTCAGTTCAAGGGCGAGGATGCGGTAGTACTGTGATACGTCCATTTTGCATCATGCTTTTATATCGATATTTATTGCATTATGGGCTATTACTTCACATTATGTCACAATACTTATGCCTTTTCTCTCTTATTTTACAAGGTTTACATGAAGAGGGAGAATGCCGGCAGCTGGAATTCTAGGCTGGAAAAGGAGCAAATATTAGGGACCTATTCTGCACAACTCCAAAAGTCTTGAAACTCCACGAAAGTCATTTTTGGAATATATTAAAAATATTGGGCGAAGAAATCACCAGAGGGGGGCCACCCACTGTCCACGAGGGTGGATGGCGCGCCCTACACCCCTGGGCGCCCCCCCTGCCTCGTGGGCCGCCTGGAAGCCCCCCGATGCCCATCTTATGGTATAAGGTGTCTTTTCCCCTGGAAAAAATCATAAGGAAGCTTTTGGGATGAAGCGCCGCCGTCTCGAGGCGGAACCTTGGTGGAACCAATCTAGGGCTTCGGCGGAGCTGTTCTGTCTGGGAAACATCCCTTCGGGAGGGGGAAATCGTCACCATCGTCATCACCATCGATCCTCTCATCGGGAGGGGGTCAATCTCCATCAACATCTTCACCAGCACCATCTCCTCTCAAACCCTAGTTTATCTCTTGTATCCGAACTTTGTCTCAAAACCTCAGATTGGTACCTGTGGGTTGCTAGTAGTGTTGATTACTCCTTGTAGTTGATGCTAGTTGGTTTATTTGGTGGAAGACTATATGTTCAAATCCTTTATGCACATTAATAACCCTCTGATTATGAACATGAATATGATTTGTGAGTAGTTACGTTTGTTCTTGAGGACATGGGAGAAGTCTTGTTATAAGTAGTCATGTGAATTTGGTATTCGATCGATATTTTGATGAGATGTATGTTGTCTTTCCTCTAGTGGTGTTATGTGAACGTCGACTACATGACACTTCACCATTGTTTGGGCCTAGGGGAAGGCATTGGGAAGTAATAAGTAGATGATGGGTTGCTAGAGTGACAGAAGCTTAAACCCTAGTTTATTCGTTGCTTCGTAAGGGGCTGATTTGGATCCATATGTTTCATGCTATGGTTAGGTTTACCTTAATTCTTCTTTCATAGTTGCGGATGCTTGCAAGGGGGGTTAATCATAAGTGGGATGCTTGTCCAAGGAAGGGCAGTACCCAAGCACCGGTCCACCCACATATCAAATTATCAAAGTAACGAATGTGAATCATATGAGGATGATGAAAACTAGCTTGACGATAATTCCCATGTGTCCTCGGGAGCGCTTTCCTTTGTATAAGAGTTTGTTCAGGCTTGTCATTTGCTACAAAAAGGATTGGGCCACCTTGCCGCACCTTGTTTACTTCTGTTACTTGTTACCGTTACGAATTACACTACAAAAAAGACACATCCGTGACATTTTGGGCCGAACGAAAAAAAATTCTATCATACTTATGACACTTCTATGATGATAATTGTGACAAAACCCGGTATCATCATAGATGTGGTGGGCTCCTACTTCTATGACAAAAAATCATGACAAAAAATGGGCTTTTCGTCCTGGGCGGGCCGGAGACGCAACTGCATGACATTCTTTGGGCCGTCCATGACAGAAAAAACCATGGTAGAAGCGAGGGCGAGGAAAATATCGGGGTGTTCCCGGTTACGGTGGGTGGTCGGGGCCGAGCGATGCACGGAGGTTTGCGTGTTTCTATTGTACACGCACGCGCGTGGGTGCGAGGCGTTGGTCTCTAACTGAACACGAGTGAGGCGTTCGCCTACTGAACTCTAGCGATTGCACTACAGGCTACGCGTTACTGAACCCGAGCGATCGAGTGATGGCTGTTAACTGAACTCGATCGAGCGATTCCTTCGCTACTTCTGCTAACTGAAGCTGATCGATGTTGCCTCTGGATGAATAGTGAGCGTTGCTGGGGGGTTTGGATGAACAGTTCCCGGTGGGGTGGATGAACAGGACCCCGTGGTGTTGCCTCTGGATGAACAGGACCCGATCGATCGAGCTGGTTGGGGCTGGATGAACAAGACCCCGTGGAGGGCTAGATGAACAGGACGACACCGTGGAGGGCTGGATGAACAGTAGAAGGTGGAGGCTGGATGAACAGTAGCCCGTGGAGGGGTGGTCGAACAGGAGCCCGTGGAGAGGGCTGGTTGAACAGTAGCCGCTGGAGTAGCGCGCGGTGGAGGCTGTATGAACAAGAGCCCGTGGATGAACAGTCGCAGGTGGAGGCTGGAGGAGGTCAACGGTGGATGAACAGTAGCCCGTGGAGGCTAGAGGGGGTCGACGATGGAGATGAATAGTATCCCGTGGAGTCCCGTTTTGCGGTACGCCACACCCCTCGCGATGAACAGGACCCCTGTTTCGATCGTAGCGCTCCAACACAAGTCCGTTTCCTCCATTTTGCGGTACGCCACACCCCTCCCGATCAACAGGACCCCGTTTCGACCGTAGGAGGTCCAACACAAGTCTGTTTCCTCTGTTTTGCGGTACGTCAGACCCCTCCCGATGAACAGGATCCCGTTTCGACCGTGGCCGGTCGAACACAAGGCCATTTCCTCCGTTCTGTGGTACGCCAGGCCTCGTTTCCATCGGTTGTTCTGTCCAAGCCCTCCCGATGAACACAACGACGCATTCCGTTTCGACCCAGCCGACTGGCTCCCCATGAACACGACGAGGACGCAGTTTCTCCGTTCTGACCCAGCCATGTACACGAGCCTTGTCCGTACGTATGCACGAGTAGGCGTTCGAGACCCAGCCCGTATGTACGTACGTGGCCGTATTTTCTTTCTTGCACCCTGGCCGCTGTATGTACGTGTACATGCTACGTGCGCGCCTCTACTACGACACATGCGCGCCTACATCGACCAGTATGTACGTAGACATTCGCGACCAGAATTACAATGCTACGTAAGCTTCGACCAGGTGGGTCCCGACTGTCAGGCACTTCCTTGCATGCGAAGATGTAGCTGGTGGGTCCCAACAGTCAGGGGGCAAATTTTTTTTTGCCCGGACGCACTTCCTTGCGTGCGAAGATGTAGCTGGTAGGTCCCAACAGTCAGGGGGGAAACGTTTTTTCGCATAATACAGTTGCCAATCCGGTGGGTCCCTGCTGTCAGGTAGAGGAATCATTATTTTCCACGTAATAAGGAGGCACTTCCTTGCTGCGGCCGTGGACCCAGCTGTCAGCCTCTCCACGTACAGTCCACATCCGATGGAAGTCGTTCCTTGACCACGTTGACCACGCCGCGCCGAGAGCACCAGGGTGGTGGACAACGGCGAGGCCTAGGAAGGGAATGACGCAGAGCCGGGGAAGACGCGACAGTGGAAGCCCATGCGGAGAGGAGTACGAGGGTTCACTGGTTCGGCTGCGTGTGAGGCTGCGGTACCCGCAGAATAACAGGGGGGTGGGTGAGTAGAGGGATGGCCTGGCCAACGGTGGGAGTGGTAGGGGGCGGTGAGGTCTCCGCGGCATCACAGCTGGCCACGGGAGGCAGGAGCACGCGGCACGACAGGCGCTGCTTTGGGCGGCTGGAGCAAGAAGACCAGAGGTTGAAGAAGCACTACGACCGTTGGATCGACATCGTACGATCACTGCAGCTAGAATAGTTTATATTGACTAAGTTGACAAAGCCCTTGGTATGCGTCACTTAGTAGGCCCACAGGTCAACCTCCAAAACGGTGCGCCCCAGATGTCAGGGGGAGGAATCATTTTTTGGGGCGGCTGAAGCAAGAATATCCGAGATTGAAGAAGAAGCACGACATCCGTTGGATGGACATCCAACGGCCACACCTGCCAGAATCGTGTGTTGTTGACAAAGCCTTGCATACGCGTCAACTTAGTTTTTTTAGGGGACGCGTCAACTTAGAAGGCCCACAAGTGTGTGGCAGAGAACATATAGCCCATTTGCGATTTGTAAGAATGTACAACCCATTTTTTAATTCTAATGGAATTTACTACAGCCCATTTACAGTTTGTTAAAAGTACAACCCATTTTCTAGCTAGGACAACGATTAATAATTTCAACCAACTGCTCAAAACAGATTTGGTAAAAATTCCCACAATTTTATGGGATCCGAAATATTTTTATCCAAAATTTCTAGTCAGATTAAATATAATTTCAAAATAAAGTTGTACTACGTTAAAATCCAACGAAATATTGCGCGTGCAACAAGTAATGAAATTAAAATTTTCAAATTCCAAAAATAATATATTTTTAAACTAATTACGCGTTTGGTGCATTTTTTTATAGTTACTGCACGGTTATTATAATTACATCCCATTTATTATTTCTTAAAGTCGATTTTCTTGTTAAGCCTAATGCATACCTCCTAGGAAAGTTTGCAGCCAAGCGGGGCGGAGAATAACAAGTTGACCCGGATATTGTGTACAACTCTCGGCCCAGTTGCATTGCTGATGTTGAAAAAAAGGCCTGTGTAGTATAGTACAACCTAACATGGCTAGTCAACCCACATTCAGCGACGCCGGAAAGGCCCAAACAAGGCTTCTATACAACTTTTTGAAGTCATTGAGCTCAATTAATAACTTAAGAAAAAAGTTAGATTACAGTGGAACCTAATTAAAAGCTGTCATGAGCAAAGAAATAATTCAACGGGTCCCACTTGTGCATGTGTTGAAGGAAATATGCCCTAGAGGCAATAATAAATGTTATTATTTATTTCCTTATATCATGATAAATGTTTATTATTCATGCTAGAATTGTATTAACCGGAAACATAATACATGTGTGAATACATAAACCTACAGAGTGTCACTAGTATGCCTCTACTTGACTAGCTCGTTAATCAAAGATGGTTATGTTTCCTAACCATGAACAAGGAGTTGTTATTTGATTAACGGGATCACATCATTGGTTGAATGATCTGATTGACATGACCCATTCCATTAGCATAGCACCTGATCGTATAGTTTGTTGCTAGTGCTTTTCTTCATGACTTATACATGTTCCTATGACTATGAGATTATGCAACTCCCGTTTGCCCGAGGAACACTTTGGGTGCTACCAAACGTCACAACGAATCGGGTGATTATAAAGGTACATTACAGGTGTCTCCGAAGGTACATGTTGGGTTGACATATTTAGAGATTAGGATTTGTCACTCCGATTGTCGGAGAGGTATCTCTGGCCCTCTCGGTAATGCACATCACATAAGCCTTGCAAGCATTGCAACTAAATGTGTTAGTTGTGAGATGATGTATTACGGAACGAGAAAAGAGACTTGCCAAGAACGAGATTGAACTAGGTATTGGATACCGACGATCGAATCTCGGGCAAGTAACATACCGATGACAAAGGGAACAACGATGTTGTTATGCGGTCTGACCGATAAAGATCTTCAGAGAATATGTAGGAGCCAATATGGGCATCCAGGTCCCGCTATTGGTTATTGACCGAGAAGTGTCTCGGTCATGTCTACATAGTTCTCGAACCCGTAGGGTCCGCACGCTTAAAGTTTCGATGATGGTTATTATGAGTTTATATGATATTGATGTACCAAGGTTGTTCGAGTCCGGATGAGATCACGGACATGACGAGGAGTCTCGAAATGGTCGAGACATAAAGATTGATATATTGGAAGCCTATGTTTGGACTCGGAATCACTCCGGGTGAAATTGGGAATTTTACTGAGTACCGGGGTTACTGGAACCTCCCGGGGGTCAATGGGCCTTGATGGGCCTTAGTGGGAAAGAGAAAGGGGCCATATGCTGGCCGCAGCCTTCCCCCCTTCCCTAGTCCTATTAGGATTAGGAGAAGGTGGCGCCTCTCTTCCTCTCCCTTGGTCAAACCCTAGTTGGACTAGGATTTGGGGGGGGAATCCTACTCCTAGTAGGAGTAGGACACCCCTGGCGCGCCTCCTCCTGGCCGGCCAGCCCTCCCTTCCCTCCTTTATATACAGGGGGGGGCACCCCATGACACACAAGTTGATCATTGAGATCGTTCCTTAGCCGTGTGCGGTGCCCCCTTCCACCAAACTACACCTCGAATATACCGTTGCGGAGCTTAGGCGAAGCCCTGCGCCGGTGGAACATCATCATTGTCACCACGCCGTCGTGCTGACAAAACTCTCCCTCAACACTCGGCTGGATCGGAGTTCGAGGGACGTCATCGAGCTGAACGTGTGCAGAACTCGGAGGTGCCGTCGTTCGGTACTTGGATCGGTTGGATCGGGAAGAAGTACGACTACTTCCTCTCGTTATGTCAACGCTTCCGTTGCTGGTCTCGAGGGTACGTAGACAACACTCTCATCTCGTTGCTATGCATCACCATGGTCTTGCGTGATCGTAGGAAAATTTTTGAAATTACTCGTTCCCCAACAAGGCATCCGAGCCTGGTTTTATGCGTTGATGTCATATGCACGAGTAGAACACAAGTGAGTTGTGGGCGATACAAGTCATACTACCTACCAGCATGTCATACTTTGGTTCAGCGGTATTGTGAGATGAAGCGGCCCGGACCGACATTACGCCAGACGCTTACGCGAGACTGGTTTCACCGCTGTGAGCACTCGTTGCTTAAAGGTGATGGCGGGTGTCTGTCTCTCTCACTTTAGTTGAATCGAGTGTGGCTCGCCCGGTCCTTGAGAAGGTTAAACGGAGTCTATTTGACGAAGTATCGTTGTGGTTTTGATGCGTAGGTAAGAACGGTTCTTGCTCAGCCCGTAGCAGCCACGTAAAACTTGCAACAACAAAGTAGAGGACGTCTAACTTGTTTTTGCAGGGCATGTTGTGATGTGATATGGTCAAGACGTGATGCTATATTTTATTGTATGAGATGATCATGTTTTGTAACCGAGTTATCGGCAATCGGCAGGATCCATATGGTTGTCGCTTATTGTATGAAATGCAAACGCCATGTAATTGCTTTACTTTATCACTAAGGAGTAGCGATAGTCGTAGAAGCAATAGTTGGCGAGACGACAACGATGCTACGATGGAGATCAAGGTGTCGCGCCGGTGACGATGGTGATCATGACGGTGCTTCGGAGATGGAGATCACAAGCACAAGATGATGATGGCCATATCATATCACTTATATTGATTGCATGTGATGTTAATCCTTTATGCATCTTATTTTGCTTTGATTGACGGTAGCATTATAAGATGATCCCTTACTAAATTATCAAGAAGTGTTCTCCCGAGTATGCACCGTTGCGAAAGTTCTTCGTCTTTGAGACACCACGTGATGATCGGGTGTGATAGGCTCTACGTTCAAATACAACGGTGCAAAACAGTTGCACACGCAGAATACTCAGGTTATACTTGACGAGCTATGCATATAAGATATGACCTCGGAACACGGAGACCGAAAGGTCGGCGTGAATCATATAGTGGATATGATCAACATATTGATGTTCACCATTGAAACTACTCCATCACACGTGATGATCGGTCATGGTGTAGTTGATATGGATCACGCAATCACTTAGAGAATTGGAGGATATTTTTCTAAGTGGGAGTTCTTAAGTAATATGATTAATTGAACTTAAATTTATCATGAACTTAGTACCGATAGTATCTTGCTTGTCTATGATGTGTAGATAGATGGCTCGTCTGTTGTTCCGTTGAATTTTAATGCGTTCCTTGAGAAAGCAAAGTTGAAAGATGATGGCAGCAATTACACGGACTGGGTCCGTAACTTGAGGATTATCCTTATTGCTGCACGTAAGAATTACGTTCGGAAGCACCGTTAGGTGCCAGGCCTGATGCAAGGGCTGCGCCGAAGTTGTGAACGTCGGCAAAGCAAAGCGATGACTACTCTATAGTTCGATGTGCCATGCTTTACGGCTTAGAACCGGGACTTCAACGTCGTTTTGAACACCATGGAGCATATGAGATGTTCCAGAGTTGAAGTTAATATTCAGCGAATGCCCGGATTGAGAGATATGAAGTCTCCAATAAGTTCTATAGCTGTAAGATGGAGGAGAATGGTTCACGGTGAGCATATACTCGTAATGTCCGGATATAACAATCACTTGATTCAACTGGGAGTTAATCTTCCGGATGATTGCGTCATTGACAGAATTCTCCAATCACGCCTCCAAGCTACAAGAGCTTCGTGATGAACTATAATATGCAAGGGATGACCAAAACTATGCCCGAGCTCTTCGCGATCTTTGAAAGCATGGAGGTAGAAATCAAAAGGAGCATCAAGTGTTGATGGTTAACAAAACCACTAGTTTCAAGAAAAGGGCAAAGGAAAGAAAAGGAAACTTCAAAAGAGCGGCAAGCAAGTTGCTGATCAAGAGAAGAAACCCAAGTCTGGTCCTAAGCCTGAAACTGAGTGCTTCTATTGCAAGCAGGCTGGTCACTGGAAGCGGAACTGCCCCAAGTATTTGGCGGATAAGAAGGATGGCAAGGTTAACAAAGGTATATGTGATATACTTGTTATTGATGTGTACCTTACTAATACTCGCAGAGCACTGGTATTTGATACTGGTTCATTGCTAATATTTGCAACTCAAACAGGGCTACGGATTGCGAAGATTGGCTAAGGACGAGGTGACGATCTTGCGTGGGAAATGGTTCCAAAGTCGATGTGATCGCAGTCGGCACGCTACCTCTACATCTACCTTCGGGATTAGTATTAGACCTAAATAATTGTTATTTAGTACCATCGTTGAGCATGAACATTATATCTGGATCTTGTTTGATGCGAGACGGTTATTCATTTAAATCAGAGAATAATGGTTGTTCTATTTATATGAATAATATCTTTTATGGTCATGCACCATTAAAGAATGGTTTGTTTTTACTTAATCTTGATAGTAGTGATACACATATTCATAATGTTGAAACCAAAAGATGCAGAGTTGATAATGATGGTGCAACTTATTTGTGGCACTGCCGTTTAGGTCATATCGGTGTAAAGCGCATGAAGAAACTCCATCTTGATGGACTTTTGGAGTCACTTGATTATGAATCACTTGGCACTTGCGAACCGTGCCTTATGGGCAAGATGACTAAAACACCGTTCTCGGAACTATGGAGAGAGCAACAGATTTATTGGAAATCATACATACCGATGTATGTGGTCCAATGAATATTGAGGCTCGTGGCGGATATCGTTATTTTCTCACCTTCACAGATGATTTGAGCAGATATGGGTATATCTACTTAATGAAACACAAGTCTGAAACATTTGAAAAGTTCAAAGAATTTCAGAGTGAAGTGGAAAATCATCGTAACAAGAAAATAAAGTTTCTACGATCTGATCGTGGAGGAGAATATTTGAGTTACGAGTTTGGCCTACATTTGAAACAATGTGGAATAGTTTCGCAACTTACGCCACCGAACACCACAACGTAATGGTGTGTCCGAACGTCGTGTCGTACTTTATTAGATATGGTGCGATCTATGATGTCTCTTCTGATTTACCGCTATCGTTTTGGGGTTATGCTTTAGAGACGGCTACATTCACTTTAAATAGGGCACCATCTAAATCCGTTGAGACGACGCCTTATGAACTGTGGTTTGGCAAGAAACCAAAGTTGTCGTTTTTGAAAGTTTGGGGCTGCGATGCTTATGTGAAAAAGCTTCAACCTGATAAGCTCGAACCCAAATCGAGAAATGTGTCTTCATAGGATACCCAAAGGAGACAGTTGGGTACACCTTCTATCACAGATCCGAAGGCAAGATTTTTGTTGCTAAATTCGAAACTTTTTGGAGAAAGAGTTTCTCACGAAAGAAGTGAGTGGGAGGAAAGTAGAACTTGATGAGATAATCTGTATCTACTCCCTTATTGAGAAGTAGTACATCACGAAAAACAGTTTCGTGACACCTACACCAAATAGGGAGGAAGCTAATGATGATGATCATGAAACTTCAGATCAAGTTTCTACAGAACTTCGTAGATCAACGAGCAAGATCCGCACTGAGTGGTACGGTAATCCTATTCGGAAGTCATGTTACTAGAACATGATGAACCTCGAACTATGAAGAAGCGATGGTGAGCCCAGATTCCACAAAATGGCTTGAGGCCATGAAATCTGAGATGGGATCCATGTATGAGAACAAAGTGTGGACTTTGGTTGACTTGCCCGATGATCGGCAAGCAATTGAGAATAAATGGATCTTCAAGAAGAAGACCGACGCTGATGGTAATGTTATCGTCTATAAAGCTCGACTTGTTGCAAAAGGTTTTCAACAAGTTCAAGGGATTGACTACGATGAGACCTTCTCACCAGTGGCGATGCTTAAGTCCGTCCGAATCATGTTAGCAATTGCCGCATTTTATAATTATGAAATTTGGCAAATGGATGTTAAAACTGCATTCTGAATGGATTTACGGAAGAAGAGTTGTATATGATGCAACCAGAAGGTTTTGTCGATCCAAAGGGAGCTAACAAAGTGTGCAAGCTCCAGCGATCCATTTATGGACTGGTGCAAGCCTCTCGGAGTTGGAATAAACGTTTTGATAGTGTGATCAAAGCATTTGGTTTTATATGAGACTTTTGGAGAAGCTTTGTATTTACAAAAAAGTGAGTGGGAGCTCAGAGCATTTCGATATTATATGTGGATGACATATTATTGATCGGAAATGATATAGAATTTCTGGATAGCATAAAGGGATACTTGAATAAGAGTTTTCGATGAAAGACCTCGGTGAAGCTGCTTACATATTAGGCATTAAGATCTATAGAGATAGATCAAGGCGCTTAATAGGACTTTCACAAAGCACATACCTTGATAAAGTTTTGAAAAAGTTCAAAATGGATCGAGCAAAGAAAGGGTTCTTGCCGGTATTACAAGGTGTGAAGTTGAGTAAGACTCAATGCCCGACCACCGCAGAAGATAGAGAGAAATGAAAGATGTTCCTATGCTTCAGCCATAGGCTCTATCATGTATGCAATGCTGTGTACCAGACCTGATGTGTGCCTTGCTGTAAGTTTAGCGGCAGGTACCAAAGTAATCCAGAGTGGATCATCGGACAGCGGTCAAGAACATCCTTAAGTACTTGAGAAGAACTAAGGATATGTTTCTCATTTATGGCGGTGACAAAGAGCTCGTCAGAACGCAGTTACGTCGACGCAAGCTTTGACACTGATCCGGACGATTCTAAATCGCAAACCGGATCGTATTTACATTAAGCGGTGGAGCTGTCGGTTGGTGCAGTTCCAAACAAAGCGTCGTTATGGGATCTACATGTGAAGTTGAGTACATAGCTGCTTCGAAGCAGCTAATGAAGGAGTCTGGATGAAGGAGTTCATATCCGATCTAGGTGTTGTACCTAGTGTATCGGGTCCAATGAAAATCTTTTGTGACAATCTTGGTGCAATTGCCTTGGCAAAGGAATCCAGATTTCACAAGAGAACCAAGCACATCAAAAGACGCTTCAACTCCATCCGGATTTGGTCCGGTGGGAGACATAGAGATATGCAAGATACATACGGATCTGAATGTTGCGACCCGCTTGACTAAGCCTCTTCCACGAGCAAAACATGATCAGCACCAAGACTCCATGGGTGTTAGAATCATTCTTGTGTAATCTAGATTATTGACTCTAGTGCAAGTGGGAGATCAAGGAAATATGCCCTAGAGGCAATAATAAATGTTATTATTTATTTCCTTATATCATGATAAATGTTTATTATTCATGCTAGAATTGTATTAACCGGAAACATAATACATGTGTGAATACATAAACCTCTGAGTGTCACTAGTATGCCTCTACTTGACTAGCTCGTTAATCAAAGATGGTTATGTTTCCTAACCATGAACAAGGAGTTGTTATTTGATTAACGGGATCACATCATTGGTTGAATGATCTGATTGACATGACCCATTCCATTAGCATAGCACCTGATCGTATAGTTTGTTGCTAGTGCTTTTCTTCATGACTTATACATGTTCCTATGACTATGAGATTATGCAACTCCCGTTTGCCCGAGGAACACTTTGGGTGCTACCAAACGTCACAACGAATCGGGTGATTATAAAGGTACATTACAGGTGTCTCCGAAGGTACATGTTGGGTTGACATATTTCGAGATTAGGATTTGTCACTCCGATTGTCGGAGAGGTATCTCTGGGCCCTCTCGGTAATGCACATCACATAAGCCTTGCAAGCATTGCAACTAAATGTGTTAGTTGTGAGATGATGTATTACGAACGAGAAAAGAGACTTGCCAAGAACGAGATTGAACTAGGTATTGGATACCGACGATCGAATCTCGGGCAAGTAACATACCGATGACAAAGGGAACAACGATGTTGTTATGCGGTCCGACCGATAAAGATCTTCGTAGAATATGTAGGAGCCAATATGGGCATCCAGGTCCCGCTATTGGTTATTGACCGAGAAGTGTCTCGGTCATGTCTACATAGTTCTCGAACCCGTAGGGTCCGCACGCTTAAAGTTTCGATGATGTTATTATGAGTTTATATGATATTGATGTACGAAGGTTGTTCGAGTCCGGATGAGATCACGGACATGACGAGGAGTCTCAAATGGTCGAGACATAAAGATTGATATATTGGAAGCCTATGTTTGACTCGGAATCACTCCGGGTGAAATTGGGAATTTTACCGAGTACCGGGGTTACTGGAACCTCCCGGGGTCAATGGGCCTTGATGGGCCTTAGTGGGAAAGAGAAAAGGGGCCATATGCTGGCGCAGCCTTCCCCTTCCCTAGTCCTATTAGGATTAGGAGAAGGGGTGGAGCCCTCTCTTCCTCTCCCTTGGTCAAACCCTAGTTGGACTAGGATTTGGGGGAATCCTACTCCTAGTAGGAGTAGGACACCTGGCGCGCCTCCCTCCTGGCCGGCCAGCCCCTCCCTTCCCTCCTTTATATACTGGGGCAGGGGCACCCCATGACACACAAGTTGATCATTGAGATCGTTCCTTAGCCGTGTGCGGTGCCCCCTTCCACCAAACTACACCTCGAATATACCGTTGTGGAGCTTAGGCGAAGCCCTGCGCCGGTGGAACATCATCATCGTCACCACGCCGTCGTCTTGACGAAACTCTCCCTCAACACTCGGCTGGATCGGAGTTCGAGGGACGTCATCGAGCTGAACGTGTGCAGAACTCGGAGGTGCCGTATGTTCGGTACTTGGATCGGTTGGATCGGGAAGAAGTACGACTACTTCCTCTACGTTGCGTCAACGCTTCCGTTGCTGGTCTACGAGGGTACGTAGACAACACTCTCATCTCGTTGCTATGCATCACCATGGTCTTGCGTGATCGTAGGAAAATTTTTGAAATTACTACGTTCCCCAACATGTGTGTGTGCGTGAGAGAGAGAGACCCATCGGTCGATGCTCGTAAATACATCTTTCAGCCATATGCATTGCTGATGCTCAGTAAAAACTTAAATAGTTGACACAATCATATAGAACATCATAGCACACTGAACTTGCATACAAAAATTTGACGCAGGCGGCACAATCAGGATGGAAGCAGTGATGGCTACGGGTAGGGCTATGTTGAAACCAATGAACTCATACATAACGGTTCATCGTCTTTATCAATGACGGTGAAATATCTTGAATGCTATGCAAAGAAAACAAACAGACAACACAATAAGTTCTGCTAGCACATTAAGTTGACGTACAAACCTTTCTAAAAAAAGTTCGGGTACAAAATTAGAACAAGTCACAATCAAATGTACTAGCACATCAGTGCTTCACACCCATAGCTCGGATTTAACTAGTATCTGACAAGATTCAGTTGTTACCTCAAATTAGAGCACATCCAGGCAGCCAGCCCTGCCTCTTCTCCCAAAGTAGTGGCCTCCGCCGCGCGATGGAGTAGGCCCTGTGCCATCCATCGTTCCGAGCAACACGGGGAAAGTCTGACGTTGACTCTTGTAATGGACGTTGTCGACACACCCTGGCACCAGCGGCGGTGGCAGGACTTCGATTGATGGATTGACCACTTCTTCGACATGCACGAACACTCGATACAGGTACATCCGTAACGTGGTCCGCGGCGGCCTTGGTGGTGACGAATAGTACAACCCCGGTTCCTGCACCGGTATCTCAACACCAATCACCTTCGGTATGGTGGACGACTTCTTCATCAATGCCATAACTGTTAGAGCCCAGCTGTCTGGAGGAACAAACATACTTATGAGCTCACCTCCAAGGTCGTTGATAAGCTCATTCATGGACTCGCTATTCCAAGCACGTCGAGGCATGCCGTGGAAGGTAAGCTTTGTTAAAAACTCAAGCTCAGAGGGAACCGAGGCTCATCCTGGGTGCCACCGATCAAAGCTCACCAGCGTGCCATCACGAAATTGTGACAAAACCCGGTATCATCATAGATGTGGTGGGCTCCTACTTCCATGACAAAAAATCATGACTGAAAATGGGCTTTTCGTCCTGGGCGGGACGGAGACGCAGCTGCATGACATTCTTTGGGCCGTCAATGACGGGAAAAACCGTGGTAGAAGCGAGGGAGAGGAAAATTTCGGGGAGTTCCCGGTTACGGTGGGAGGTCGGGGGCCGAGCGATGCGCGTTTCTGATTCGTCTCCATCGTATCTAATTTTCCAAACACTTTTGCCCTTGTTCTGGACTCTAGTTTGTATGATTTGAATGGAACTAACTCGGACTGACGTTGTTTTCAGCAGAATTGCCATGATGTTGTTTTATGTGCAGAAAACAAAAGTTCTCGGAATGGCCTGAAACTCCACGGGATGTCTTATAAAAAATAAAAAAAAATCCTCGCCAAAGATGAAGACCAGGGGGCCCACACCCTGTCCACGAGGGTGGGGGCGCGCCCCCCTAGGGCGCGCCCCCTACCTCGTGGGCCCCCTAGACCTCCTCCGACGCCAATTCCAACTCTATATATTTGCTTTCAGAGAGAAAAAAATAGAGGAGAAGAAATCATCGCGTTTTACGATACGGAGCCGCCGCCAAGCCCTAAAACCTCTCGGGAGGGCTGATCTGGAGTCCGTTCAGGGCTCCGGAGAGGGGAATTTGTCGCCGTCGTCATCATCAACCATCCTCCATCACCAATTTCATGATGCTCACCGCCGTGCATGAGTAATTCCATCGTAGGCTTGCTGGACGGTGACGGGTTGGATGAGATTTATCATGTAATCGAGTTAGTTTTGTTAGGGTTTGATCCCTAGTATCAACCATGTTCTGAGATTGATGTTGCTATGACTTTGCTATGCTTAATGCTTGTCACTAGGGCCCGAGTGCCATGATTGTAGATCTGAACCTATTTTGATTTCATGAATATATGTGAGTTCTTGATCCTATCTTGCAAGTCTATAGTCACCTACTATGTGTTATGATCCGGCAACCCCGAAGTGACAATAATCGGGACCACTCCCGGTGATGACCATAGTTTGAGGAGTTCATGTATTCACTATGTGCTAATGCTTTGTTCCGGTTCTCTATGAAAAGGAGGCCTTAATATACCTTAGTTTCCATGAGGACCCCGCTGCCACGGGAGTGTAGGACAAAAGATGTCATGCAAGTTCTTTTCCATAAGCATGTATGACTATATACGGAATACATGCCTACATTACATTGATGAATTGGAGCTAGTTCTGTGTCACCCTATGTTATGACTTTTACATGATGAACCACATCCGGCATAATTATCCATCACTGACCCGGTGCCTACGAGTTTTCCATGTACTGGTTCTCGCTTATTTACTTTCCCGCTGCTACTGTTACAATCACTACAAAACACCAAAAATATTTACTATTGCTTGCACTACTCTTTTGTTACCGCTACCACCACTATCATATTACTTTGCTACTAAACACTTTGCTGCAGATACTAAGTTTCTAGGTGTGGTTGAATTGACAACTCAGCTGCTAATACTTGAGAACATTCTTTGGCTTCCCTTGTGTCGAATCAATAAATTTGGGTTGAATACTCTACCCTCGAAAACTATTGCGATCCCCTATACTTGTGGGTTATCAAGACCTTTTTCTGGCACCGTTGCCTGGGAGCATAGCTCTATTCTTTGATTCACTTGGGATTTATATCCGTTGGACACTATGAAGAACTTGAAAGACGCTAAGACAACAATTTATCCCTCAACTACGAGGGGAGGTAAGGAACTGCCATCTAGCTCTGCACTTGATTCACCTTCTGTTATGAGTAAGCTTGCGACACCTAAACCTGCTTCTACTATTCGTTCTGATATGTCGCATGTTATTGATGATGCCACTTCTGCTATGCATGATACTTATGATGAACTACTTCTATGCCTGATACTACTGTGCCCCTTAGTGAATATCTTGATGAAAAAATTGCTAGGGCTAGAGAGAAAGAAATTATTGAATCTGATTATAATGATGAAAGTGATGATGAAGATATGCCTATTATTCCTGAGGGTTATGTTTTTGATATGGAATCTTTTGCCGCTATTTTAGCCTGCAAAGATAGATATGAGCTCAAGAGGTTATTAGCTAAATGGAACAAAGAATCACTTAGAGATAAAATGAAACCCGACCTTGCTTTTGCTACTTCACCTATATGTGTTCCTGATAAGGATTATGAATTCTCTGTTGATCCTGATATAATTACTTTGGTTGAATCTGATCCTTTTAATGGTTATGAATCTGAAACTGTTGTGGCACATCTTACTAAGTTAAATGATATAGCCAACCTGTTCACTAATGATGAGAGATCGCGCTACTTTTATATACTTAAAATATTTCCGTTCTCATTAAAGGGTGATGCTAAGATATGGTTTAATTCTCTTGATCCTGGTTGTGTGCGTAGTCCCCAGGCTATGATTTATTATTTCTCTGCTAAATATTTCCCTGCTCATAAGAAACAAGCTGCTTTAAAGGAAATATACAACTTCGTGCAAATTAAAGAAGAGAGTCTCCCACAAGCTTGGGGGAGGCTTCTCAAGTTACTTAATGCTTTGCCTGATCATCCTCTTAAGAAACCTGAAATACTTGATATCTTTTATAATGGATTAACCGATGCTTCCAGAGATTACCTGGATAGTTGTGCTGGTTCTATTTTTAGGGAAAGAACACCGGATGAAGCTGAAATTCTATTGAATAATATGTTGACAAATGAAAATAATTGGGCACCTCCTGAGCCAGCTCCTCAGCCAGCTCCTGCTCCAATTACTGAGCCTATTCCTAAATCAACTCCGAAGAAGAGAGGTGTTCTGTTTCTCAGTCCCGAAGATATGCAAGAGGCGAAGAAATCTATGAAAGAAAAAGGTATTAGAGCTGACGATGTTAAGAATTTACCTCATATTGAAGGAATACATGGTCTTAATCTACCGCCTGTCGAAGAAACATATGATCTTAATCCCTTATTTATTGAAGAACCTCCTGATCTCGATATCCCGACACAGGTAGTAAAGGTAAATTCTCTCTATAGATATGATAAAGTTGAAGTCCCTCCTATTAAAGTTGCTAGTCAGTGCTTGGATGAGTTTGATAACTTTATGTTTAAGCAAGATGACTTCAATGCTTATTTTGGTAGACAATTAAAACTAAATGCTTATATGATTAAACGCTTGGGTGATTATATGGCTAATATTAGAGGTGAACTTAAACTTGTTAGCAAACATGCTTCTATGGTTACCACTCAAGTAGAACAAGTACTTAAGGCTCAAAAAGAAGTGCTTGATGAAATGAATAGTAAGAAAAATGATTATGATGTTAGAGTGGCTACTAGAACTGGTAGAATGACTCAGGAACCTTTGTATCCTGAAGGCCACCCTAAGAGAATCGAGCAAGATTCTCAGAGAAATAATATTGATGCACCTAGTTCTTCTAAAAAGAAGAAAAAGAAAAATGATAGAACTGTGCAAACTTCAAGTGAACCTATTGCTGAACCACCTGATAATCCAAATGATATCTCTATGACTGATGCTGAAACACAATCTGGTAGTGAACATGAACCTAGTGAAAATATTAATGATGATGTTCATGATGATGCTCAACCTAGTAATGTTAATGATGTAGAAGTTGAACCTGCTGTTGATCTTGATAACCCACAATCAAAGAATCAACGTTATGATAAGAGAGACTTTGTTGCTAGGAAACATGGTAAAGAAAGAGAACCATGGGTTCAGAAACCCATGCCTTTTCCTCCCAAACCATCCAAGAAAAAGGATGATGAGGATTTTGAGCACTTTGCTGAAATGATTAGACCTATCTTTTTGCGTATGCGATTGACTGATGTGCTCAAAACTAATCCTTATGCTAAATATATGAAAGATATCATTACTAATAAAAGAAAGATACCGGAAGCCGAAATTTCCACCATGCTTGCTAATTACACTTTTAAGGGTGGAATACCAAAGAAACTTGGAGATCCAGGAGTATCTACTATACCATGCTCCATTAAAAGAAATTATATTAAAACTGCTTTATGTGATCTTGGAGCCGGTGTTAGTGTTATGCCTCTCTTTTTATACCATAGACTTGACTTGAATAAGTTGACACCTACTGAAATATCTTTGCAAATGGCTGATAAATCAACTGCTATACCTGTCGGTATTCGTGAGGATGTGCCTGTTGTGGTTGCAAATGTTACTATTTTAACGGACTTTGTTATTCTTGATATTCCCGAGGATGATAGTATGTCTATTATTCTTGGAAGACCTTTTCTTAATACAGCAGGGGCAGTTATTGATTGCAACAAAGGAAATGTCACTTTTCATGTTAATGGTAATGAGCATACGGTACACTTTCCGAGGAAACAACCTCAAGTTCATAGTATCAACTCCATTGGAAAAATTCCATCGATTATATTTGGAGGTTTTGAATTTCCTCTTCCTACTGTCAAGAAGAAATATGATATACTTATTATTGGGGATGTGCATATCCCCGTCGAGGTAACTTAGTGTTATTCGAAATTTCTCCGGTTCCATGATTATCGAATGAGTTTGTTAACAAGACTTGATCAACCTTGTTAGTGGATTCTTTTTGATGAGCATGAGACGGATGAAACTAGAAGCACAAACTTCTGTACCCTCTCTATACTCTCTGTTATTTAGTATAAATAAAGTAAAAATAGTATTTTTCTGTCTGTTTCCTGACTTATCCGTGCAATATAAAAATATCCCGAAAATAAAAGTCCTTAGAATGACATGCCAATTTAATATGATTCTTTCAGGAATATTTGAGGATTTACTGTGCAAAAATTACCGCGGGGGGAGCTGCCACCTGGCCACGAGGGTGGAGGGCGTGCCCTACCCCCCTGGGCGCGCCCCCCTGCCTCGTGGGCCCATGGTGTCCCTCCTCCACTTATCCCAGCACCCATCTTCTTCCTCTTCCACCCACAAACCCGAAAAACCAACTCAAGCACGAGTTCCAGCCACTTTTGCTGTGATTTTCGATCTCCTTGCTCAAAGCACCTCTCACAAAACTGCTTGGGGAGATTGTTCCTTGGTATGTGACTCCTCCACTGGTCCAATTAGTTTTTTTCTAGTGTTTTATTCATTGCAAATTTATCCTGCATAGGTGACCATGTTCTTGAGCTTGCATGTCAAATTTAGATGGTTCCAAGTAGTTCCAATGCTTGATATAGGCTCTAGGCACTTGTAGGAGTAGTTGCTATCAGTTTTATTTAAGTTGGTTCACTTTTTTTTAAGTTACTAAAAATTTCAGATTATTTCAGAAAAATAATGAAGAGACTTTTGAGGGGCTCATCGAGCCGAAGCTCAAAGGAGAAGCAAAATGAAGAAGCTCAGAGGCCCAAATATAATTTGCCTCGTACCGCGGAGATACGGTCGTGTGAATGGCCTTCTGATAATTTCTTGAGAGAGGCCGGGATTTATGAGGATTTCTATTCATTGATTGAGAATGCTGGCCTCACCAACTTCGTCCGCGACCAACGTCCTCAGTATCTCTTACTCACAAATACTTTTGTGCAAAACTTCTACTTTTCCCTAAGGAATCACCTCCTTCGGTAGAATTTCATTTATATGACGTTGTTAAGAAGATACCATTAGCTGACTTTTGCAAGTTTTGCAACATACCCCCTGAGGGTACCTTAGATGAACCCCACCGTCATGAGGTGGATGCGTTCATTAAAACTATTTCTGTGGGAGAAACCAGGAAGGTTTCTGATGCAAGGATCACTGGCATACATTTTCCTGTATTACGCTATTTTGCCTTATTTGCTAGTCGATGCTTGATTGGTCGCGGGTACTGTGGGAACCCTAGTGTTCCTGATATTATTATTCTGTTCCATGGTTTATACCGCGACAACACTGTTAGCATGGGTGGAATTGTTACTAGACGGTTGAGTCTGAACCGTACTAATGCCCCCATCTTTGGAGGCATTTATGCTTCACGCCTCGCTGCACACTTTAACATAACTATTAGGCATTATGAGAAAGAAGAAAAATTGCTTCCTAGTGCTTATCTAGATTATAAGAGGATGATAGCACATGATTTTCTCGTTAAGGGAAGGGATGAAGAGCTCAAATATAAATTATTATTTCATAAACATCATCCTGAAACTATTACCTTGCCTGCTCCTTCTTTGTTTAATTTTGTAGGACCCTATCTCGTTACGTGGGCTGCCGTCCAAGCTTATCGAAATCCTGCACCAGCCCCGGAACCGGAACAACAAGATAAGCCTCCACGACAATCTGTTTATTCTTGGGATCCAGAGATGACTGTCAGCCAGTGGCAGTCAGAGTCTTCTTCATCACAGTATGATCCCAGCTATTCCTCATCGCAATACGACCCCAGCTACACCTACGGGTATCCGCCAGGCTATCCCTGGCAATAGACCAACTTAGGCCAAAGGCCTAAGCTTGGGGGAGTACGTATTTCTCACCGACATTACATTTATGTTCACACACACTCATTGCTAGATGTCGGTGCTCATACTCTTTCACTGTAATATCCATGCTAGTTTATTTTTTCCTGCTTTCTTCTTGTGTGTTAGTTAAACCTTAAGAAAAACCAAAAAAATTAGTAGTAGTTTATTTTTCTGCTGTAGTAGTAATTAAAAAGAAAACCCAAAAATATTTCCCGTTCTTCTTTTGCTTATTGGGAGCTTTCCCGTGTAAATAGTTTTATTTTCTTTTCTTTTCTTTGGGGGTCAGTAGGAGAAGACTATAATTAAATTGTTAAAGTGGCTCTTATATGCATTATTGTTGAATTAACCAAGAGCCCATATTGCCTTGTCTTCTCCTGCTTATTGAATGCTCGCAGATTCCAGCTTAGTCCAATGCACGTGCACTCTTATTATTATTCACATCGTTCGGTCGTGCAAGTGAAAGGCAATTATGATGATATATGATGGACTGACTGAGATGAGAAAAGCTGGTATGAACTCGACCTCTTTTGTTTTTGTAAATATGATGAGTTCATCGTTCTTGATTCAGCTTATTATTAATAAACATGTTTGCAATGACAATTAGAGATCATAGTTGCTTATGCCATGCTTGATTAGCTATGAGTTATAATGGTTTACCTTGCGTGCCAACATGCTATTGAGATGGTTATGATGTGGTATGATGGGGTGATATCCTCCTTTGAATGATTTAAGTGACTTGACTTGGCACATGTTCACGCATGTAGTTGAAACAAATCAACATAGCCTTCACGATATTTATGTTCATGGTGGATTATATCCTACTCATGCTTGCATCCAATGTTTATTAATTTTAATGCATGTACATGGCTGTTGTCGCTCTCTAGTTGGTCGCTTCCCAGTCTTTTGCTCGCCTTCACTTGTACTAAGTAGGAATACTGCTTGTGCATCCAATCCCTTAAACCCCAAAATTATTCCACATGAGTCCACTATACCTTCCTATATGCGGTATCTACCTGCCGTTCCAAGTAAATTTGTATGTGCCAAACTCTAAACCTTCAAATAAACATTCTGTTTTTTATGCTCGAATAGCTCATATATCAACTAAGGCTGCCCTTATCTTCCATGTTAGGCGGGTTATTCTCAAGAGGAGTGGACTCCGCTCCTCACTCACGAGAAAATGGTTGGTCACCGGGATGCCCAGTCCCATGCTTTATGCAAACTAAATCAAAATTAATTGCAAACAAAACTCCCCCTGGGACCTGATGTATGTTGGAGGCACTCGTTGTTTCGAGCAAGCCATGGATTGATGCTTGTTGGTGGAGGGGGAGTATAAACTTTACCATTCTGTTTCGGAACCGCCTATAATGTGTGTGACATGGAAGATATCACCATCTCTTAGTTGCTACGTTGACAATGAAAGTATACCGCTCAAAATATAATTTATCTCTATTTCAAAACCGAGCTCTGGCACCTCTACAAATCCCTGCTTCCCTCTGCGAAGGGCTTATCTATTTACTTTTATGTTGAGTCATCACCCTCTTATTAAAAAGCACTAGCTGGAGAGCGCAGCTGTCATTTGCATTCATTACTATTAATTTATATTGGGTATGAATATGACTGGATCTCTTTTACCATGAATTACAATGTCTAGTCAGTCCTTGATCTTTAAAGGTGCTCTGCATTTATGTTTTGCTGTCTCAAAAAGGGCTAGCGAGATACCATCTTGTTATATCATATTATGATTGTTTTGAGAAAGTGTTGTCATCTGAGATTTATTATTATCGCTCGCTAGTTGATTATGCTATTGATATGAGTAATTATGAGATCTGAGAATTATTGCAAATGTGGTTAGTTATAATCTTTGCTAAAAACCCGAATGCTGGCTTTACATATTTACAACAACAAGAGCAAACAGAGTTTGTAAAAGTTTTTCTTTCTCTTTCAGTTTGTCAACTGAATTGCTTGAGGACAAGCAAGGTTTTAAGCTTGGGGGAGTTGATACGTCTCCGTCGTATCTACTTTTCCAAACACTTTTGCACTTGTTTTGGACTCTAACTTGTATGATTTGAATGGAACTAACCCGGACTGATGCTGTTTTCAGCAGAATTGCCATGATGTTGTTTTATGTGCAGAAAACAAAAGTTCTCGAAATGACCCGAAACTCCACGGGATGTCTTATAAAAAATAATAAAAAATTCTCGCCAAAGATGAAGACCAGGGGGCCCACACCCTGTCCACGAGGGTGGGGGCGCCCCCCTAGGGCGTGCCCCCCTACCTCGTGGGCCCCCTGGACCTCCTCCGACGCCAATTCCAACTCTATATATTTGCTTTCGGAGAGAAAAAAATAGAGGAGAAGAAATCATCGCGTTTTACGATATGGAGCCGCCGCCAAGCCCTAAAACCTCTCGGGAGGGCTGATCTGGAGTCCGTTCGGGGCTCCGGAGAGGGGGATTCATCGCCGTCGTCATCATCAACCATCCTCCATCACCAATTTCATGATGCTCACCGCCGTGCGTGAGTAATTCCATGATAGGCTTGCTGGACGGTGATGGGTTGGATGATATTTATCATGTAATCGAGTTAGTTTTGTAAGGGTTTGATCCCTAGTATCCACCATGTTCTGAGATTGATGTTGCTATGACTTTGCTATGCTTAATGCTTGTCACTAGGGTCCGAGTGCCATGATTTCAGATCTGAACCTATTATGTTTTCATGAATATATGTGAGTTCTTGATCCTATCTTGCAAGTCTATAGTCACCTACTATGTGTTATGATCCGGCAACCCCGAAGTGACAATAATCGGGACCACTCCCGGTGATGACCATAGTTTGATGAGTTCATGTATTCACTATGTGCTAATGCTTAGTTCCGGTTCTCTATTAAAAGGAGGCCTTAATATCCCTTAGTTTCCATTAGGACCCGCTGCCACGGAGGGTAGGACAAAAATGTCATGCAAGTTCTTTTCCATAAGCACGTATGACTATATAATGGAATACATGCCTACATTACATTGATGAATTGGAGCTAGTTCTCTGTCAACCTATGTTATGACTGTTACATGATGAACCACATCTGGCATAATTATCCATCACTGATCCGGTGCCTACGAGTTTTCCATATACTGGTTCTTGCTTATTTACTTTCCCGCTGCTACTGTTACAATCACTACAAAACACCAAAAATATTTACTATTGCTTGCACTACTCTTTTGTTACGCTACCACCACTATCTTATTACTTTGCTACTAATCACTTTGCTGCAGATACTAAGTTTCCAGGTGCGGTTGAATTGACAACTCAGCTGCTAATACTTGAGAACATTCTTTGGCTTCCCTTGTGTCGAATCAATAAATTTGGGTTGAATACTCTACCCTCGAAAACTATTGCGATCCCCTATACTTGTGGGTTATCAGTTTCTCTCGTACACGTACGCGCGTGTGTGCGAGGCGTTGGCTCTAACTGAACCCGAGCGAGGCGTTGGGCTCTAACTGAACCCGAGCGATTGCACTTTGCAGCGACGCTACATCGAACCCGAGCGATCGATCGATGGTTGTTAATCGAACCCGCCGAGCGATTCTTCGCTACTACAGCTAATCGAAGCCGATCGATGCTGCCTCTGGGATGAATAGTGAGCGCTATGGGGGCGGGGGGGTGGATGAACAGTGAGAGGTGGCGTTACCTCTGGATGAACAGGACCCCGTGGTGTGGTGGAGGGCTGGATGAACAGTAGACGGTGGACGGGTGCCCGTGGAGGGGTGGATGAACAGGACCCCGTGGTGTGGAGGGCTGGATGGACAGTAGACGGTGGAGGGGTGCCCGTGGAGGGGTGGTTGAACAGGACCCCGTGGTATGGAGGGCTGGATGAACAGTAGATGGTGGAGGGGTGGTTGAACAGTAGCCGGTGGAGTAGCGTGCGGTGGAGGCTGGATGAACAAGAGCCTGTGGAGGCTGGAGGAGGTCGACGGTGGAGATGAACAAGATCCGTGGAGTCCTGCTTTTGCGGCACGCCACACCCTCCCGGCGAACAGGACCCCATTTAGACCGTGGCGCCCAACACAAGTCCGTTTGGCCCATTTTGCGGTACGCCACACCCTCCCGATCAACAGGACCCCGCTTCGCTGTAGGAGGTCCGCTTCTCCGCTTTTGTGGTACACTGCACTTCTCCCGGCGAACAGGATCCTGTTTTGAACGTGGCTGGTCGAACACAAGGCCGTTTCCTCCGTTCTGTGCTACGCCAGGCCTCGTTTCCATCGCCTGTTCTGTCCAAGCCCTCCCGATGAACACGACGCATTCCGTTGCCTCCCCATGAACACGAGGCATTCCGTTGCCTCCCCATGAACACGACGACGACGCTGTTTCTCTGTTCCGACACAGCCATGTACACGAGCCCTCGCCGTACGTATGCACGAGTAGGGCGTTCGAGACCCCGCCAGATGTACACATACGCGGCGTATTTTTTCCCTGCACCGCCGCTGTGCGACGTGTACATGCTACGCGGCGCGTCTACTACGACACGTCGCGCTTCTACTACGACACGTGCGGCGCCTCTACATCCACCAAGATATATGTACGCACACGTCACGACCAGAATGACAACGCCACGTGCGCTTCACCAGGTGGGTCCCGTCTGCCGAGCACTTCCTTGCGTGCGAAGATGTAGCTGGTGGGTCCCAGCAGTGGGGAAACATTTTTTGCAAAATACGGTGGCCCGTCCGTGGGTCCCTGCTGTCGTCGAGGAATAATTATTTTGCACGTAATAAGGAGGCACTTCCTTGCCGGGCCGTGGACCTAGCTGTCACCTCTCCACGCATACCCACGCCCGATGGAAGCCGCCTTGACCACTTTGACCACCCGCCGAGAGCACCAGTGGCGGTGGACGATGGCGAGGCCTAGGAAGGGACGACGCGGAGCCGGGAAGACGCGGTAGTGGATGCCCACGCGTAGAGGAGTACGAGGGTTCACTGGTTCGCTGCGGTGTGAGGCTGCCGTCACCGCAGAATAACAGGGGGTGTCAGTGTCAAAACCAGCGGATCTCGGGTAGGGGTCCCGAACTGTGCGTCTAGGCGGATGGTAACAGGAGACAAGGGACACGATGTTTTTACGCAGGTTCGGGCCCTCTCGATGGAGGTAAAACCCTACTCCTGCTTGATTAATATTGATGATATGGGTAGTACAAGAGTAGATCTTCCACGAGATCAAGGAGGCTAAACCCTAGAAGCTAGCCTATGGTATGATTGTTGGATGTCCTACGGACTAAAACCCTCCGGTTTATATAGACACCGGAGAGGCTTAGGGTTACACAGAGCCGGTTACAATGGTAGGAGATCTACATATCCGTATCGCAAAGCTTGCCTTCCACGCCAAGGAAAGTCCCAGCCGGACACGAGACGAAGTCTTCAATCTTGTATCTTCATAGTCCAGAGTCCGGTCAAGGTATAGTCCGCCATCCAACACCCCTAATCCAAGACTCCTCAAGAGCTCCAACCAGGCTTCAATGACGCATTTAGTCCGGGCGCAAAATTGTCTTCGGCATTGCAAGGCAGGTTCTCCTCCAAATTCCGTGTACCTGTTGAATAATGTCGGCTTTTTGCAAATGTAGCGCTCCTTGGCTTCTACGCCCAATAATGGCCGTCTCCCACTTGTCAAATGAATACGTAAAGTCTGGGTGTTTTTACATTCACACCCTTAGCCGTGTAAATGAGCCGCCTATTTAAAGTGACGAGGATTTAGATCCAAACCACACCTTCTCCCCACCGCGAGTATTCATCAGAGCGCATCCGACAAAGGTCCATTCCACCATGGCCCGCCGTCGCAACTCCTCCTCTCGCCCTTCCAGCCCTCGGCCTGGAGATTGGGAGAGATGCTCCATCCCGCACAGCGAGCTAGTGTCGCTTCAGACCAAGGGATTCCTCCCCCCGGCCTATATGGTCCCGGTTCGAGCCGGACTTGCCACCTATAATGGAGGAGAGCAAGCGGAGAGCGCCCCCAGTCCCTCCAAAGGAGAGCGGGTATGCCTTGTCCCTTATTTAATAAGAGGACTCGGATTTCCAATTCATCTGTTTCTCCGAGGGCTTCTGGAGTTCTATGGCCTCCAGTTGCACAACCTCACGCCTGCCTCCATATTGCATATCGCGGGCTTCGTAGCCCTTTGCGAGCGGTTCTTGGGTGTTGAGGCTCATTTCGCGCTGTGGAAGAGGCTATTCTGCCTGGTGCCCTGTTCTCAGGAGGGGTCAATATATCAAGTGGGCGGAGCCGAAGTGTGGCGCATCGCTGGGAGCGGATATTTATCCGGAACCCCAAAGAAGGCGTCCGAGAATTGGCCTTCGGAATGGTTTTATATAGAGGACGTCCCGTTGCCGGATCCTATTCGGATTGGCCTCCCTGAGTTCGACAACGCTCCGCTGAAGAAGCGCCTAAGCTGGCGTCCATGGAGCCCTCAAAGGGAAAGTGACAAGGACGTCCTTTACCTGATGGGCCGGATAAGATTATTAGCTCATTCCGGACTAACCATGATTGGAGTCATGGCCGTATGCATCATGCGCGGGGTGCAGCCGCTTCAATATAGAGGCCACCCTATGTGGGACTTCAACGGGGAGGTAGACGCCACCCGTCACGGCCGTAAGGGGCCGGACTCGGCTGCCGCTCTGATAAAGATCTTGTCCACTTTGTACAAGGGAGAAGAGGAGGAATTCCTCTGCGTCAACCCTCAAGGTGGATTTACAACGTATAATCCTCCAAACTGGGTAAATGGACACTTTTACTTGACCACCCGTTTTGTATTCCCATTATCAAATATATAGTCTAACGACTTCAATGCAGGAACTGCGCCAGGCTGTTAAAGAAATAAACAGGCCCCGTCCACAACCCGAGGATCCGGGACGGTCCCTCGACTCGGCCTCCCAAGAGGATCCGAACACATCCGTGGAGGTAATTGATGGGGTGTTTCATCAATTGAGCAAGGACAACGCCTTGGTGGCCATTACGGCCGATTACCAGGGCTACTCCCAGCCTCCCAGGTAACTGAGACCGAAATCCCAGCACTTCGAAAAGGGACCCGTCCTCGCGTGTTTTCGATTACCGTATAACAACCGCGTTTTGCAGAGGAGGTCCTTGAGGCGGGAGGCCGAGCCTGCGGCGGCTAGCCAACGAGGGGCCGCAAGGCCCCAGGGGCTGAAAAGGAGTGCGGTCTGGACTGAGATGCCGGCGCAAAGGTATAACGCGCCATCTCATCCCCTGGTGTTATTCCTTCAAGGCATATTAACACTCGTGCTCTCTTTAGGACAAAGAGACCTCGCCGGACTATATCCGGAGAGGCTGTCAACCGCGCCTCCACCAGCCAGGCTCCAAAGCCTGGTCCGGAGGCGGAGGCGAACACGAGGCACGCACCGGACGCTCCTCCAACAGAGGATGCGGACAGGCTATCTGCCACAAATTCCGAGGTGGAGAGTGCCATGAACCACCGTGTCGGTGTACTAGAGTAGGGGTACCCTAGTATCCCGAACTCGTGCACGGGCAGTTGCAGCACCCCGCTGCGGGGCTGGCCTGGTGACCGCCAAGGTCCTCCGCGGCTCCTTTGGAGCCATTCAAGAACAAAGTATTCAAGACCCCGCAAGAGGAGCTTGCCGGAAGGCCACTCAGGCACGAAGGAAACAAGACCCGGCAAGAGGAGCTTGCCGGAAGGCTTGGTGAGCGACAAGCTCCCAAGCGCGACAAGGATTCAGTCAGCGGCAAGGCGCTTGCAGCGGCAAGCAACTCTTTTCATCTCCGCCCACTCATCCACCAACGTGTCGCCATGGGGCCATTCTAGGCGTGCGTGTCAAAGGGCTGTGCAGCCAGCGGGAGCAGCGATAAGCGGCCGACAAGCTTACCATCATGGAAAACGGTGGTGCACTTGACGGTCCTCGTTGCCTTCGCTTAGGCGATGGGACGGCATTTATTGATCTTGTCCCTTGCACGTCGAGTTAGGTATATGCACCGTGTATAATCGTATAAGTCGGTGTACCAACTACTGTTTTTCCATTTGTACCCTCATCTACGCTTGCCACTGTCGGTGACCCTTGAGCCTATAAAAGGAGGCCCAAGTGCAACGTAGAAGGGGTTCGCCCGCTCGTTCATTCGACTCATTCAAGACAACACTCACTCAGGCTAGGTTTTGTAGCTCCCATTGCTCCCTAGCAAGAACACAATACAATCAACCAAGCAGCAGTAGGAGTATTATCTCTCCGGAGAGCTCCGAAGCTGGGTAAACTGCTCGTGTGCATCGCCTCGATCTGCTCTTTGTGCAATCTCCGCCCCCCTCCGAACCAAGCAGCAGCAGCAGTCACACGAGCAGCAGCAGTAGTAGGTGTTCGTGGGTCACGATCAGCTTCCCCGACATCTTTGGCGCGCCAGGTAGGGGGCGTCGAGGCTGTGTGAACCTGGTTCAGCGGTCACACGAGCAACTTCTTCATCACCTTCATCAACATGCCACCGAAGAAGAAGTCTTCGGCGGCAGCAGAGCCGTCCGCGTCAAACCCACCACCACCAGAGCTGACGAGTGGTGGGGAAGACGCTGGCGGAGGAACGAGCGTCGTCGAGGGAGCCCACGACGCTGCCAAGTCCAAGGACAAGACGGCGCAGACCTCGGCGTCCGGATACGCACCGCGTCCATCTCAGGAGGCGCGGGACCGACAGCGTCATGGCGCTCGCGGCGCCATACGCTCGTTGGATCAAGGCCAAGCTGGAGGATCCCGAGGCCCTCGAGACCAGCATGCACGCCAAAGATGCTTGGTACGAAGCGAGTACGATCGCTCGACGGGATGCTGCTCCTTCTAACTTGGTTATAAGTCCGAGCATATCCTGTTCTCGCGCCGCACGCCATTGCCTCCCACCACTCCAGCGGAAGCCTTGGCGAGCTCAACTCCTTCTAGACTACCCTCCAACGGCCGACAAGGTCGACGAATGGAGGGCCACCATCCAGAGTCTCATCAGCTTTGCCAACGGCGACACTCCGCGGCAACCAACTGCATCCTTGCCGCGGCGGGACGACAAGGCACGAGCCGGTGGCGACGAAACCTATGGGGGTGCAACCACCATGCACTCCCATCCAGAAGGCCAAGATCACCAGCTCCTCGGATCCACCTCGACAGCGACTCCACCGCGTCGTCGGATCCACGAGCTCGCCGTGATCAGCACCAAGTTCTTCAAGAACGGCAACAAGAAGACGCTCGAACCCGCATCGAACGCCGAAGAGAAGCGCAGCGTCAATCCGACCAGCGCGCTGGGCCCGCTGTCGACATGCAAGCGCCAGGGGAACCAGGTGACTTGCCGTACGCGGTAGGTTGCCCTGCGTTCACCCGTGAGCTGCGGCAAGTCCAGTGGCCCGACAAGAAAAATTTCAAGCCAGATGTGCCAGACCACAACGAATCGTGTCCTGCGGTAGCGTCGATAATTTGATCGATGCGGGGGAGGGGGAAGGGATCCTTTGGGCAGGCCTTGTTAAGGTCTTTAAAATCAACGCACAGGCGCCAGGATTTGTCCTTCTTTGGTAACATCACCAGGTTTGCTAGCCAGTCCGGATGTTTTATATCTCTGATGAATCCGGCCTCCAATAGCTTGGCTAGCTCCTCTCCCATGGCCTGTCTCTTAGGTTCGGAAAAACGCCGAAGAGCCTGTTTGACTGGCTTGAATCCTTTTAGGATGTTTAAGCTGTGTTCGGCCAGCCCGCATGGGATTCCTGGCATGTCTGAAGGGTGCCAGGCGAAAATGTCCCAGTTCTCCCGTAGGAATTCTCGCAGTGCGGCGTCTACACCGGGGTTTAATTGTGCCCCGATGGAAGCTGTTTTATTGGGGTCCGTTGGATGGACCTGGAATTTGACTATTTCGTCCGCTGGTTTAAAGGAGGTGGGCTTGGATCTTTTATCGAGTACTACATCGTCCCTGTTCACCGTGGGAGCTTAGCGCAGCCAGTTCCTCACCTGCTAGGGCTTCGTGATAGTGCCTCAAGGGCCGCATGGCTGTCTTATTTTCGGGCGCTGAGTGCTATGTCCGGATCACTAGCGAGAGTGATAATTCCGCTCGCCCGCATCTTGAGCTTCATGTACCAGTAATGGGGTATTGCTTGAAGATTGTAAACGCTTCCGCCCTAGTAAAGCGTGGTATCCGCTATCGAACGGGCCACATGGAACGTGACCTCTTCGACCTGTAATTATCCGCGTGCGAACACCACATCTAGTGTGATTTTTCCTGTACAGCGTGCTTCCCGACTAGGGATTATTCCTCTAAAGGTTGTGCTGCTTCGCTCAATGCGGTTCCAGTCTATTTCCATTTTTTGAAGGGTTTCCTCATAAATGACGTTCAATCCGCTGCCTCCATCCATGAGTACCTTTGTAAGGCGAAAGCCGTCCACTATTGGACTGAGGACCAATGCGGCTGGTGCTCGGGCTGTTCGGAATTTAGGTTCATCATCGGCATTAAAAGTAATAGCCGTGTCACTCCATGGGTTTATTATTGCTACTTGGTAGACTTCGGCAAGGCAGCGGAGTGTTCTTTTTTTCATATTATTTGATGCGAAAGTCTCGAAGACTGTTGATACCGTATTGGTGTCCCTGGGGTGGCTTTCTGTGGCCTCCGGAATTAGGAGATCTTCGCCAATTTTGGCCACTTGCCGGAGTATCCTACATGCTCTAAGGCTGTGAGTTGTTGTGGTGCCCTCTGTAATGTGAATTTTACAGGGTCCATTAAGCCATCCTTCCAGTACGGTTCCATGCCCTGTAGAGGGTTTTTTCTTTTTGGTGTTTAACCCGGGTGTCTGACGATGATGCACCCTTTTATTTCGGACTGGGTTTGTATTCGTATCGGATCGTCCCAAAATTTTATTTCGGTTTTCAGCGCTTTCCATCGCACAAGATTTTCAGATTATGGACGCCAAGTCAGCGGCGCGTAATATCACGGCGACTTATGGCGTTGAGGATTCCTTGTCCGCAATTATTGCGAAGATTGAGGTTGCGCCTTCCTCACGGCAGTCCTTTATCCTGTTCCTAACCAGGAGGAATCTGGCCCAGTAATGATGTACTGTTTCTTCGGGCTTTTGCCCGATTTGGGATAGATCGCTTATGTTTGGGTGGGTGGGTGTAATTAAATCCGAAACCTCACCCAATCTGAGACTCAGAGGCCAAGGAGTTTCCGAACTCGAGAGTTTGGATTCTTGGATGTTGTCCAATGAATCCAGCCGATCGCCTGACTCTAAGTTCAGGTCTTGAGTGATATCCTCCTCCGCAGTATCCGCTTGAGGATCGGGAATCCGTACGTAGCTAGTCCTTAAGATAGATGAAGGGTCGCCGCACTGTCCCTCTACCACGGCAACGTGATGGGTGACTTGGGGAGAGTTAATCTCCCTTAGATCGGGTTTCGGTCCAATCTGGTCGTAATCCGTAGCGACTCCCCGGGCGGCGATGCGATCCAAGAGCTCGTTTATGGAAGAGAGCTCCATGGGATCTAACTGCTCGGCGAGTTCCGAGCTGACATGAAGATTGCTTTTGATGACCCGAGAGGTCATCGTCGGCGCAGCAGCCAAACAGGCGGTCATAAGAAAACCACCTAGCCGGAGAGTTTGGCCGACAGCCAAAGCTCCCTTAGCAACGGTGCCGTCTTTAAAGACGGGATAAGGCATCCTTCCTGATGGCGACGACACAGAAGAACTCTCAATGAAAGCACCAATGTCGGTGTCAAAACCGGCGGATCTCGGTAGGGGGTCCCTTATCGTGTGCGCCTAGGCGGATGGTAACAGAGACAAGGGACACGATGTTTTACCCAGTGTTCGGCCCTCTCGATGGAGGTAAAACCCTACTCCGCTTGATTAATATTGATGATATGGGTAGTACAAGAGTAGATCTACCACGAGATCAAGGAGGCTAAACCCTAGAAGCTAGCCTATGGTATGATTGTTGGATGTCCTACGGACTAAAACCCTCCGGTTTATATAGACAACGGAGAGGGTTAGGGTTACACAGAGTCGGTTACAATGGTAGGAGATCTACATATCCGTATCGCCAAGCTTGCCTTCCACGCCAAGGAAAGTCCCATCCGGACATGGGACGAAGTCTTCAATATTGTATCTTCATAGTCCAGGAGTCTGGCTGAAGGTATAGTCCGGCCATCCGAACACCCCCTAATCCAGGACTCCCTCAGGGGGTGTGGGTGAGTAGAGGGATGGCCTGGCCAGCGGTGGGAGTAGTAGGGGGCGGTGAGGCCTCCGCCGCATCGCAGCCAGCCACGGGAGGGAGGAGCACGAGGCACGACCGGCGCTGGTTTGGGTGGCTGGAGCAAGAAGACCAGAGGTTGAAGAAGCACTACGGCCGTTGGATAGATATCGCACGGTCACTGGAGCTAGAATCGTGCATATTGACTAAGTTGACAAAGTCCTCCGTCCCCGTCAACTTAGTAGGCCCACAAGTCAGCCTGCCACTATACTGGGTCCCAGCTAACAGGGGGAGTATTCATTTTTTGTGTGCGTAATAAGGAGGCACTTCCTTGCGTGCGAAGATATAGCTGGTGGGTCCGAGCTGTCAGTGGTGGTAACGTTTTTTTCTTGAAATACAGAGGCCCTTTCGGTGGGTACCTGATGTCAGGTGGAGGAATCATTATTTTGCGCGTAATAAGGAGGCATTTCCTTCCGTGCGGCCGTTGTCGGTGTCAAAACCGGCGGATCTCGGGTAGGGGGTCCCGAACTGTGCGTCTAGGCCGGATGGTAACAGGAGACAAGGGACACGATGTTTTTACCCAGATTCGGAACCTCTCGATGGAGGTAAAACCCTACTCCTTCTTGATTAATATTGATGATATGGGTAGTACAAGAGTAGATCTACCACGAGATCAAGGAGGCTAAACCCTAGAAGCTAGCCTATGGTATGATTGTTGTATGATGGAGTTGATGTCCTACGGACTAGAACCCTCCGGTTTATATAGACACCGGATAGGGTTAGGGTTACACAGAGTCGGTTACAATGGTAGGAGATCTCGAATATCCGCATCGCCAAGCTTGCCTTCCACGCCAAGGAAAGTCCCATCCGAACACGGGACGAAGTCTTCAATCTTGTATCTTCATAGTCCTGGAGTCCGGCTGAAGGTATAGTCCGGCTACCCGAACACCCCCTAATCCAGGACTCCCTCAGTAGCCCCTGAACCAGGCTTCAATGACGACGAGCCCGGCGCGCAGATTGTCTTCGGCATTGCAAGGCGGGTTCCTCCTCCAAGTTCTTCAAGAAGATTTTAAATACCAAGGATAGTGTCCGGCTCTGCAATATAAGTTTCCACATATTGCCATAGAGAGAATAATATTAACACAAATCTAATCTGCTGACGTATTCCGCAGCATGACATCACACTACGGCCAAGTCCTTTACTCGAATCGTTTTCACTTTTCCACCTCAGCACGTCTTGCGAGGCGGTTTCCTTGGCACGTCTTGTCAAAGCAGAGATCGTGTCCCTCTTTTACGGGATTCTCATCAATACGGACGTGGGTAACCCAATCGTGCCCGTTAGCACGTTTCCTCGATTAAAGGCGAGTCCCAAACAGTTACGGGGAGGGCTCTTGGTATTCAACCTCTTATAAAGACACCGAGGCCTTACTCCTTTTTCCAATCTCAAACGAGTTCGCCCGTTGCCTCGAGTTCCAACACCCTAGGCTCCAGATTCCAGGCGCTTCGGACCTTCGACAATGTCTGGCTCTGACCTTCAAGGCCGATGGACGCCCTCCTCCGTCACGGAGGAGGACATGCTAAAGTTGAGAGAGGCTAAGTTCCTGACCGGCGAAATTTCGCATAGGTTGCCTACTCAAGGGCAGGCCATTCCCAGTCCCCAGCTCGGTGAGAGCGTGGTGTTCATGTCTCACTTCCTTCGGGGGTTAGGCTTCCCAATGGATCCCGATGTGAGGGGGCTGCTGTTTTATTACGGGCTGGAATTCCACGACTTAGCTCCGGAGTCCATCCTCCATATCTCCTCATTCATTGTCGTGTGTGAAGCGTTCCTCCGTGTTACCCCTCACTTTTGGCTTATGGCTCAAGACCTTTAAAGTGGAGCCGAAGATGATCGAGGGACGGCACGCAGAGTGCGGAGGCGCTGTTATAAGCAAGAATGTTGATGCTCCATGGCCCGAGGGCTCTTTTCAAGAGGAGCTAGGCTTGTGGCAACGAGAGTGGTTTTATATCACCGCTCCCAAGGGCACCAAGTGGGTGGCGCCTCCTGCCTTTCGCTCGGGTCCCCCACCACGGCTAGCGTCATGGGTCAACAGAGGGTTAGATTGGGGGTTACCCAAAGACGTGCCCTTGTTGCAGGGCCGCATTAGGGATCTCTTAGAAGGAGACCTCAGCCTGGTCAAGGTGACGCAGGTCATGCTGATTCACCGAATATTGCCTGGCAAACGTCGCTCCCTTTGCCTGTGGGAGTTTAATCCAGAGGGACCGCGAGCTCTCCAGAATTTCATGGGCGCAACGCCCGCGGAGATGTATAAACTGTTCTTCGGATCACAAGCGATGTGTCCGGATTTGACTGAGGACTTAGGCCTAAGCTGCAATCGCCCGGATACTCAAGTAAGTAACCTTGTGTCCGGACCTGCTATCTGTATAATTGTCATAAACTTGCCCCTAAAAGAGCTGTCCTTTTAAACAGGAGTGGATAGCGAAGGCAAAGCTGATCAGGTGTCTGGCTCCCCTTCCCGAAACCAGGCCCGATCCCGTGCTTGTCAGGATGTTGAAGATGATGCCTTTGGAGGGGAAGTAAGGGGGAGGACAAGGAAACTATGGCCTTCTCGAAGGAGGCCGCTCTGAAGGGAGAAACCGACAATTCCTCTCCTAAGGGGAAGAAGAGGGCCGCCTCTGACGACCCGGAGACCATGGTCTCGAAGCGGGGGGAAAAATCCTCGTCAGAGAGTCCGACGCCGGGGAGTTCCTCGGCCGAACTACGCCCTCAAAGGGATCAGCCCTCCAGCGAGCCGTAAGTAGAGAAAGGTTTTCCTTTTAAGGGATGAGAGAAATCCCTGATTTATATCTGAGAAGATTAACCGAAATTTTACCTTGTAGCTCGGACCTCAGCCCTTCTCAGCAGAGCTCATCTTCGGGGGATCTTCTTCCGGAGATGATGGAGAGCGGGACGCCTCCCCCTGTCGTACCGCCTAGCGAGGCGGGCGACCCTGAGGTGTCGTCGCGGAGGGACTCTCCAAATCCGACAGGGGCGGAAGATAGCTATGTGGCCCCCCAAGGTTCTCCGCGTCCAGCCTTCGGAGGAGGCCATAGGACAAGTCTGGCACCGTCTGGTGCTCGTCCGGAGGAGCTAAAGATTCTGCTGGGGCGAGCTTCTGTCTCAGAGGAGCACCGTGCATTGATGGGCACGGTGATTGAAAGGATTTCATCCGCAGAAAGCGGATTGCATGAGGCCGTCGAAAGTTTACTGACGGGTTTTGAGGTACGTTAGATAATGTACAATTTTGTCAGTTGCGCATAAGTAAGATGCGCCCTGTGTAGATAGTAGTCCCTGAGACTCTGTGCGTTGTCAAAATTGACGGCGTGGAGAGGATCATAATCCCAGGTCTTTAAATGTTGCCTTTGTATATAGGTGGCGAATTGTCCAGAATCGAGCCGGATTGATGATTTTGCCGAACTAAAGCGGCAACTTGACGTGGCAGATGCCGACATCGCGCTTGTCAACAAGCGGCTCAAGGTATGTAATTCGTCGGGCGGCATCTGGTAAGAGGAGCTTTATGCCAGTATCTTACAATGTGTGTGCTTGACGCAGATGGTGCGGCCGCCGTGGAGAGTCTTAGGGCAGAACTTGCCCGAGCTAAGGAACAAGCCAGAAAAAGTGATGCGGCTGCCGAGAAAGCCCTTGAAGAGCTGAGAGCCGAACAGGCTGCTCACTGCCGAAGCAAGGAAGAGATGGCCGAGATGGCCGAGAAGTTGAAGAGCGCTGCAAACTGTTGCAAACTTCTTGAGAAAGAAGACCGGGCGAGACAGACGGACTTAGAGAAGGCCATTGCCGATGCCAAGGACGCTAGCTCTGCGATGAGAGCTGCGAAGGAGGAGCTGCGTCAGGCCGAACAGATTGCGGCTGGAAAGCACTTTATGCTGCGGAGGAAGGTTTGCGATCCGAAGTTTGCTCCGTTGGACCGGATGTGGAGTGTGGAGGACACCTATCTGGATTTGGCAGCAAGTGCTGCTGATGCGAGCGAACACTTTCAAGACCTAAAAGATCGTGAAGTGGAAAAGCTTTTCTGGTCACAGTTCTACAATCCAGAGCGTCCACTGGCAGTGGACGATCACCTGGCTCAATGGGCCGAACTGAATAGGTTGTCCGGACTCGCCATGAAGTACGTCATGGGTCATCTGTGGCCGGGGAGATCGGAGCCGAAGAGTTATTTCAGCCTGGTGCAGCAATTCCTTGACGCGGTGCCGCATATCAATGCGATGAAGAGGTCAGCATGCATAGAGGGCGCACGGATGGCTCTTGCCCGTGTCAAGACATACTGGGCAGAGATGGAGACCACCGTTGTTGCGTCCCGAGATTCGGACAAAAGCCGAGTACCCTCCGAGCACTATTTTCAGGAAGTCCTTGAAGGCGCTCGTGTAATAGAGACGCAGTGCTCGAAGGATGCTATGTTATGATAGCATATGTAATTATAAAGTAATATTTTGATAAATTACAGTGGCCTTTTATACTTGTGCCTTCAAGTATTGGGAACACCTCCTGTGCGACCGTTTTAATATATACAAAATCTGAAAGATGGCAGTCGTTGGCTTCAGCCCCCACGCACATAATGAGGGGGTGGTCGCAGAAGACGCATTTTCACACTTAACCCAACGTCTTGGTCCTACAAAGGAGGTGATAGCGCAACGGGCCAGCCAACCGGACTATAATGCTTTAACACTTTCACTTAGCCATAGGAGGTTGACAGTGGGACTATTTAGGTAGCCCCTTGGTGGCGACTGCGCTCGCCCGAGTTCGGGGCGCGTATGTGCCTGGCCGGGAAATGGCCCTTCATAAAAGCGGAGGAATCCTATGGATTCCGATAGGTCATCGAGTGGCTGCCCAGTCTCACGCTACATCATGACAGCCGTTTTAAACTTTCATCGAGGTGCTCGCCTGCCTAACCGGGCACAATCGCAGAGTTCTCCGGTGCTACCTTAGCCGATAGAGCGGAATGTAAGGTAGCCGAACTCAGAGCCGGAAACCCAACATTTGACCAAAGACATGATTCGAGCTGATGCATATAATGCCAAAACTTCATGACGCCAACACTCCCTAAGGTGTTCGGTCTTTATGAGTGCGGGCGAAACAACACTCTTTATTAAAAAGCCCCTAGTGTCCAGTAACGCACAAAAATTCTGACGTGGCCACATGCCAAGACGCCAGCCTCCTCCTTGGTTATATCAGAGAAAACCAGGGGATATGTAGCAACAAGAGACAGTAAAAAAGGTTTACGCAGGGTCTTAATCTAAAAAGAATCCTTAGGACGGGTCCTCATCGCACGCCTGCGCTACTGTGTTCCGCTTTGCCGATCCGGACGGGCGCCGCACGACGTTCATCTGTAAAAGAGAGGAACTGAGTTGAAAATGGGTCGTGCCGAACAAAAGTTTAAAATAAAGAAAGTATAAAATAAAATATATAAAATTGAGCTTTATTGTCTCTCATTGTATATGTACGGAGCCCCTAGTGCGGGGGTATATGGCCACTAAGCCTGTATCAATGATAATTTTGTACCGAACTCATTTATCCGCGTTTGTGGTCTTTAATGACCTATTCCGAAGTTTTTTGGCCGGTGAAGCCATTTTACTATGGGGCTGTCAAAGCAGCCGCACAGTCCTCCGCTTGAGGGAGGCGCACTTCAATGCTTCCCCTTCAAAGAGATGATGCCTCGTGGACCGGGCATCTTAAGCGTGAGAGATGCATAATGCGATATTGCGTTAAAGCGGGTGAAAGCTTCACGTCCCAGCAGTGCTTGATAGCGACTTGAGAATGGGACGATGTGGAAAGTCAGCTTTTCGCGGCGGAAGTTATCGGTAGAGCCGAATATAACTTCGAGCCGGAGAAAACCCATGCAATGGGTGTCCGGACCAGGCGTTACCCCTTGAAAGGAGGTTTTGCTGCGGCGGATTCTTGCTGGGTCTATCCCCACGTGACGGATTGTGTCCTGATATATCAGGTTTAGTCCACTGCTGTCATCCATAAGGACATTTGAAAACTGGAGTCCGCCAATTATTGGATCGAGTACCAAGGCAGTCCAGCCTGTGTTCCTGATACTTCTGGAATAATCCAGCTGATCGAAAATGATTGGTTTTGACAACCAGTGGCGGGACCCCTTTGGGATAGGTCGTGTGGTGCGTACCTTTATGGGCGCCGCATGTTTTGTTATGTGAAGTAAGTTTACTGTTTTTACTTCTTGTGGGAAGTTCTTTTGTTTCCTGGTGCTCTGCTTTTGGGGTTCATCCTCGTCTTCGCTTGGTGTGTCGAGCCCCTTGTGTTCGGCGTTGAGTCAGCCGGATTGTTTGAAAACCCAACAATCTTTGTGGGTAGGGTTAGCAGGCTTCCCGGGAGTACTGTGTATTTGACATATCCTGTCCAGGATTTTGTTTAAGTTGGATGGATCATCCCTGTTATCCTGGAGGGGCGGCTTTGTCTGATTCTGTCGTGAGCTTTTGAATCCGGCGTTGACTGCTGTGCTCTTTGGACTTTTTTCCTTAGTCCGGCGACAGTCCTTATTGCGTCGCGGTTTTCCGTTTCCGTCCCTAGTTTCGAATGTACTTGGGTCGCTGGGGCTGCATCTTGCAAACCAGCTGTCCTCTCCTGCACAAAAGCGGGTCACGAGGCTTGTTAGTGCGGCCATTGTTCTTGGCTTTTGTTGGCCGAGGTGTCTGGCGAGCCATTCGTCTCGGACGTTATGCCTGAAAGCTGCTAAGGCTTCGTCGTCCGGATAGTCGACTATCTGATTCTTTTTAGTGAGGAATCTATTCCAGAATTGCCGAGTTGATTCTCCGGGTTGTTGAGTTATGTGAGTAAGATCGTCTGCATCCGGAGGGCGGACATAGGTCCCTTGAAAATTTGCTCAGAAAGCGTCCTCAAGCTCTCCCCAACTTCCGATTGTGTTTTCAGGAAGGCTTTTAAGCCAATGCTGGGCTGGCCCTTTAAGCTTAAGGGGTAAGTATTTTATGGCGTGGAGGTCATCTCCTCTAGCCATATGTATGTGGAGGATATAATCCTCAATCCAGACTCCAGGGTCTGTTGTTCCATCATATGCCTCTATGTTTACGGGTTTGAATCCCTCTGGAAATTCATAGTCCAGGACCTCATCGGTGAAACATAGGGGGTGTGCGGCGCCCCTGTATTTAGGTGTGCCAGATTCTGATGATGGCTTTATTGCATTGCTTACGAGAGCTTGCTTTCTTGGCTCGTAAATGGACCTGACTGGGCCATTATGCGAATCCTTGAGTGGGTCGCATGCCGATTTAAGTGCGGCGCCGCTTGCCGCTTTATGCTGGCCATGGGGTCGTCTATCCGACCGTGTGGCTTTCTTATTTTTTGAATGCGAGTGCTCTAGGGCCTCTTCGTCGAATTCAGGCAGTAGCTTTCTCTTCGGATTGCTTTTAGTACGGCGACTGTCGCCGTATTTATCTGCGGTATTGATTACTTTGCTCCATCTGATCCTGAGTGCGTCTTCCGCCGTTTTTAGCTTCCGCTTCTGCTTTTTCAGGCTGTGTGTTGTTGCAACGAGCCTCTTTTGGAGATTCTTCTGCTTTGTGGGTTTATCCGGCGTAAGGTCGTCCGGAGTGCCGTTTTCGCCGGGGGAGGGATGTTCGGTTTCTCTAACCGTGTTGCCCTGTTCGGACGGTTGCTCTAAGGCCTGCATGTCGTCTACCGGCTCATCCTGCTCTATGGCTGGGTCTTTATCAAGGCGGGGCTTGGGTCGGCGTTTACGCCGACGCTTTGATTGCTTTTCGAGGGGTCGATCCCCCATTCCATCCCCTTTTTCCTCGTTGTCGCTTCCTTTAGGGGTATCCACCATGTACACATCGTGAGATGAGGTGGCTGTCCAATGCCCTATGGGCGTTGGTTCATCTGTATCTCCTGCATCGTCGTCCATGCTGTCGATGTCTGCGAGTCGGTTGAGCACGCCGCTTAAATTGTCGGCATGGGCTACCAAGTGGGTGGTGGTGGGCTTTGAATTTCTTCATCGTCAGATCCCATCCTCGCTGACCGTAGTTCGCCAGGCTCTCCGATAAAGAGAGAGACTTTAAAGAATTCAGGGTGTCACCGAAGGGCGAGTGCTGAAAGATGTTCGCGGCGGTGAACTCCATTATCGGCGCCCAATCGGATTCGATCGGCAGGGGCGCGGGGGTTCAAGTTCGAGAGGAACCGCTCCTCGGAGTCACGCGCCGTCTGAACGCTGGGTCGACGCTCGCTCGACGCTTTTGAGATCGTAGCCCCCAAGGTGACGCCCAACCGCCATCCTCGACATGCAATAGGCTCAATAATGGGTCGGAACCGGTGCTTGTGCGGCCTCCAGGGCACTGTTCGGCGGCGGAGCTAGATCATGCCTCTCGAAACGGTGCGGCACGCTCAGCTGTGGCTCGAATCCGTCGAAGATCAAATCCCCGCGGATGTCAGCCGTGTAGTTTAGGCTTCCAAACCTGACCTGATGGCCAGGGGCGTAGCTTTCGATCTGCTCCAGTGGCTGCTTAATTGCCCGCAAAGCGCGGCCGCCAAAGATTTAGATCTGTCCGGGGCGAAAAGTCTCGCCCTGGACTTCATCGTTATGGATGATCGAAGGAGCCATCGAGCCCAAAAGTGACGACACAAAGGAACTCTCAATGAAAGCACCAATGTCGGTGTCAAAACCGGCGGATCTCGGTAGGGGGTCCCGAATCGTGCGTCTAGGCCGGATGGCAACAGAGACAAGGGACACGACAGTTTTTACCTGTGTTCGGGCCCTCCCGATGGAGGTAAAACCCTACTCCTGCTTGATTAATATTGATGATATGGGTAGTACAAGAGTAGATCTACCACGAGATCAAGGAGGCTAAACCCTAGAAGCTAGCCTATGGTATGATTGTTGTATAATAGAGTTGATGTCCTACGGACTAGAACCCTCCGGTTTATATAGACACCGGATAGGGTTAGGGTTACACAGAGTCGGTTACAATGGTAGGAGATCTCGAATATCTGCATCGCCAAGCTTGCCTTCCACGCCAAGGAAAGTCCCATCCGGACACGGCACGGAGTCTTCAATCTTGTATCTTCATAGTCCTAGAGTCCGGCTGAAGGTATAGTCCGGCTACCCGAACACCCCCTAATCCAGGACTCCCTCAGCCGTGGACCCAGCTGTCAGCCTCTCCACGTACAGTCCACTTCAGATGCATGTCGGTCGTTGACCACGTTGACCAGGGCGCGCCGAGAGCACCACGGCGGTGGACGACGACGAGGCCTAGGAAGGGAATGCCACAGAGGTAGGGAAGACTCGATAGTTGTTTCCCACGCGGAGGGGAGTACGACTGTACGAGGGTTTGCTAGTTCGTCTGCCGTCGCCTGAGAATAACAGCATGTGTGGGTGAGTAGAGGGATGGCTAGGCCAGCGATGGGAGTGCGGTGGGGCGGTGAGGCCTGCGCGGCAGCATAGCCGGCCATGGGAGGAGGGAGCGAGCAGTCCTTGGCGCTTGTTTGAGCGGCCGAGCAGAAGAGCAGAGATTGAAGAAGCATGACGGCCGCTCGATGGACATCCAACATCCACCGCTTGGCCAACCTTTTTTAGGAAAGCCTCAAATCTGTGGAAAACAGCATACATCCCATCTGCCATTATTTCTAATAATTTACAGCCCATTTGCTAATTCTTAAGGTTTTTTGGAGCCCATATTCTTTTTGTTAGCATTACAGCCCATATTGTGGCCACGGTTAAAAATTATAGTATGAAATTTTGCATATTTCAAAAGGTCCGAACTGTTTTAATCCCAAATTTCGACTCACATTCAAACTGATTTTAAAAATAAATGTATATCAATATAAAATCCAACAAATTCTCCACACATAAAAATTAATGTAATTTAAAATCTGGAAATGAAAAAAAGATATTTGAAACTAATTGCCGGTTTGATGTGTTTTAAAAATGTACATCCCATTTCTCATTACTGATAGGCCATTTTCTTGGCCAACCGAATGAAGCTCTCCTCGTATTGAAAGATTTGTAGCCCAACAGGCCTGACAAAGCGACTTACTTGGCAAATCACAAAAAAACTGGGCTGTGTCCGTGGACCCAGCAGTCAGCCTCTCCACGTACAGTACTCTTCCGATGGAAATCGGTCGTTGACCACATTGACCACGCCGCGCCGAGAGCACCAAGGCGGTGGACGACAGCGAGGCCTAGGAAGGGGACGACGCGGAGCCAGGGAAGACGCGGCAGTGGATGCCCACGTGGAGAGGAGTACGAGGGTTCACTAGTTCGGCTGCGGCGTGAGGCTGCCGTCGCCGCAGAATAACATGGGGTGTGGGTGAGTAGAGGGATACCCTGGGCCAGCGGTGGGATTAGTAGGGGGCGGTGAGGCCTCCGCGGCATCACAGCCGGCCACGAGAGGCAGGAGCACGCGGCACAACCGGTGCTGCTTTGGGTGGCTGGAGCAAGAAGACCAGAGGTTGAAGAAGCACTATGGCCGTTGGATGGACATAGTACGGTCACTAGAGCTAGAATCGTTCATATTGACTAAGTTGACAAAGCCATCCGTCCTCGTCAACTTAGTAGGCCCACAAGTCAGCCACCCACTATGGTGGGTCCCAGCTAGCAGGGGGTATTCATTTTTTGGTGCGTAATAAGGAGGCACTTCCTTGCGTGTGAAGATATAGCTGGTGGGTCCGACCTGTCGGCGGGGAACGCTTTTTTCGCGAAATACGAAGCCCTTCCCACGCATAAAGGCACGACAAAGCGTAATAAGGAGGAACTTTCCTTGCGTGCGACCATGGACCTCGTGGGTCCCAGCCGTCAGGCTCTCCACGTACAGTCCTCTTCCGATGACTCTCGTATGTTGACCACGCCGCGCCGAGCGCACCGAGGCGGTGGACGACAGCGAGGCCCCAGATTGGAACGACTCGGAGATGGGGAAGATGCGGCAGTGGAGTCACAGACGGAGAGGAGTGGGAAACTTGACTGGTTCGGGTGCGGGGTGGGCCTACACTTGGCAGAGAATAACAGCAGGAGGTGCGGAGTGGAGGGATGGCCTGGCCGTCGGGGGGTAGCGTTTCACTGAGGAGCGCAAAACAATGCCGTTGGACGCCGAAGGCTAGAGCAGGCGGTTCCGGCAGAGCTGGGGGAAGAAGACGAGAGATTGAAGAAGAATGCCGGCCGTTGGATGTAAATCCAACGCCTTCTTAGGTTTCACCCATCGCCCACATGTCACCACCCATTTGTTTTTTAGTCCATTTGGTGGGCTGGGTGAAACAATGATGTAGCATCTATGCAGCCCATTTAAATCCCATTTGCATTTTTCTCAAATCCATGGACTTGCTGGGCTGGGTGAAAATATCATGTTGGGCTAGACGAGAAATGTTATAAAACATAAACACATGATTGCATGTCAAGAAAATCTTTGCAAGCTTATGTACGCAATCACTAGGAGTTAACTTGCCAAGTTATATATAAACAATTATTATTATTATTTTGTAAGAACTTTCAACTTACGAAATAAAATATCATTTTGATTTGATGAGTTAATAGTACGTGGGGTATTATTATTTTTTAGGCTAGATGTGGGACAGTTGAGTTGGTTCTAGGGGAAAGTACTGGGAGAAAACTCAGTTTACATCAAAAAGAAAGTGGGAGAAAATTCAGAGACCTGCCGGGTCCACCTGAGGAGGGGAATATGTTGGGAGGAAGGAGATTCAAAGCACGGCAGCCGAGTGAACTAGTTTTTTTCACGGAAAAGTGAACTAGTTTACATACATAAGCAAATAGCCACTAAAAAAAGCAATCAGGTTAATGGGTTCTTAAAAGAAATATTTCGGACAAAACAGATAATTACGACACATAGGCTAATGCATGAAACACTCAGATGATAAAGGTGCTTATAAACAGATAAAGTACAACATCTAGACCTTCCTGGCATGCTTGATCATGACGCTGCGGCTGTCCGTGTACTCGTCGGTTACGGGAAGCGACACGCCTCATGTCCAAGATCTGCCTATACATGTCATAGCATGCGTGTCGCGCCTTGGCGCGTAGGTTATGTAGGCTAGATTCGGAGGTACCTCCCACGTGTTCAGGTCGCCTTCTTTCATGTTGGCGTGTCGAGGGTCGATGATGGTCTCAGCGAGGTCAACCACGGAGTCCTTCTCCTGCCCGTTGCTGATGATCTTGTATTGCTTTTGGATGTCGACAAGCTTGTTGCACCAGATGGCCGAATCGTCGCGTTCTTCCTTCTCTCCACCGTAGCGAAGGTGCAGTCGGCGCTGCCGATGAAACGGGCGAATGCTCCAGAACCTGGTGCAGCCATAGGACTGAGGCGAGGCAGAGCTTCACCGAGTCCGTATCGTTGGTGTACATCACATTCAACTTGGTGCAGCCATAGGACTGAACGGCGAACTCAAAGGGGAACTCCTTGCTGAAGTCCATATCCAGCAGGCTCACCCCTCGGATCGCCATTGGAGTCTCTTCGAGTGAACGAGTGTGTAGGCGGCGGCAGCAGTTCGTTTTTCAGCTCTTGGGGAACTGGATTCAACAGTAAGCTGAGTGTGTACAGCGACAACGAGCATTACCCTCCTCATCCGCCGCACGCCCGGCAGAAGATGCACCCTCGACCACACGCCGGTTCACGAGCCGGTCTCAGATTGGTACTGTAATAACAGGAGTTAGTGGTCACTTTACTTAAATTTAATTAGCTTTAATAGAAATTTATACTTAAAACAAGCAATGCATTCGCTCGTTATATCAGTGCCACATGATCAACATGCACAACAATTAGAATTATTATTCTCAAGACACACACGATCAGCACATTTGTCGCACTTTCACAAAGATAATACTACCAAGTTTGAACTGTTTGTTATGGTTGTTGTCCTCTGCATCATCATGCCGTGTTTCCCAGCTTGCAAGATTCGTAACCAACAAATAAGATCCAAATAATAAGTACAACAAAGATGCCTACACATCTCATTGATTCCCAGCTTGCAAGATTCGTAACCAACAAATAAGATCCAAATAATAAGTACAACAAAGATGCCTACACATCTCATTGATTCCCAGCTTGCAAGATTCGTAACCAACAAATAAGATTCAAATAATAAGTACAACAAAGATGCCTACACATCTCATCGATTCCCAGCTTGCAAGATTCGAACCAACCCATTAGAGCCTTTTGATAAAGTGAATATCGGGATTAAATCCATCTTCGCTAGCCATGTCATACAATCGAAGAACTTGGCGAATGCTCTTGACCGTCACAACATCTGTAGTTGAGTATTCCTGTTTGCACAACACAAAAAAGGAGACAGGAGAGCATGATTTCACTTTAATAGCAGCCTCCTTGAACTCAACCTCCAGCTCTACTTGGACGAGGTTGGCCTGGAGTTCCATGATTCAATTCATGCGCCTTTTTCTGCCGTTCACCTGAAATGAAGCAAAGATTGCATCATTCAGCTAGCAAGAAGTACTTGCTCTTGTGAGCTGGCAGGTTCTTCTTTAGTAGTTGCACTAAAATTGAGGAACATTAAGGTTGGCTGTCCGGCTCATGTAAGGTGCAACTATAATTTTCTTATCCTTTTGTGCAGTTCCACTAAAATAAAGTGCCATTGTGGTGACAAAGGATTTGCTCCATCTTGCAAAGGCTAATAAAATGTTGCACGAGATTACCGCGAAACTTGACGGAGATTTTGAAACTCCAATCACCATTTTGTGCAGTTCCACCAAAATTGAGAGATGTTGCCCACGTGACATTTTAGTTGAACTGCACAAGACACTCATTCCAAAAAAGTGTTTTGTGCAGTTCACCAAAAGGTCACAATAGCAACAAGGTGAAATGGATATCCCTATCTGCACAAAAAGATAGAAAGTAAATAGTTGCTGGTCAATAAGAATATAAGAAACATATACAAAATGAAAAGAAGCATCTTAATTATGTTCATGGCAATCACGCAAGGACAAGAGAAATTTTAAAAGCGTCGGAATGCTTCATGTTACCGTAAGCATTACGATCAACAATGAGATTCCTCAAATATGGGATTACTTTAATGGTGGCATTGCTTGTTTACGGCATACGATAAATCAACAGCAGCTAAAGAGTTGGTTTAAGGGCATGGGACCGTGGGGACACCAGGACACTCAAAGCGTAAAGGAGCAACTTACTTATCATATTTGGGGAAAACAGCAGAGTGCCATTTGTAACACGTTTAATTGCATCTTATCACTAGAGGCATTAGATTAACAATAACACTGGTTAGACATGTCCCTAAGGTAACAGTGTGATCGCTTCATTTTACATGCGCCCTTACATTAACAACAGCAAAAGGTTGGTATAAGGACATGCGACAGTGGATGCATCAACACAATGTACCTACAAGGAGGCATAAAGTGGTGATGCCGAGTTTGTTCATGCTATGTGAGGGCAGCAAACCTAATCCTGGAGACCTTGTACTATGTGAGGGCAGCAAATCTAATCCTGGAGACCTTTTACTATGTGAGGGCAGCAAATCTAATCCTGGAGACCTTTTACTATGTGAGGGCAGCAAATCTAATCCTGGAGACCTTTTACTATGTGAGGGCAGCAAATCTAATCCTAAGACCTTTTACTATGTGAGGGCAACAAATCTAATCCTGAGACCTTTTACTATGTGAGGGCAGCAAATCTAATCCTCGAGACCTTTTACTATGTGATGGCAGCAAATCTAATCCTGGACATACTCTGTTGACTTGTCCACCAGCCGCCACTTTCTATCCTTTTTTCAACCAATAATAGATATGTTCCTTATCCAGTTTGTACTGCGTTTTCCCATTATTTCCCTTTTCAACCAAGAGATCGGTTTGGTATCCGGTCTCTACTACTTTCACCATATTATTTCCTCTTTGAATCAAGTCCTAGATTCATGCTACAACTTTCCCCCCTTTCTTCATTGTTTGAACAAAGCCCTAGATTCGAATGCATGAAGTAGCTTTACCTCTAATAATACTAAAAATTTAGGTGGCTTTGGAAGAGATGATGGGAGTAGAAAAAGATGCACATGCAGACACGTGGGGAGCTGGGGCAGTAGAGCAAGGCCGCTTTTGAAGAACTTATACCTGAGGGTCGCCGGGATGTCGGCGAAGGCAGGTCGGATCTGCAGACAATACGACAGGGAGGAAGAAGGGTCGGAGGACCTCCCGAGCCGGCGCTATGTCGGAGAGAACGGCATGGCAGCTGTGGGTTTCCTCCCTCGGCGGCGATGACCGTGTGAACGATGCACCTTTTAGTCCTCTACACACACCGGCCGAAGGGATCCGACCGGATCTGTGACCAGCGGCGAGCAGAGAGAAAATGTCGCTACCTTTGTCTTGTTTATATCTGGAGAGGATGAGAGAATGAAGAGAGCAACCCTAGTAAAGCAAGCGCTCAGGCCGCTGCGTCTATATATAGTGGAGTGATTATCTTTTTTCTCTCCACAACAAGCTTTACAATTGTGTACGTGGCATTAAAGAAAAGAAACTCTCTATTTAAGGTGACTATTGTACGAGTCCTACTTACTACTAGTAGTACTACAGTATTGTTCACTTGTGCTCCCCGCCCCTCCATTCATTGAACAGCCCCACAGGTGAATAAACATACAGTAAGTACTGTATTTATATAGAACGAACAAGCTCGAACTATTTTCACGTAGTTAAAAGTTGAGGACGGGGCTTTTCCCGGGCAGTACGCGCATCAGTTTTCGTGTAGGCGGTTTGACAGAGAGGTGAGGAGGGTGAGCGAGTGGGGTTGTGCGATTTGGCGCGTTACTGCTGGAAAGACTTGTGATATGACCACTCACTATAGTCATGAATTACTGGCACTCCGGCCGGGGTGATGCCCCCCTTCCGTTCCGCGCTCTAATCTGGTGCATGACACGTCGACCCGGATGCTGGCTCTCCCACATGTCGGAGTAGTAAGAAGGAGCAAAGAATGATGCGGTATATACTAGTACTATACTACTCCTCCGTTCCTAAATATAAGTCTTTGGAGGGATTTCACTATGGACCACATACGGAGAAAAATGAGTGAATCTACACATAAAATGCATCTATATACATCCGTATGTGGTCCACAAAGTGAAATATCTACGAAGACTTATATTTAGGAACGGAGGAGTACTACTCAGTCGGAGGAGTGCGAACCACGGCAGCCAAAGAACCAGCGAAGCACGAACCACGGTAGCCAGTGAACCAGCAGAGAAAACAATGTGGTGATATGGCCATAAAAACAATGTGCTACGGTCCACACTGTAGCATGTACAGTAACACTCCTCTTTGTTTGGATCCATGAGTTAGAGCTAGTTTGGGTTGAAATAGCCTCAAATTATCGAAACAAGAGGGGTTAGTTTGAGCTAGTTTGCTCTAACCCAGCTAAAAAACTAGCCCGTGGAGAGGTTCTAATTGGGTTAGTTATCCTCGGGCCCACTAAAAGAGAACTAAAAATCTCCCCGCCCACCACTGATCGCTCCCCCTCTCGCACGACTCCTCTCTGTTCCCCATAGGGCCGCTCGCCTTTCTCTCCTCCGCCGCCCTCTCCTTCCGCCTCCGCCGCCCTACTCCGCCGCCTCTCCTCCGGCCTTGAAGGTCGCCCGCTCCCCTTCACCAGTCATTTTCTCCCTATGTCGTGCGCGGCGGCGACGCATCTACCAGGGAGGTCGTGAGAGGGGTTAGTTTGTTCATTCCTTCTCTGTCTCACGTCCATATCATTGATCTTGCTTGCTCTAGCGCTAATTCTGATTTGGAAAAGTAGATCCTGATCAAACTTGGTATAGATTTGTGGTGCACACATGGAATTGTTTGATGCTGCTTGAGGAGGTAATAAATCTTTCTAGAGGCCCAAAGATTCAGGTCACCTTTCTAGGTATTTCAATTTCAGGCTTGCATTATTTCTAGAGGCCCAAATATTCAGTTCACCTTTCTAGGTATTTCAATTTCAGGCTTGCATTATTCTAGAGGCCCAAAGATTCAGTTCACCTTTCTAGGTATTTCAGTTTCAGGCTTGCACTATTTCTAGAGGCCCAAAGATTTAGTTCACCTTTCTAGGTATTTCACTTTCAGGCTTGCATTATTTCTAGAGGCCCAAAAATTCAGTTCACCTTTCTAGGTATTTCAGTTTCAGGCTTGCATTATTTCTAGAGGCCCAAAGATTAAGTTCACCTTTCTAGGTATTTTAGTTACAGGCTTGCATTATTTCTAGAGGCCCAAAGATTAAGTTCCTAGTCGGCGGCAAGCGGCCCTGCTACCCATGCCGGTGTCGACCTCAACTCGCAAGGGCCAGCGTCGGAGGGGTTCCCGGGGCTTGGGCTCTACAGAGCCTTCCTCCAAAGCGACGATGGCGAGCTCCTCCCTCGGTGCGTGAGGGGCTCTGGGCTCCCTCCCTATCATGATGAGTTAGCTCATTCTTTGTTTCATGAAGTGTTTTTTATTTTGTGAAGCGTGATTGACGACTTGTATGTTTAAGTGGGATATCTCATTTGTATGGACAAAGTAAAAAAATTATCATGTTTTGCATGCTTGATTTGTATAGATGGTTTGTTTATGTCAATTGTGAGCAGGAGGAGGCCATAGAAGAGCCGGCCACACCAAGAGGGTGCTTGGATCCAAGGGACTTATTTTAGTCTGACTAAAAGTAGTCTCTTTAAGAGGCTAAGAGCATAATTGGTTTGATGCCAAAAGTTGGCATGCCAAATTTTGGCAACTGCCAAATATTGGCAAGAGATTGGTTGCTTGCCAATTTTCGCTGCGAATCTCACAAAAGATTGCCAAATGTTGGCAACTTTGGATTTTGCCAAATGTTGGCTAGCCAAATATTGGCAAGGCCAAATGTTGGTAACAAACCAATTAGGCTTTAAAGTTCCAAGCACCCCTGACTAAAGAGGGGCTAAAACTAGTCTTGAGACTAAAAATTTTTAGTCAGGGGTACCCCTACTAAAATGTGGATTAGTCCTCTCTCTCCTCATTTAACTCCTCTCCTTTAACACAGGCGAGTTCTAGATTGGAGGGTTTGGAGGATAATAAATGCTCATTAACTTGATTTTATTATCTTTAGTATTTGGATCCAAGCATGGGTGAGGCTAGCAAGTTTTAGTCCCACTACTTTTAGTCATGGAACTAAAACATATCCAAGCACCCTCCAAATCCGGCAGGAAATAGGGTCCAAAGTAGTCAAATGATTGAGATAGAGCATTTATTGTCAATCTAACCCTACCATCCATACACCTTTTGGTTTAGAGTTAGTTCAGGGTTAGAATCTAACTCTAACCTCTAACTGAGTTAGAGTTCTCGTCGTCTCGGTTCATCGCCATCATACTTTCCCCACTCCTGTGTTTTCAGTATCCTGCGAATCAAAGAGGCCCTTTTTTATGGAAAAATCAAAGAGGCCCTTAGACTGGTTTCGTCCGGTCATTTTTATAAACGTGTTATGTCCAAAATTTAATGAGCGTGTTCGGTTTCCATGAAAATAATCCGGTTTCATGTAGTAATTCATTCATTTATTTATTCTTCTGCGGGGGGTTTGCATGTAATTCGTGAGGTCTGAAATGTAAAGTACCCCGGCATATGCTCCGAGTCGTGCATGCACTACGACCCAGATGCTCTATGTCCCACATGTCGGCGAATGGGAGCACGTGGAAATAGCCTAGGAGTACATATAGGAGGATAAATGCATGAAATAATATGTACTGTGAAGCGTGGCAGCATGGTTCAAAAGGAGACCTAAAGTGATGACAGCTATAGGTCGTGATGCACCCAACTAGTGGTACTAGACATACAACTAATTTTTCCCTAAAAAAGAGGCATGAGTGCTCAAGATTCTATTCTATAAACACGAGTCCCATCTCGACAACAGCGTCTGTGCTACAGCTAGCTCTCCTCCTCGTTTCTCTCTTCTAATTCTAAACTCGGCCGACGCCCAGTGGGCGGGGTGGGTTTGCTCAACTGCGGCCCCACCTCAAAGTGAAAACTTTACGACTGGAATAAAAATGCCATATACTCCCTCCGTTCATAAATATAAGCCTTTTTTCAAATGGAATACAGGATACAGATGTATGTAGACATAGTTTAGAGTGTAGATTCACTCATTTTGCTCTGTATGTAGTAGTCACTTGCTGGAATCTTTAGAAAGACTTATATTTGGGAACGGAGGGAGTACTATACTAATAAAACATTAAGGCCACAAGGCGATGCAGTGCTGGTTACAGGAGGCAAGAAGAAGAGATGCATCCATCGACGACGTCCACCTCCTCGACTCAGGGCGCTGGTCCACCGAACGGCGCCTAAGTAGCAGCGGCTTTCGTGGCCATATCGACGTGCTTCTGAACAATGGCGTCCAAAGATTCCAGCCGCTGGAAGAAGGCCAATGTCTTTCTGTCCTCGCTTGCCTTGTAGTGGCCTATGTAGACGATTTCCTCGTAGACGTAGATGTGCAGGTCGACGGTTTCTTGCATGGCGAGGCCATGACGAGCGCGCCTCGAGGTGCACATTCTTCTTCGCGACCTCCGGCACCTGCAGGGCCACCAGGGCTTGAAAGAGTTTGTCACCATGGAGGCTGATGAGGGTGGCAGGCAATGAGGAGCCTGGGCGCGCGGGCTGGAGTAGTACGGCAAGGTCGTCGGCGCGCTTCTTGATGGTGGTGAACTTGCGGATGGAGTTGACCATCATGTTGTCCATGCGAGAGGCGAAGCCGGCGTCGGCGAGGGCTATGATGCCTGTGGTCGCCAGCACCGTGTGGAAACATTGCGCGGTGCGGGCAGTGGTCGGCGCCTTGGATGATTTGGCACAGCCGAGTGCGCTGGCCCATCGCCTCCATAGGTGCTTGTGGCTTCGGTCACTTGGTCTTGGATTGGAGTGAGCAGTGTTGCAGAGACTTGGGAGTAGATGGATTGGAGTGGTGGGGCGCCTTTATTATATGAGAGTCCAAACTCTGTTGCATTCACATCGTGCTGGCTCTATCCTGCTTCTCCAATTAATTCCCTCGGCATGTAATTGAGGATGCATCATTGACCGTTCAACATCTCAGGAAGAGCTACCCTCTACCTCCTTGGCATTCAAGCACCTATGGACCCGTCGACGACGAGGTGCCTATGGTGACTTCCTAAATTTCAAGATGATAGTGTCGTGCGTGTGTGCGTTCATAGGGGTGAGTGTATGCGCGTGCATATGAGCACTTGCATCTGCATTGTGTAAAAAATCGTAAATGCGTGTCAAAAAGAGACTAGTCAGTATACTCAATATTGTGCACCTCGGAGAGGAAAACAATAGAACTAGTACGTATTTATTTACGGTGCAGATTCACTCATTTTGCTCCATATGTACTCTGTCTCGGTGTAGTCTAGTCACTTGTTGAAATCTCTAGAAGGGCAAATACTCCTTTCTGGTTTACAGGGCTATACTAGCAAGTAGTTGTACGTATTAGTACAATAGTGGGCTCACATAGCAATTTTGTCTCATGCAAGAGCCTGGCTATATGCGTGCTCCAATGTTCGCAACTGCAACATTCGGTTTGCCCTTGGCTCTTCGCCTCTTCGAGAAGACGAACAATGATGTTACTACTACTGCTTCTACAGTGTCGAATCCACTGCTGCATATCCATCCACCGCGAGCGGGACGGATAGCTTGTTGTAGAAGTACTACTAAGCAAAAGCATGTCCTCGTTTGCCAGCAACCGCGCTCATGGGTGAGGGAGAAGGCGTGTAGTAAAATCAAGCTTCTCCTCGTTGTATGAGTTGACGCGACACATCATAGCACTGGCCCCACATGCTTGCCTCTAAACTTGGCTGAAAGACCCGCAGTGTACAATATATTTGCTGCAACCTCTAACATTTACCCACCACAAATTAAAATATATGTGGCCGTATGCATCGTTCTGATGCAGAGGCCGGGGAGTCCCCCCTTTTAAAAAAAAACAAATTAAAATATATATTCCTGTCTTGACCAGATGAGCGTGCAAACTACAATCACCAGGGTGTCAGGTAGGGCTAGAAGACTATTTTAATATTTTAAAAAAAAACTTCGAGACGGCCACATAGCATGGAGCCGACCCCAACGATTTTAAGCTTACAGGCGCGGTACACGCTATCCTAGACTACTCTACACATGAAACTGCCACACGAGTGTCCGGGTTGCGCTTGGCTCTTCGCCTCTTCGGGAAGTCGAACAATGATGGAGTACTAGTACTGCACTGGAGGAGTACTACAGTATGCTTCTGGCCATCTGACACCGATTGAACTGCTGCATATCCACCGCGTGCGGGAGGGAGAGCGTGTAGCGAAAGATGCTCCTAGTCTTGCCAGCCACCACGCTCATGGGCGAGGGAGGGACGCTCCTGCCTTTGCGTGTATGACAGGTGGGCCCAACAGGTGTGTGGCCAACCCGTCATACAGCCAAAGGCAGGTGCAGTTAAGTCCGCGAGGGAGAGGATAATCAAACTTCTCGTTGATGTACGAGTTGACGTGACACATCAAAGCACTGCACTCGATATATTTCAATAATTTGCATTTACCGATGCATTAATTACAACGCATGCATGCATGGCGTGACTCTACTTTTGATACTTGATTTGTAATACCCTGGCCCAAGTCGAGAGATGGTTGTGCACGAGGAGGGCGAGATCATGCAGACCGAAAAGGACCCGACGATGGAGCTCTCTAAGGTCTCGAATGACCTCACCGTGCTCCACTGCCCCTTGTGCCTCCGCCCCTTGACGCCTCCACTGTATGAGGTTCGAATACACCTCGTCCGTTCGGCTGATTGAGCAAGGTGCAGGTTTCTGGATTGATGTGTTGTTCGATTGATTTCTGCAGTGCAAGGGAGGGCACCTGGCCTGCGCGGACTGTCGCGTCGAACGCCCCGGGAACCAGCGGCAGTGCCAGAAGTGCGCGTGCGGCGGTGGCTTCGACGTGCGGAACACGGCGGTGGACTCTGTCCTTTCGTCGGTGAGGGTGGAGTGCCCGCACGAAGGCTGTGGGCTCTACATCACTTACCACAAGCTCGCCGATCACCAGAGCGTGTGTCCGCTCGTGCCCTGCAAATGCCCCTTGCCCGTCTACGGCTACGAAGGCCCGCCGCCGGCGCTCTAGCACCACATCAGCACCGCGCATCCCATGCCCGTGCACAGGATCCAGTACAGCAAGGTGCTCCAGTTGCAAGTGCCACTGTCGGAGCCACGGCTCTTGCTGTTCGTGGAGGAGGACCGCCCCACGTTTTTCTTGGTCGGCAGCGTGCTCGACATCAGCGCGCCTATCGCCATGTCGGTCGTCTGCATCAGAGCGGGGGCGTCCCCACTGCCGCACTACGTGGCCAAGCTGTGGGCGAACGGCCCGCCAGGGGACCCGAAGGCACGACCGATGCCGTCGAGGTGGAAATGGAGGTGACAAGCAGCAAGGATCCCAGCGACGTCGACGTGCAGGAGCTGACCTTCTTGACAATTCCGCCCAAGCTGCTGGCCGGAGCTAAGCTTGTGTCCCTCCACATTCAGATTAACAAGCTCACGTCCTAAATGTTTCTAAAGTGCCTTCTATTTATATTAGTAATATGCTAATATAGGGATTACCTTGGTCTACTTTAGCTTAAGAAATGGTGGGTTTTGGTGGAGATGCAGCAATTACTTCGACATCAGATTTGTAATTTCCAACAGTCGAACGAATATTTTGTGTCTGTTGGATATAAAGTTCCTTTGGGTAAGAAGTACTCAAAAAATTATGTTTATCAATGCATTAATTGCAATGCATGCATGCATAAAGTACATGCATTAGTCAATTTTCTCTTAATACTTGCATGCAATGATTTAATGCACCTTGGAATCTGAACATGTGTTGGGGAACAACCAAATTGAGCCTTATAAAATGGAAAAACTAAAATTTTGAGATAAGCCCTATAAAACCGGAAAGGAGGGAGTAGAAAAATAAGTACTCCATCCGGGAATAGTGTCGCACTTCGAAATAGAACCGTTAATAAATTTTGAGCTTGCGTCTCGTCACATTCCAAATTACTCCACGCTATATTGAATTGCAAACCTGTTCACACCGATCACAACCTAAACGGTTTCCCACTTAGGAGCGTACTAGTACTCGGTTATAAATACTAGTATGCCAAGATGACTGCACATTCCTCCTCAACTCCTCATCCACAAAAACAAACAAGTCATTCACCATCCTTCCTTAGCGTCTGCCATGGCCAGCGTGACTTCTGAGTCGAGAGATTGCCACCAGGGAGAGGCGAGCATGGAAGAGGAAGCACGAGAGATGTCCCGCCTTGCTATGAGAGCAGCCGACATGTCCCGCCGCATGGAAGTAGCAGCACAGAGGTCCCGCCGCCGCTGAAGCAGCACGGAGGTCCCGCCGCGTCGCTGAAGCAGCACGGAGGTCCCGCCGCGCCGTCGATGCAGCAGACTGGTCCGGCCGCGCCGTGGAAGCAACAGAGATGTCCCGCCGCGACACGAATGCAGCAGAGATGTCCCGCCACACCGCAGCGGCCAGAGAAAATTTCTTGCGGGCAGGCGACGACTGTTACAGGCGCATGCATGCGATCGTCCATAGCCAGATGGATCAGATCTCCGGCTATGCGAGGTTGCAGGACAACATGAAAGCCTCGTTTGAACAGGTTATCGGCGTACTAAGGGAGGGCAATGAGAGGCTCCGGGCCAAGCGCGACCTTCTGAGGGAGAAGATCGTCCGAAGTGCATACCAGCAGGAGGATACCAGTGCCTTGTTGAAGAGGACCGGCGTCATCTTCAAGAAACTTATGGACGAGAATGACATGCTCCGCAACGAGAGCCAAAGGCTGGTGGAGGAATCCGCTGATGTTCTCAAGCAGCGTATTGAGGACACGAAAGAGCTCATCGCTGCTCACCGCGGAGACTAGTTCCCACGGCCTGCAGCAACGCATCAAGAAAGTAGAGATCAGCGAGCCAGATCCTTGTCTTCCTTCTTCTTTTGCCCTTGTGTATTTCGGGCGTAGCCGCATGTGGCTTTTTTAATTATCTTTCTAATTATGTAAGACAATTAATCGTCCTTATCTTTCTGTGGAAGATCAATGTTGCGAGGCTGGAATGAAGAAAACTCTTGCTGTGGCGACCCTGGCGTTGTTGTTCTTCTAGTTGCTGTTGGGCTTCCTTTAGTTTCCTGGTTTCTTTTGATGTAATAATCGGTTTAGGATGTGGATTGCGTCATCGGTTGTGAAAATGTTGGGTTCTAGCGCGGATGTTTGGCCTTTGTTGGCCTCTTGGGATGTTGCGATTTCAATATGGTAGCTTTTAGTCCTTCGTGTTAGGCTGGAGGTTGTGCTGAACTTCTTGTGAATTGTGGTGGTTTTCAGTAATGAAAATCGGAAGGGGCAAGCCCTTCTTTGATAAAAAAAAATTAATCGTCCTTATATATTCATCAGTCTTGCTATAAGTCACAGTAGATGCTATATAGGTCTGTCGAATCTTACATCAAGATCTGTGCTTTCAGATTTTCTTTTTTCTCTCTTAAGTCTCAGTCGAGTGAGACATAGCCACGGCATTAAACAGAGGCTCGGGCGCCATTAATGGAGACCTTGGGAGAGAGGTGGACAGCAGATGGAGGTCAAAGGGCTCTCCTCCCGATAAGCATGCATAGGGGTCTGATCGCACGCCTCTCGTACTCAAATAGCTACCCTGCACGGCGCCTCCTAGCTAATAAAAAATGGGGATGCGTGGTGGCACATAAATGGTACTAGTAAGTAGAACGCCCACGGTTTCAATAATACTTGTGTTTCCGATTGTAACGTGACAGCACTTGTTCCAAAATGACTTTGTTGATTGTTAATGTGTGCGCCTTCGCAAATCGGACTGCAAATTTACCACAGCATGTTGGTGCCATGTCATGGCACCAAGCCAAGTTTCATTATTTTCATGCGTGTTTTGGATTTACAGGAATTAAAAAACTAAGTTTCTCAATGTTTCCAACCCAGCCACGACGCCCAGAATTTTGAATTTCATTCCCATTTCTTGCATGGAACCTAGAAATTTACCCGAGGACACACATGTGATTTTTCAACCAACTTTGGTGCACTGGAACATGTGCTTGTATTTCAAATTTGAATTATGCACACAAAGGTGACACGTTCCCTCCCAGAACCACGAGCCTTCTTGAGAGAAGCTCCGATTTGCAAGAAGCTTATACCAAAATTTGTTCCTATTTGGCCAATTTTTGTTACCACGACATGGTACTACCATGACATGACACCATGCCAAGTTTCATGATTTTAAAACCAAGTTTCTCAATGTTCTCGACCGAGTCACGATGCCCAGATGTTTGAATTTTATTCTCATTTTTTGCATGGGACCTACTCAAGGACACAAATGTGATTTTTCAAATGTAGAAATTCACCCGAGGACACAATGTGATTTTTCAACCTACTTTGGTGCACGGGAGCATGTGCTTGTAGTTCAAATTTGAATTATGCACATTAAATGACCAAAAACTCAATTAATGTGTAAATAAGGCCAAACGAAGCTGGAATAATTCCAAAATTTAACAGGGCACTCATGTAGTTATATGTTGCCTTTGTAAATAAAATCAACGGGGACAACGTATATCGTTTCGCACTAAAAGGTGGCACGTTCCCTCTTAGAACCACGAGCCTTCTTGAGAGAAGCTTCAGTTTGCAAGAAGCTTATACCAAAATCTGTTCCTATTCGGCCATTTTTTTACCACAACATGGTAGTACCATGACATGACATCCATGCCAAGTTTCATGATTTTCAGACGTGTTTTGGATTTACAAGAATTTTAAAACCAAGTTTCTCAATGTTCTCGGCGAGCCACGATGCCCAGATGTTTTAATTTTATTCTCATTTCTTGCATGGGACCTAGAAATTCACCCGAGGACACAAATGTGATTTTTCAACCAACTTTGGTGCACGAGAGCATGTGCTTGTAGTTCAAATTTGACTTATGCACATTAAATGACCAGAAACTCAATTAATGTATAAAAACGACAAACGAACCCCGAATAATTCTAAAATTTAAGAGGGCACTAATGTAGTTATATGTTGCCTTTGTTAAGAAACTCAAGGGGGGGGGGGCAGCGTATATCGTTTCACACTCAAAGGTGGCACGTTCCCTCTTAGAACCACGAGCTTCCAAATCGGCCCAATTTTTTACCACAACATGTTAGTGCCATGACATGACACCATGCCAAGTTTCATGATTTCCAGGCAAGTTTTGGATTTGCATGAATTTAAAAACAAAGTTTCTCGATGTTCTCGGCCAAGTCATGACGCATAGATGTTTGAATTTCATTCTCATTTCTTCCATGGGACCTAGAAATTCAACCAAGGACACACATGTGATTTTTCAACCCACTTTGGTGCACCGGAGCATGTGCATGCAATTCATATTTAGATTATGCACATTAAAAGTCCAGAAACTCAATTAATGTATAAAAGGCCAAATGAACCCGAAATAATTCCAAAATTTAACAGGGCACTCATATAGTTCTATGTTGCCTCTGTAAATAAAATCAGGGGAGGCAGCGATATCGTTTAGCACACAAAGGTGACACGCTCCTCTCGAACCACGAGGCTTGTTGAGACAATCTCCGGTTTTGCAAGAGGCTTATACCAAAACTTGTCCCAATTCAGCCAAAAATTATACGTATGAAAACAGGTTTAGATTATCCCAAACATCTCGCTACCTAGACCAATAATGTACTATGATTTGAATTCAACATAAAATGGATACAAATATTTGAATTGGAGGCGTATGGTACATGTAGTTCATAGTGAAATATGATTACTGCTATATGTATGTTTTTGTTATCAAGATAATATTTAAATTATTGTATAACTTGACAACAATCGTATTCAAATAAGGAAAATTGATTCAAATTTAGTCCATATGGTAGAGCGACAATATATATGTTCACATGGTGGAGTAAAATGTTCATATATGATGGAAGATCAAAATGTACGACTACATCAATTATAAACCACAAGGTCACCTAACGATATATTCAATTCAACATAACGTGGATTCAAAATTGAAATTAGAGATCATGGCCTCTGTAATCATATAAAAAGGGACATTACTATTTCTTTGGTGGGAATTGATTTGTTTTTGTTGTTGTTGAGGGAAGTGCGAATCGATTTGGTACTTGTGCAGGGTAATCTTGTTCTCCGATTTTTTACATTTTTCTTGTAGTTTTTCAATGGCATCTATAGCAATATAGTAAAAGGGGACATGACTCTCTTGTGTCTTGTATGAATTGTTTTTTTACACGTTAAGTTTGTTCTGCCAAACAAGGAATCCGCACCTTGTTATCCTGAAATTTTCAAGCTCGAGTATCTTTTGTCTCACCTGCTTTGAAACTCCCGCTTCTTCAACCCGCGCCGCGCCTTGTTATCCCGAAATTTTCAAGCTCGAGTATCTTTTGTCTCACCTGCTTTGAAACTCCCGCTTCTTCAACCCGCGCCTTGTTATCCCGAATTTGACGCGAGAACTCCCTCCTCATCCAAATCGCTCCGCAGCCCGCACATCGCCAAATCCCCTTCTACCCCTCAGCCGGAAATGAAGCTCCACGTCGCGGTGTCAAAACCGGTGGGGGTACGCTGGTAACTTACCCTACATTTCGGACAAGCGCGTCCCTAAGCTTGGCTCCCCTCCCCTTCGCCCCCCATTCGTACACCGAGGCCGCCAAAACCCGCGAAACCCCACGCTCCTCCGTCGGCCTCCCGACCGCCGCCCAGCCGGAGACTCTTCCCCGACTACGTCGTCCACCGCAACAGCTCGCCGTCCCTCATCCACCGCACCGGATGAGGATCCGTTGTCGATCTCGTCGTCCCGCCGGATCAGCCGCCCCGTCCTCCACCTCCAAGGAGCTGCCCCGACGTTCGCCTCGTCTATCGCGCCACATCAATCCCCACAGCACCGTCTTGACCTTCCCCACCGAAACCACAGCACCCTCACCAATTCCTCTGATGAAGCCGAGGCCAACTCGGCGCCACCAAGGAGGTTCTGCACTCACCGCTGCATTTTATCTTTTATTCGATCTCATGGGGCTGCTGGTGCTCGATACCGAGCAGACATGGCGTGTCTCCATCGACGGCGTCGTCGCCGGCGACATCATCCACGGCGTCTCTCCCCCATGTCGTTGCTTCCTCGGCGGCAACTTCCACAACGACACTAGCTGCAGCTGCTCCGGCTCTCGCTCGCGCTGCGGCTCTGTTCTTGCTGTCGGTCGCGCTGCTGCACTGCTCCTGCTTTCGTTCGTGCTGCTGCTCTGCTCTTGCTCTCGCTTGCGCTGCTGCTGCTGCTGCACGACCTCCGGCAGCTACAGGAGTTGCTGCTTTAGCACTCGCTCGTGGTGCTACTGCACGACTTGCTCTCTGCTAGTGCGTTCCCTGCTCGAGCGTGTGCTGATTTAGATCACTGCTTCTCTACTACTAGTGCTCGAACACCCTAAACATCTATTGCAATGCTCTGTTACTAGTTCAATCAGTTTCGACAGTAAAAGTCAGTTTCGACTGTGAAGTTTATTTTCTTCAGTTAAGTTCACAGTGAACAGTACTTACAGCATCTGTCGGAGCGGCGTGGCGCGGCTGATGCGTTTTACATCTAGCACTTTTTTGTGATGTATTTTACATCATCTATTGCAGATGATATTAGGGTCCCACTTCAGATTAACATTGTCTGTCTTGTCATGCTTCAGCCTCATCGCCGTACACCTTAGCGGAGCTGCTCCAACGACGGAACCGTCCATCACAGCGAAGCAGTACCCTCGGCGCTGTTTCCAGAGGCCTCGGATCTTCTTCCCCGCCTCCGACAATCACACCAGCATCATCACCATCCTCCACGTCCAACCCAATGATGCTGAGGTCCACAAGGCTATGCCAAAGAGGTTGTACACTCGTCGCATCACTTTGTTTCTCCATTCCTCTATTCTTCTAATTCATGTGAGCCAAACACCCAGGTTGACTGAAATCCTATGTTTCCAAATGCTCTGATTTGCACGTGCATTCCTATCCTATTCCTGTGTTTTTCCTGTCCCTGCGTTTATAGAATCCTCCAATTCTAAGGAACCCTTACAGATTTACTTCATTTTCAGATAGGCGTCAAAGAAAACTCTGTGTGTTATGTCCTACTCCTACCGTGCCGTCATCCACCCCACCTGAGGTGCACCATCGATAGAAGCGTTCACTGCAGCAGAAATCCCCCTGCAGACTTCCTTTCGCTGCCTCAGATCATCTTCCCCGTTGCCGGCAGCCACGCCAACTACATTACCATCATAGACTAAGCAGATGAACCTGAGGACTACACAATTCCGGAAGAGAGGTCGCAGTCTTTCGTGTTTGCTTACGTTATACATCTGTTATTATTACGTGCTACTTTATCGTTCAATCTTGAGTTTTGAATTGCCCATGGGTCTCATATCGAGCCAGCAACGAATAGTATCTTTCTACTATCTGGTTCATCTGGGGTCTTCTATGTGGTTCATGTTGGGTGGGCAACAAACAATAGATGATCCATTGTCTATCTTTTTAAACTGAAGCTATGATCTACCTGCTATCATTAGTTTTGGATCCATCCACTCGTTTGCTACCATCAGTCTTGATTTTTGCATGCACCCCTTAGGCCTTACAAAATCTAACTATTTTTTTATTATGCATGTCAGATATTGTACACAATCGTACTGAACATGTAGAGAAAAAGAGAAGACCGTTGCATGCGAATATAATGGCATGTAGACGCCGCCCCATGGTGGGCGAAGTGCCCCCCTCCTGCATTTCAAGATTGTATTCCAGAGGAAGATAACTGTTCAGATGGAGATTCAGAAGGAGCCAACCACGCCTGTTTACCACCTGAGGTGTTTGCTCTAATCTGGCATGCTGATGTTGGTCATATCATGCATATAGCGCCTTGCATTGCTTACATTATACATCTTATATGTCATCATCTTAGTTTAGGTTTGCTTTGTGTGAATGCCACCTGTTTGGTTTCTATATCATACTCCCACCATTCCTAAATATTTGTCTTTTTAGAGTTTTCAACAAGTGACTACATACGGAACAAAATGAGTGAATCTACACTCTAAAATATGTCTATATATGCGTATGTGGTAGTCCATTTGAAATCTCTAAAAAGACAAATATTTAGGAACGGAGGGAGTATATGGGAATTATGCAATGCCATCTTCTTTAGCCAGGCATCATATACGTGAATCATGCAATGCCATCCTGTTTAGCCAGTCATCGTATATGCGAATTGTATCGTGCCATATTTTTTTTCCATAATGTATTCCATTTGTCAACAATGTTTATACATTCATCTACTCTTCCTGTGCATCAGCCATTTGAGTCGGTCATGGGAAAATCTGGAGTGAAAACAAGGTCTTCTGAGCAGTCAGTGCTACCTATCGATGCAGATTTCTTGTTGGTTACTGATAGCTCCTCGAGGAGGATTTAGAGAGATGACCAACGTATTCCCCGAGGGTGCATGCTCTAACTTGGCTGGGTTATATTGCTCATATCATGCATATGGTGTCTTGCATTGCCATGCCATCTGCTTAGATTAGACATGCTTTGTGTGAATGCCTCCTGTTTGCTTTCTATATCAGATATGTTAATTATGCAATGCCATGTTTTTCAGCCGCTTATCATATATGTGAATTATGCACCGCCATGGAGCCGGGCATCATATATGTGAATTATCTCATGCCATCTTTTTTTCATTACGTATTCCATTTGTCGACAATCATGTATATTGAACTACTCTTCATGTGTATCAGCCATTTGAGCGGTTATGGAAAAATCTAGAGTGAAAACAAGGTCTTGAGCAGGCAATGGTACTGTTGAAGCATATATCTCGATGGTTACAGGAGCTCCTCGGAGGAGGATTCAGAGACAGATGACTAGTCCTATATCCCACCCGAGAGGTGTATGCTCTAAGTTGCAATGTTTATATTTCTCATATGATGCATATGGTGTCTTGCATTGCTTAGTTTAGACATCATATGCACAATATTGAATTCTATCTGCTTAGTTTAGAGATCATACATGCGAGTGCCAGCTGCTTAGTATATGAATCAGTTATGTAAATTATGCCATGCCATCATGTATACTTAGACAACATGTATGTGAATTATTTCATCCCAACCTATTTTAGAAAGACATCATATAGTTTTTTCATGTCATCCTATTTAGGTACTCATCATATGTTGAATTATGCCATTATATCCTGTTAAGTTATCCATCATATATCTGAAACTGTGTCATGCTATCTTGTTTAGTTAGGCATCATGTATGTGAAATTGTGTCATGCTTTCCTGTTTGGTTAGACAACATATGTGTGAATTACCACATCTATCTATCATACAATGTCTGTACGTTCAATTTCTTTTGTTGTTTATCAGCCATTTGAATTGGAGGGGGTGATGGCAGTATCTAAGGGAGCAAAAACCCGTTCTTCACAAAAGACAGTGCTACCTGTCGATGCAGGTAGAACCATGGTTGTACTGGCCCACAAACTAGCCCCACCACACATAATCGAGACTCTTCCAGATTGCACACTTACACCGTTGGGAAGAGAACCAACTACAACCCATCTAACCACAACCCCAGCAGATAGTAACCCACTTATAGTTGACAAAGCACCATGTCCACCATAGAGTACCCCCACACGAGCAGTTTGTAAAGCTACTGCAGTGCCCAAAGCACGAAGACCACCATAGCTAACCCAAACTCCACGTTTAAAGCAGAAGAGAAACTGTTCTCAGGTTAGATTCCGTAGCTATGGTCCATACTCCTTTGCTGTTGCATCACTGTATTTACTCATACCAACTACTTTCGAATTTGAAGGATCCAATTGAAACTCCAATGGCGCAACAGGTATGTTTTAAACCTATTTCTTTAACTAGATTGTTGTTCTAACTTCTTGCTCCTTGTTGATTTCAGTTTAAGTTGTATAAACAGTTATGTTCTCATGTGATGCACATTACAAGTGCTGCCAATGTTGTGTATCTCAGACTTATATTCTGTCTATGCTGCTATGTCTTAAAAATATATGAGTTGAACTGTGTCTCTATCTTGATTAGGGAACATAAACTAGAATGATATGGACAATACAGTGACCATATTACATAGATATATGTTTGTTTCATGCTGTTATCCTGTCCACCTTACTCTTGAACGGTTTACCAAACTGAGTTTCAGATACTACAAGCTAAACATGTGATGTGTCTCGCTTGTTTCTCTTGTAGTATGCAAACAGAATATTGGAGAAGAGCACCCCACTATGCAATGGTAGAGAAAGTAATGCAGATAAGGTTCAAGATAGTGAGACAACCTGTTGGTCTCCAAGAAAGGTGATAAAACGACCTTGTAGACGGTGAGAAACCCCACAGTCCTGCGTTGATGTAGTGTTCGAGTTCTCGGCGATCACCGCACAAGATCTTCGAACTTGCTGCTGAATCACTTGACTTCTTTAGTCTCAGCTACAAGCTAAAGGCATCGATCACCAGTTTGCAGCAAGAAGTCAAGGACCGAGGAAGTCCTGCGCAGAATTCATATCGTATTTTCTTGTGCAACAGACAATTACTGGAGGATTTAAGCGCCAAACAAGAGAAAGTTAATAAGCTTGCTAAGCATCTTGCCAGCATTATGGGTACCTAGGATATTGTTTCTTGAACTCTTCTGAAGTGGTTTCAGTTCTGGACTTGTTTTGCTGCGGTGTTTATATGCTGCTTTGTTCCCTATATTTGCACTGGTGGCGAACTTTGATGCCCAGTGGATGTAATATGTGTAATAGCCGTGATAGCCTAGCATAAGTTGCTTGCTTATTTATTTCCTTGTTGTCTTGTTTATTTGTTTGCTTATAGTTAGTGCAGTTCTTTTTCCGCCATTTGCTAGTGGCTACAATAACCAATTTTTTAAAACTAGGCCACAATAACCATGGGCTAATATTTACTGTAGTGACACTGGGCCTCCTACGGGCCGTAGAAAAGTGGGCCTTCTACGGGTCGTAAAGCGATAGGCCTTCTACGGGCCGTAGAAACAATGGGCCTTCTACGGGCCGTAGAAACAATGGGCCTTCTACGGGCCGTATCATCAATGGGCCTTATACGGGCAGATGATCGATTACAAACATGGGCCAATAACGAGTCGCATTATGGCCGTAAACGGGCTAGAGTTGGAATCGTCCGTTCATGGGCCGACCATAACGGGCCATTGTTAATAGGCCGTGTTGATGACGCTATGAAAACGCCCAACGATTAACGGACCACAAACGGGCCGATCAGTAACCACGGGCTAAATTTGTCCCTGGCGAAAATGACGATGTGGGCCGTAAGTAAACGAATCGCCGAAATGAGCCCAAGAATAAATGGGCTCTGAGAAGGCCGAAGATAACATGTTCTGGAAACGGCCCAACGGAATAATGGGCCGTTAATGGGTATAAAGTGATATACTGTTCATTACAGGCCAGTTTCACCACGGTCCGTTAATGGGTGTAAAGTAATACACTATTCATTACGGGCCAGTTTCACCACGGGCCGTTAATAGGCCAAGAGGTACTAGGGCCTCATATGGGCCGAAAGACGTCATGGGCCATACATGGGCCAAAAGTGAAAATGGGCTGGAATCATATTGGATGGCCCAGATGATGCTATTGGGCCTAATTCTGATAGGGCGTAACGGGCCTTGGGTTAGCGGGCTGTAAATGGGCTATATGCAAACATGCCGTTAACAGGCTTTCCATGGGCCGGCCCGCCACCTTTTGACCAAGTCAAACGGGCCGGCCTTTTCACAGGAATGGGCCTCTGTTGGGTCAAGCCACGTGTCGACGTATCATAGGCGCATATCTGACCCACTGACGAGCTGACACGTGTTTCGTCCGGCCAATAAGAATTTTACACGTGGAAATTTCCCATTGGTCGGGGCTGTTAACGGGTTATCGGATCCAAAACCCGACCCGATAGCTTAACGGCGTTCCGTTATGGTGGATGCCATGTGTCGGTCATCCTTAACGAAAGCACTTCTGTGACGCGCGATTTATCGTCATGGAAGTGGACACTTCTGTGATGATAATTTTGGTAATGTCATGGAACACTTCTACGACAGCACAGGTATGACTATCTTGATTCTGTCATATTTGTCATGGATGTACATGCATGACAAAAGATGCGACCTACTGTGACAAACACTTATCATCACGGAAGTGTATTTTTTTTTCGTGCTACACCCTTCCAGGATACGGCACAACGGAGACACAGGCGCAGACGTGCAGCAGGGCCCCACTCAAAGGTTTCTTTTTAGATTAAGACCCTGTGTAACCTTTTTTACTGTCTCTTGTTGCTTTACATCCTCCGGATACTTAGAATGACCGAGAGGGATGCTGACGTTATTCGCATTTCGCCACGTCAGAATGATGCACGTACCTGGACACTCAGGGTTCATTATCAAGGGCGTTACTCAGCCCAGTATATGTTGTAAAGACCGAATACCTTCGGGAGTGTTCGGCGTCGCGAGTTTGGCCTTATATGCATCAGCTCCGAATCATGTCTTTGGTCAAATGTTGGGTTTGCCCGGCTCCCCCGTTTTGCTACCTTACGTTCCGCTCTATCGGCTAAGGTGGCACCGGGAGAACTACTGCGATTGTGCCCTGGTTCATCCGGATGAGCACCTCAATAGATAAAGCCGAAAACTGACTGTCATGATAAAGCGCGAGACTGGTCAACCACTCAATGACTTAGCGGAATCTTCGGGATTCCTCCGCATTAACGAAGTGCCGGTTTTCCCGGTCATGTACGTACGCGCCCCGGACTTGGACGAACGCGGAAGTACCAGGGGATATATAGTAGCCCCACTGTCAAACTCCTATGGCTAAGTGAAAGTGTGTTAAAGCAATATAGTTTGATTGCCTCGTTCGCCGCGCTATCACCTCCTTAATGGGCCAAGAGTTGGATCAAGTGTGAACACGCACTTTTGCGAACAACCCCGCATTATATGTGTGGGGGCTGAAGCCGACGACTGCAAACTTTCAGGTTATATACATATATACATAAACGGCCGCACATGAGGCATCATAATACTTTCAGGCAAAAGTATAAACACAGCCTTTATAATTTAAATAACATTGTTTTTACAATCGGGATACATGTCACTTGAACATGACACTCTTCGACACTGAGTCTCTATTAAACGAGCACCTTCCAGGAATTCTTCAAAATAGTGATCGGACGAAACCTGGCCTACGGCCGGATTCTGGGTTGCAATAGCGGTGGCCTCCATCTCTGCCCAACATGTCTTGACACGGGCAAGAACCATCCGTGCACCTTCTATACACGCCGACCTCTTTACAACATCGATATGCGGCACAACTTCAAGGAATTGTTGCCCAATACCAAAATAACTATTCGACCTTGGTCCTTCCGGCCAGAGATGATCCACGACAGACCTCATGGCAAGTCCGGACAACCTATGGAGCTCGGCCCACTCGGCTATTTACTTATTTAACAGCAGTGGACGCGCCGGAGCATGGAATTGCGACCAGAATAACTTCTCCACTTCGTGATATTTTTTATCTTCGAAAAACTTGGTCGCATCAGCGGCACTCGCTGCCAAATCCAAGTACGCATCTGCAGAACTCCATGATCGATCCAGAAGGGCATACTTAGGATCTCCGAACTTCATCCGCAACAAAAATGGCTTCCCAGCCGTGATATCTCTGGCTTGACGTAGCTCCTCCTTCACCGCTCTGATTTTAGAGCGGGTTTCCTTGACGGCCACCACGGCTTTCTCCAGGTCCGCCGTCTTCGTTTGGCTTTCCCTCTCAAGAAGCTCGTAACGGTTAGCGGCACCCTTCAACTCAACATCCATCTTGGCTATTTTCTCTTTGCTCTCGCAATGCGCAACCTGTTCGGCTCTTAATTCTTCAACCGCCTTTAAGGCGGCCGCATCACTCCTCCTGGCTTGTTCCTTGGCTTGGGCAAGTTCTGCCCGAAGGGTCTCCACGGCGGCAGCTCCATCTGCAGTCACAACATATTATAGATACTAGCATCATGCCCCTCTTAATATATGTTGACCATCGGAGCATACATACCCTGTGCCTCGTCAAACCGCCTGTTTACAAGCATGATGTCGGCATCCGTCGCATCAATTTGCCGCTTCAGTTCGGCAAACTCCACAGTCCGGCTAGCCACCGGACCCTCAGCCACCTGCACATGAAGGCGGCATGATTATTACCTGGGACTGTGATCCTCTGTTTGCCACCTTTTTCGACAGCAACCAGAGTCTCAGGGGCTACTATCTGCATAGGGCACACCTGGCGTGTGCGGTACCGTCAAAAATATACATACTACTTCGTGTACCTCAAAGCCTCTCAGCAAGCTCATAAAAGCTTCATGCGATCCGCTTTCGGCGGATGAAATCTTCTCAACTACCGTACCCATTAACATACGATGCGCTTCTGAGATAGTCGCTTGCTCCAGAAGATCCCTTAGTGAGTCCGGTCGCGTACCGGACATTTCCGGACTCTTTTTGTTGCTCCCCTTAGGAGCCGAATATGCCGGACTCCGGGTGGCCGAAGGGTTACCTTCTGGCCTTGGAGGATCAGGAGAAATCCTTCGTGATGACACCTCAGGGTCGTCCGCCTCATGAGGCGGGGAGGCATGGGGAGGTGTTTTTCTCTCCATCATCTCCGGAAGAAGATCCCCCGAAGACGAACTCTGTCGAGAAGGGCTACGATCCGAACTACAAGACATATGTCTCGGTTATTGTCCTCGGAAATAAAGAAGGATATATTTACTATAAAGTACTTTTATCTACTTACAGCTTGGTGGGGGGTTGATCCCCTTGCGGGCACTGTGCATGAAGGGTACCCTCCGGGGTAGGACCCCCTGACGAAGATTTCTTCCCTCGTTTGGAAACCATTGTTTCCAAGTCTTCAGAGGCGGTCCTCTTCCTTCCTTGGGGAGAGGGGATTTTAGATTCTTCTCCCCGATTATCCTCCTTCACGGAGGCACTAATTCCCCTAGTCTGGATGAATAATGAGTGAGGCTCGCTTTCGGCTTCTTTGTTCCTCCCTTTATCTTCCCCTGATGGCGCTTGATAAGGCGCGAGCTCAAGCATTCTGGCCAGTACTGGATCTGTTGAGCCTTCGGGAAGGGGGGCCGAACACCTGATCATCTTCGCCTTTTTTACCCAGTCCTGGTCAAAGAGCGACTTTTTAGAATGATGTTGTGATAAATAAAGAGACAACATGTTCGGCCAAAGAACTACTTACTTGGGTGTCTGGACGATTGCAGTTTAGACCTACATCCTCGGTGGTGTCCGGACACTTTATTCGTGATCCCAAGAACAATTTGTACATCTCTTCGAGCATCGCGCCAAAGAAGTACTGAATAGTTCGCGGTCCTTCCGGGTTGAACTCCCAAATACGGAGAGGTCGACGTTTGCGAGGCAAGGCTCGACGAACTAGCATGACTTGCATTACCTTGACAAGGCTGACATCTCTCTCGAGGAGATCTCGGATGCGACTTTGCAATGTCGGCACATCATTTGCTGGTCCCCAGTCCAGCCCCTTGTTGACCCATGATGCCAGTTGTGGCGGGGGACCCGAGCGGAAGGCAGGGGCGGGTACCCATTTAGTACCTCGGGGAGCTGTGATGTAAAACCACTCCCGTAGCCATAAGCTGGACACCTCCGGGAAGGAGCCCTTTGGCCATGGAGCATCGGCGCCTTTTCTTATTATGGCACCTCCGCATTCTGCGTGTCGCCCATTAATCATCTTCGGCTTCACATTAAAGGTCTTGAGCCATAAGCCAAAGTGTGGGAAAACGTGGAGGAAGGCCTCACACACGACGATGAACGACGAGATGTGAAGGATGAAATATGGGGCCAGATCATGGAAATCGAGCCCATAATAGAACATGAGCCCTCTAACAAAGGGATCTAAACTAAAGCCTAGCCCTCGGAGGAAGTGGGAGACGAATACGACACTCTCGCTGGGTTCGGGAGTGGGAATGACCTGCCCTCGAGCAGGCAGCCTGTGCGAGATTTCGACGGTCAGATACCTGGCTTCTCTTAGCTTCTTGATGTCCTCCTCCGTGACAGAGGAGGGCATCCACCGACCTTGAAGGTTGGATCCGAACATGATTGAAGGTCTGATGCGCCTAGTCTGAGCCTTGGGTGTTGGAACTCAAGGTGGGGGAAGGATTTGATTGAGCACGAGAAGAAAAGGACAGGCCTTGGCCCCTTTATAAAGAGGGTGAATATCAAGCGTCCTCCGTGTGGCCGTTTGGAACTTGCCTAAAATCGAGGAGTCATACCAACAGGCACGATTGGGTTACACATACCCGTATTGATGAGAATCCCGTGATAAGGGGAACACGATCTCTGCTTCGACAAGACATGCCAATAAAACTGCCTCGTGAAATGTGTAGTGGCAGGCTGGGAAAAATTGTTCGAATAATGACCAGGCCGTGGTGTGATGTCACGCTATGAAAAGTTGTCAGCAGATTAGATTTGTGGAATTATTATTCTCTCTACGGCGGTATGCGGAATTTGTTTTGCAGAGTCAGACACTACCCTTGTGTTCAAAAATCTTCTATAGAATATTCGGAGGAGGAACCCGCCTTGCAATGCCGAAGACAATCTGCGCGCAGGACTCATCGTCATTGAAGCCTGGTTCAGGGGCTACAGAGGGAGTCCTGGATTAGGGGGTCCTCGGACAGCTGGACTATATAATTTAGCCGGACTGTTGGACTATGAAGATACAAGATTAAAGACTTCGTCCATCTCCGGATGGGACTCTCCTTGGCGTGGAAGGCAAGCTTGGCAATACGGATATGTAGATCTCCTCCCTTGTAACCGACTCTGTGTAACCCTAGCCCCCTCCGGTGTCTATATAAACCGGAGGGTTTAGTCTGTAGGACAACAACAATCATACCATAGGCTAGCTTCTAGGGTTTAGCCTCTACGATCTCGTGGTAGATCAAATCTTGTAATACTCATATCATCAAGATTAATCAAGCAGGAAGTAGGGTATTACCTCCATCGAGAGGGCCCGAACCTGGGTAAACATCGTGTCCCCCACCTCCTGTTACCATCCGCCTTAGACGCACAGTTCGGGACCCCCTACCCGAGATCCGCCGGTTTTGACACCGACAGGGGAGGCGAGCGACGCGACGGTACACGGGGGCACAGTGAGATAGAGACGGAGATGGAGATGGAGATGGAGTGGTGCTATGGGAGGGGAGAGGGAGACGAGGCGAGGCATGCTAATGTCCTATACAACAAGCGGTGACAGATCGCACAAAGGCATGTGGTGAGGCTGACTTTGGTACCCCGAACACGCCGCATGGACTAGTGTCAGGCGCAGGGTGTTGTCACTTCACTGTGAGGACCGGATGAATAGTATTTTGACCATCAAGTGTACCACAGTTGTACTACTACTACTAGTAGCAACATGAGTACTCCAGTACTGTATAGCGGAAATAGGTCTCCCGTGCTAGCATGCCTGTTCACTTCATCCTCCAGGTATCATCCATATTGCGAGCGAAACCAAATTCTCGTGCATGCGGAAGTGCGAAGATGGGCCTTTTCTTCTTTGATGAGGATAACCGTGTATTCCTTAACCAGAGAATGTTGTGTCTCCCACGCACGCGCCAATATCCATCTGAACCAGCTACGACACATTTTTTATCTGTTTGAATAGGTCCCACCTATCAGGAAGGATGGGCACGTACACGAACAGGTACGACTCCTCAGTCTACCCGCATAGCCTTTTCGTTTAGTCTACCTAGCCGTCTAATCAACTGCCTGCACGCCACTTCTCCCATTTACTTCTCCACCAGGAACCGATTTTCTTTGTCTTCTTCACCTCCCCAACGTCTTCATTTGCATCCAAACCCCACTGCGTTCACATTGTTTTAACCTCTTTAAATAATCATCTACTACTTCAGTTAGACTAGCCATCTAATCCTAATGGCGAAAGAGATCGAGATGCAGGTTTTTAGCGTCCAACATGTCCTCGTCAAAGGCTCGTTGAGCATAGTTTCCACCGTCACCGTCCACCCAAGGGTTGTTCGGAAGTGGATCAACAATGTATCCAGCTCCCTCAAAAAGGTAGAGACGAGGGTCATCGGTCGCGACGCAGAGTACACGGAGCGTGCCACTGGGAAGATCCAATGCGCCGCCGTCCTTCAGTTGTGCCTCGAAGATGATGTTTTGGTGTACCACATCATACACGCGCCCTCAATACCAGGTGAGCTTGATACGCCTCCAACGTATCTATAATTTTTTATTGTTCCATGCTATTATATTATCCGTTTTGGATGTTTAATGGGCTTTATTATACACTTTTATATTATTTTTGGGACTAACCTATTAACCGGAGGCCCAGCCCAAATTGCTGTTTTCTTGCCTATTTCAGTGTTTCGAAGAAAAGGAATATCAAACGGAGTCCAAATGGAATGAAGCCTTCGGGAGAGTTATTTTTGGAACGGAAGCAATCCAGGAGACTTGGAGTAGACGTCAGGGAAGCTTCGAGGTGGCCATGAGGCAGGGAGGCGCGCCTACCCCCTGGGTGCACCCCCACCCTCGTGGCTCCCCTGACCGACTTCTTTCGCCTATATATATATATCCATATACCCTAAAAACATCAGGGAACAGAATATATCGGGAGTTCCGCCGCCGCAAGCCTTTGTAGCCACCAAAAACCAATCTAGACCCGTTCCGACACCCTGCCGGAGGGGGAATCCCTCACTGGTGGCCATCTTCATCATCCAGGCGCTCTCCATGACGAGGAGGGAGTAGTCCACCCTCGGGGCTGAGGGTATGTACCAGTAGCTATGTGTTTGATCTCTCTCTCTCTCTCTCTCTCTCTCTCTCTCTCTCTCTCTCTCTCTCGTGTTCTTGAGGTGGTACGATCTTGATGTATCGCGAGCTTTGCTATTATAGTTGCATCTTATGATGTTTCTCCCCCTCTACTCTCTTGTAATGGATTGAGTTTTCCCTTTGAAGTTATCTTATCAGATTGAGTCTTTAAGTATTTGAGAACACTTGATGTATGTCTTGCATGTGCTTATCTATAGTGACAATGGGATATCACGTGATTCACTTGATGTATGTTTTGGTGATCAACTTGCGGGTTCCGTGACCTCGTGAACTTATGCATAGGGGTCGGCACACGTTTTCGTCTTGACTCTCCGGTAGAAACTTTGGGGCACTCTTTGAAGTTCTTTGTGTTAGTTGGATAGATGAATCTGAGATTGTGTGATGCATATCATATAATCATACCTGTGGATACTCGTGGTGACATTAGAGTATCTAGGTGACATTAGGGTTTTGGTTGATTTGTGTCTTAATGTGTTATTCTAGTACGAACTCTAGGATAGATCTAACGGAAAGAATAGCTTCGCGTTATTTTACTACGGACTCTTGAATAGATCGATCAGAAAGGATAACTTTGAGGTGGTTTCATACCCTACCATAATCTCTTCGTTTGTTCTCCGCTATTAGAGAATTTGGAGTGAGTCTTTGTTGCATGTTGAGGGATAGTTATATGATCCAATTATGTTATTATTGTTGAGAGAACTTGCACTAGTGAAAGTATGAACCCTAGGCCTTGTTTCGTATCATTGCAATACCATTTACGCTCACTTTTATCACTTGCTACCTTGCTGTTTTTATATTTTCAGATTACAAAAACCTATATCTACTATCCATATTGCACTTGTATCACCATCTCTTCGCCGAACTAGTGCACCTATACAATTTACCATTGTATTTGGTGTGTTGGGGACACAAGAGACTCTTTGTTATTTGGTTGCAGGGTTGTTTGAGAGAGACCATCTTCACCCTATGCCTCCCACAGATTGATAAACCTTAGGTCATCCACTTGAGGGAAATTTGCTACTGTCCTACAAACCTCTGCACTTGGAGGCCCAACAACGTCTACAAGAAGAAGGTTGTGTAGTAGACATCAAGCAGTTTCTGGCGCCGTTGCCGGGGAGGTGAGTGCTTGAAGGTATATCTTTAGATCTTGCAATCGAATCTTTTAGTTTCTTGTTTTATCACTAGTTTAGTCTATAAAAGAAAACTACAAAAAAATGGAATTGAGTTTGCCTTATACTCTTCATCTTTTTAATATCTTTCATGAGTATGATGGAAAGGAAAATTGTGCCAAAGTGTTAGAAGAAGAATGCATTAAAATGTTTGGCACTAAATCTTTGAATGATGAGCATGATTGCAATGTTGTTAGTAAGAACTCTTTGAATATCCATAGTACAAATGATGATTGCACTAGTCATGATGAAAATGTCTCTTATAAGCATGTCAACGTTTGTGGAATACATAGAGCTTGCAAATACACACCAATTAGGGAAAGTAGATTTTGCAAGAGGCATAAGTATTTAGAAACTAAATGGTTGCAAGAAAGGCTAGATGTTTGTGCTGAAAATTTAAAATTTATTTGCCATACTTGTGAACTTTGCAATGAACATGGTCATTTAAATCTCCAAAGCAAATTGTTTCATGATAGAATCATGTACAAAAATTGTGATGACTTGATTTCCCTTGCAGATCATAATGAACTTAGTTTGCTTTTGGGTTATGAAGAAATGAAACATATAACTAAGCATATGCTAGAATATAACCTTGAGAAATTCCTCGATATTGACCTACAAGAAATTTTTATGTATTGTGCGGTGAATTGCATTGAAAATCCTTATATTGCCAATTACATAAAGAAAAGAAAAGAAACAGAAGATGAAGAGAATGCTAATGAAACGGAAGGGGCTTCCCAATATCCTCCTATTATTTCTTATGATGAATCAGGTAACGAGGAGGAGCCTTCTATTCAACCAATCTCATTAATAAGGAGCTCAAAAAAGAGGGTTAAACCCACACATGATGTGAAGAAGAAAAAGAAAAGACGGAGAAGCAAAGGTGAAAATGTATCCCTCCCTAGTGATGTTGCTCCTATTACTCATTGAGATGATGATAATTGCTATACTATTGGTGCTATCCATACTGTTAATGATGAGAGTGATTATGCTTATGATATGAAAAGGCCCAAGCTTGGGGATGCTATGTTTGATGAGAATGACATGTTTGAGAATATATTTGCTGCAATCAATGTTTGTCCCAAGCTTGGGGATGCTACGTTTAATGAAGACGATATTTTTAGCCTCCCAAGTTTTGACGAGCAAATTTATTATGATGATAGCATGCCTCCTATTTATGATGATTATATTGATGAAAGTGGGTTTGGAAGAGTGTCAACTTTAGGAAGTAATTATCCCACTATTTTGGAGGGTGTTTAATCTTATAATATTTATGAAAGTGGATTTGGAGAGGTTATGACTTTATTTAGTGATGAATCCACTATTTTGGAAGAGGTTTCAATTGATTATGATGAGAACAAAGTTGCTACTTATGGTGATTATTGTGATGAAACTTATGCTATAAAAAGTAGTGATGATTATATTTATAAAAAAATTCATAATTATGATTACCCTTTTTCTGACATTACTATTTTAATATGGAAAAAATTTATAGTATTCGAGTTTCTTATGATACTCCCACTATTCCGATTGAGAAGAATTTTGCTTATGTGGAGAGTAGTAAATTTTCTATGCTTGTGGATCATGAAAAGAATTCTTTATGTGATGGTTATATTGTTGAATTCATTCATGATGCTACTGAAAATTATTATGAGGGAGGAACATATGCTTGTAGGAATTGCAATAATATCAAGTTTCCTCTCTATGTGCTTAAAGTTTTGAAGTTATGCTTGTTTTGCCTTCCTATGCTAGTTGATTATTGTTCCCATAAGTTGTTTGCTCACAAAATCCCTATGCATAGGAAGTGGGTTAGACTTAAATGTGCTAGTCATATTCTTCACGATGCTCTCTTTATGTTTCAATTCTTATCTTTTATGTGAGCATCATTGAAATCATCATGCCTAGCTAGGGGCGTTAAACGTTAGCGCTTGTTGGGAGACAACCCAATTTTATTTTTGTTCCTTAATTTTTTTATCCTGTTTAGTAATAAATAATCTATATAGCCTCTGTTTATATGTGGTTTTATGTTTTAATTAGTGTTTGTGCCAAGTAGAACCTTTGGGAAGACTTGGGTGAAGTCTTTATGATCATGCTGTAAAAAACAAAAACTTTAGCGCTCACGAGATGTGCTGCCATTTTTTACTGAAGAGTGCTTTTAGGTTGATTCTTTTTGCATATGATTAATAGATAAATTCCTCACGTCCAACAATTTATTTCAGAATTTTTTAAGTCCAGAAGTATACGTTTGATACAGATTACTACAGACTGTTCTGTTTTTGACAGATTCTGTTTTCATTGTGTTGTTTGCTTATTTTGATGAATCTATGAGCAGTATCGGAGTGTATGAACCATAGAGAAGTTGGAATACAGTAGATATTACACCAATATGAATTTATAATGAGTTCACAACAGTACATAAGTGGTGGTTTTATTTTCTTATACTAACGGAGCTTACGAGTTTTCTGTTAAGTTTTGTGTTGTGAAGTTTTCAAGTTTTGGGTAAAGATTCAATGGACTATGGAATAAGGAGCGGAAAGAGCCTAAGCTTGGGGATACTCAAGGCACCCCAAGTCAATATTCAAGGACAACCAAGAGCCTAAGATTGGGGATGCCCCGGATGGCATCCCCTCTTTCGTCTTCGTTCATCGGTAACTTTACTTGGAGCTATATTTTTATTCACCACATGATATGTGTTTTGCTTGGAGCGTCATTTTATTTTCTTTTGTTTTGCTTGCTGTTTGAATAAAATACCAAGATCTGAAATTCTTAAATGTTAGAGAGTCTTCACATAGTTGCATAATTATTCAACTACTCATTGATCTTCACTTATATCTTTCGGAGTAGTTTGTCGTTTGCTCCAGTGCTTCACTTATATCTTTTAGAGCACGAAGGTGGTTTTATTTTGAAGAAATAGATGAACTATCATGCTTCACTTATATTATTTTGAGAGTCTTAAACAGCATGGTAATTTGCTTTGGTTATGAATTTAGTCCTAATATGATAGGCATCCAAGAGGGATATAATAAAAACTTTCATATAAAGTGCATTGAATACTATGAGAAGTTTGATTCTTTATGATTGTTTTGAGATATGAAGATGGTGATATTAGAGTCATGCTAGTTGAGTAGTTGTGAATTTGAGAAATACTTGTGTTAAAGTTTGTGATTCCCGTAGCATGCATGTATGGTGAACCGTTATGTGATGAAGTCGGAGCATGATTTATTTATTGATTGTCTTCCTTATGAGTGGCGGTCGGGGACGAGCGATGGTATTTTCCTACCAATCTATCCCCCTAGAAGCATGCACATAGTACTTCATTTTGATAACTAATAGATTTTTGCAATAAGTATATGAGTTCTTTATGACTAATGTTGAGTCCATGGATTATACGCACTCTCACCCTTCCACCATTGCTAGCCTCTCTAATACCGTGCACCTTTCGCTGGTATCATATACCCACCATGTACCTTCCTCAAAACAGGCACCATACCTACCTATTATGTCATTTACGTAGCCATACCTAGATATATTGCCATGCAACTTACCACCGTTCCATTTATTATGACACGCTTCATCATTGTCATATTGCTTTGCATGATCATGTAGTTGACATCGTATTTTTGGCAAAGCCACCTTCATAATTCTTTCATACATGTCACTCTTGATTAATTGCACATCCCGGTACACCGCCGGAGGCATTCATATAGAGTCATATTTTGTTCTAAGTATCGAGTTGTAATTCTTGAGTTGTAAGTAAATAAAAGTGTGATGATCATCATTATTAGAGCATTGTCCCAGTGAGGAAAGGATGATGGAGACTATGATTCCTCCACAAGTCAGGATGAGATCCGGACGAAAAACATAAATAAAAGAGGCCAAATAAGCCCAAATAAAAAAATAGAAAAAAGAGGCCATAAAAAAGAGAGAAGGCCCAAATAAAAAAATGAGAGAAAAAGAGAGAAGGGACAATGCTACTATCCTTTTACCACACTTGTGCTTCAAAATAGCACCATGATCTTCATGATAGAGAGTCTCCTATGTTGTCACTTTCATATACTAGTGGGAATTTTACATTATAGAACTTGGCTTGTATATTCCAATGATGGGCTTCCTCAAAATGCCCTAGGTCTTCGTGAGCAAGCAATTTGGATGCACACCCACTTAGTTTCTTTTTGAGCTTTCATGCACTTATAGCTCTAGTGCATCCGTTGCATGGCAATCCCTACTCACTCACATTGATATCTATTGATGGGCATATCCATAGCTCGTTGATACGCCTAGTTGATGTGAGACTATCTTCTCCTTTTTGTTTTCTCCACAACCACCATTCTATTCCACCTATAGTGATATGTCCATGGCTCACGCTCATGTATTGCGTGGAGATTGAAAAGTTTGAGAACATCAAAAGTATGAAACAATTGCTTGGCTTGTCATTGAGGTTGTTCATGATTTAAATATTTTCTGTGATGAAGATAGAGCATAGCCAGACTATACGATTTTGTGGGGATAACTTTCTTTGGCCATGTTATTTTGAGAAGACATGATTGCTTTGTTAGTATGCTTGAAATATTATTGATTTCATGTCAATATTAAACTTTTCTTTTGAATCTTATGGATCTGAATATTCTTGCCACAATAAATAAGATTACATGGATAAATATGTTAGGTAGCATTCCACATCAAAAATTCTGTTTCTATCATTTACCGACTCGAGGATGAGCAGGAATTAAGCTTGATACATCTCCAATGTATCTATAATTTTTTATTGTTCCATGCTATTATATTATCGTTTTGGATGTTTAATGGGCTTTATTATACACTTTATATTATTTTTGGGACTAACCTATTAACCGGAGGCTGATGACCCACAAGTATAGGGGATCTATCATAGTCCTTTCGATAAGTAAGAGTGTCGAACCCAACGAGGAGCAGAAGGAAATGATAAGCGGTTTTCAGCAAGGTATTCTCTGCAAGTACTAAAATAAGTGGTAACAGATAGTTTTGTGATAGGATAATTTGTAACGAGAAATAAGTAACAAAAGTAAGTAAAGTGCAGTAAGGTGGCCCAATCCTTTTTGTAGCAAAGGACAAGTCTGGACAAACTCTTATATAAGGAAAAGCGCTCCCGAGGACACATGGGAATATCGTCAAGCTATTTTTCATCACGTTCATATGATTCGCGTCCGGTACTTTGATAATCTGATATGTGGGTGGACCGGTGCTTGGGTGCTGTTCTTACTTGAACAAGCATCCCACTTATGATAACCTCTATTGCAAGCATCCGCAACTACAACAAAAGTATTAAGGTAAACCTAACCATTGCATGAAACATGTGGATCCAAATCAGCCCCTTACAAAGGAACGCATAAACTAGGGTTTAAGCTTCTGTCACTCTAGCAACCCATCATCTACTTATTACTTCCCAATGCCTTCCTCTAGGCCCATATAATGGTGAAGTGTTATGTAGTCGACGTTCACATAACACCACTAGAGGCTAGACAACATACATCTCATCAAAATATCGAACGAATACCAAATTCACATGACTACTAATAGCAAGACTTCTCCCGTGTCCTCAGGAACAAACGTAACTACTCACAAAGCATATTCATGTTCATAATCAGAGGGGTATTAATATGCATAATGGATCTGAACATATGATCTTCCACCAAATAAACCAACTAGCATCAACTACAAGGGGTAATCAACACTACTAGCAACCTACTAGTTCCAATCCCAGACTTGGAGACAAGAATTGGATACAAGAGATGAACTAGGGTTTTGAGATGAGATGGTGCTGGTGAAGATTTTGATGGAGATTGCCCTCTCCCGATGAGAGGAGCGTTGGTGTTGACGATGGCGATGATTTCCCCCTCCCGGAGGGAAGTATCCCCGGCAGAACAGCGCTGCCGGAGCCCTAGATTGGTTCTGCCAAGGTTCCGCCCCGTGGCGGCAGAGTTTTGTCCCGAAAGGTTGCTTATAATTTTTTCCTCATCGAAAGACCTCATATAGCAGAAGATGGGCATCGGAGAGCCAACAGGGGGCCCACGAGGTAGGGGGCGCGCCGTGGGGGGTAGGGCGCGCCCCCACCCTCGTGGACAGGTGGGCCTCCCTCTGGTGAACTTCTTCCGCTGGATATTTTTTATTATTTCCAAAAATGACTTTCGTGGAGTTTCATGACTTTTGGAGTTGTGCAGAATAGGTTTCTAATATTTGCTCCTTTTCCAGCCCAGAATTCCAGCTGCCGGCATTCTCCCTCCTTATGTAAACCTTGTAAAATAAGTAGAATAGGCATAAGTATTGTGACATAAAGTGTAATAACAGCCCATAATGCGATAAATATCGATATGAAAGCATGATGCAAAACAGACGTATCAACTCCCCCAAGCTTAGACCCCGCTTGTCCTTAAGCGGAAGCCGATAACGATAAATATGTCCCCAAGTTTAGAAGTAGAGGTGTCGATAAAAAATAAAATACGGACATGAAGGCATCATGATTATTCTCATAACAACAACATATATAGAGATTGTCATATGATTTCTTATGCTCAAGTAATAATCTATTCACAATGCAAAAGTACGAATCATAAACTTTATTGAGAACCAACAAACTATAAACTCAGTCATTGAAGCAATTGCAATTTGTCATAACATCAGAAAGAGTCTATGTCAGAGCTCAATAGCAAGTCCACATACTCAACTATCATTTAGTCTTTCATAATTGCTAACACTCATGCAATACTTGTGGTTACGGATTTTTAATCGGACACAGAGAAAGATAGGGGCTTATAGTTTCGCCTCCCAACCTTTTACCTCAAGGGTAATGTCAATAATAATAACTCATGCTCCCCATATCCAATTAGGATCTTTCCAACATAATGTGCTTGCCAAAGGATAAAGTGTAAAAAGGAAAGGTGAAGATCACCATGACTCTTGCATAAGGTAGAAGATAATAATAAAAGATAGGCCCTTCGCAGAGGGAAGCAGAGGTTGCCATGCGCTTTTATGGTTGGATGCATAAAATCTTAATGCGAAAGAACATCACTTTATATTGCCCCTTGTGATATGAACCTTTATTATGCAGTCCGATGCTTTTATTTCTTCCACATCACAAGATCGTATAAAGCTTATTTCTCCCACACCAAGCAATCATACATATTTAGAGCAATTTTTATTGCTTTGCACCGATGACAACTTACTTGAAGGATCTTACTCGATCCATAGGTAGATATGGTGGACTCTCATGGCAAAACTGGTTTAAGGGTATTTGGAAGCATAAGTAGTATCTCTACTTGGTGCTGAGAATTTGGCTAGCATGAGGGGGAAAGGCAAGCTCAACATGTTGGAGGATCCATGACAACATACTTTATCTCAGATATAAGAAAACACAACCCATTACGCTGTCTTCCTTGTCCAACATCAACTCTTTAGCATGTCATATTTTAATGAGTGCTCCCAATCATAAAAGATGTCAATAATGGTATATTTATATGTGAAACCTCTCTTTCCTTATTACTTCCTATTAATTTCAACAATGACCAAAGCTATGTCTGCCAACTCCCAACAACTTTTAATCATCATACTCTTTCTATGTGAAGTCATTACTCTCAATAAGATCAATATGAACTCTTTGTTTCTTTTTATTCTTTTTCTTTGATTCACTCAAGATCATGCGAAAATAATCAAGCCCTTGACTCAACACTAATCTTTATTATATATAGCTAATGGACTCGATTACATAGAGAGATCAAAAAGCAAAACTCAAAACTAGACCATGCCATAAACTTTATTCTACTAGATCAAGATACTACTGATAGGATCAAGCTAAGAAAAACGGTAAAGATAGGAGTGTGATGGTGATACGATACCGGGGCACCTCCCCCAAGCTTGGCAGTTGCCGAGGGGGGTGCCCATACCCATGTGATTATGTCTCCTTTGTTGGTGAAGAAGGTGGTGTTGACGGATAGTCGCACATCGAGCGTAAGAGGTCCTCCAGCTTGCGGATAATGCCCTTGAGTGCAACAATATGCTCCTTCAACAAAATATTTTCACTAGTGAGATACCTGTTCTGTGTATGAGCTAACTCAATCATCTTGAAAGCTTCGATCTCAGTTGGGGTAAGAAGAATATCACTACAAGAAATACGGTCAATATGACTCCCCATTTTGGTCGTTGATTCGTCATATTTATCGTTTATTGACCTTTTTTTGACCAAATTCACAAGGTCAATAGTTGGCCGTCAAGAACGAACAAACTTGACCTTTTTTGGAATTTTGGTCATAGCTAGACTAGAGACCAAAATTTCAGAAAGGTCACTACCCATTTGCCTGAGCCACATAGGATCTGACGTGGCTGAGCTGATGTGGCATTTCTAGTGACCAAATGGAATCATCATAAATTTCATAGCCCAGTCCAGCAATCTAGCCTACATGGGCCTGGCCCAATCATCGCAAATTTCATAGCCCAATCCACCAATCAAGCCAACATGGGCCCAGGCCAATACCTATTTTCTTAATTGAATTGGTTCGATTTATTTGGGCTAATGCATTATTTTGTCAAAAGCATGCACATTTAAGTATAGGCCCATTAGAAAACAAATACACCATAATACAATATTTCATATATTTCATTTCAGTAACACATCACATGAAATACAATACATCATCAATCGACTCCTCTACACAGCAAGGTTCAAGGCCCAACAAGTGCACAAGCGCACATCAACATAGATTGGACGAGAAGCACAAATTCTAGCTGATGATCACACATAACATCAATGAGAAGCACGGATATCGTGTACCATCACTAGTACACATACTTTGCCCCGTGACCCAAGCACCAATGTTGTGTCAATCTACTGGATTTGCCACATGGTGATGTTACTGCATTAGGGTTGTCCCAGCTTCTCCCTGCCCAAATGGCTGGATGATCTGCTGATCGATGTACTGCTCCAGCATCACCTCCCGCTACCACTGGTGGAAGAAGATCAGCTCATCAGTCATCTGCACGCAAACAAACCAAGAAGATTAACCTATTTAGCCTGCTGTAATTTGTTTCTAAACATGGGCATCAAATCAACACCAACACTAAATTAAAATGCACAAAAGAATTGATCATAGTCAAATGTACAGCCTAAGAACTTCAGGTTTGAGCCATTCCCCATACTACAATAAATACATAACAATCAAAATTTTGATCCATGGACACCAGATGATGGAAAAGGTACTAAGGCACTACTTGCTACTGAAAACCAATGCAAGGTATGAAGCACAAGCCAGGCCAAAACTGGTACCAAATCCAGAAATAACCATCTGATGCGATATAGCACTAGTTTCACTTTAGCATATGTGCCTAATTATGCAGGTATGTAGGATGACTTCAAGAAAAAACGGAACTGCAGGGGAATGGAGGATGGAGAGGGACAGGGGGTGCTACCTGCAGGAAGACGTTGGCGGCTCCAAAGATGGCTTCGAAGTGTTCCACAGGCTGGGCGTAGATGTCGCGGGAGGCCGATGCAACCAGCAGCTCACCGATGACGGCCGTCGTCGGTGAGAGGTTCAACCTTCCGTGGTTAAAAGATCATACCAGATCGAGCACCTTGAAGACGGCCTTGTCTTACCACGCCTTGGCCTCCTCCGCGAGCACCTAGCAGGAGCAGAGCAGAGCAAGGAACTAGTTGTCAAACCTAGATGAGCAGAAAATACACACTACTCAACGAAAGAACTAACGTGCAGATAATACTCGAACAAATCAAAGAGGCAGGAAACCAGATATCTTCATTGCATGTACCATTTAATTAATAGGAAACCAGAGAATAAGTTGTCAAGTGCTAGGTAGGAGTTTAGGTATGCATAAACAAAATATTTGCATTGTGTGCATAAACAAGTATTTATATTATAAGCAAATATAGGAGTGCCACTTCAAGTGAATGCCAGACATCACATTACACACATTCAAAATTAAAAGACGGGCATCCAATGTACATCAGTACACAAATAGAGTGTTCGCAGATCATAAGCATGGGTTGTTGAAGGAAATTTACTAATTAAGGGCATAGTTGTATCTGGTATCCAGGAATTTCTAGATATGGCGGACTGTACATGCTCTGGGTAGAGTACATGCCCTGGACCAGAGTTCATGGTTATGTTCATTTGAATGCTAAAGTAGCTAAAAACACATAGCACCGGTTCATGCGAAATAGACCAACAGAAAAACTTGAATGCATGCTCTCTGAGTCACATGAGAACAGGTAGGCAAACTCACAAACAAATGGAGTGACAACAGCATTTCATTAACATATCTTGGGTGACCAAAGGAATGAAGCTTCAAGATTTCAGATTTATATATTATATTAGATGGAGTATGCACACATAATGTGGTGGGGAAGAGCTTTGAGGTTTATATTTGCTATTACTTTTGCATGCTTTGTTCTGGAGTAAAACTACAAAAGCAAGTTGTAGAGAATTTAAGAAATCAAAGAAGATTGATCTTTGGTTCCATCTCATCTGAAAAAAATCCATCAGAATTGCATCACATTATCATCTAACTAATCCATCAAAACTACATTCAAATAATATTGTTGACTACTGTAATATACAGATACAAACTGACGAACATGTGAATGTACAGAAGATGGGTGGAGGGAGGTGGGGAGGGGAACAGAGAACAAATCAGCCCGGTGGCCGCTGGAGGAGCTGAGCACCTTGCGTCCAGGTCAAGTTCCTGTGTCCTTCTCCTCGCCGAGCACTTTGCCGCAGGAGGAGCTGAACCTGGTGCAGAGAACACGGCCGGTCGAGAGAGAGAGAGAGAGAGAGAGAGAGAGAGAGAGAGAGAGAGAGAGAGAGAGAGAGAGAGAGAGAGAGAGAGAGAGAGAGAGAGAGCGCGACATGCCTGCCGGCGGAGGGACGGTGGCGCAGTGGAGATGGCCCGGCAACGGCCGGTGGGAGGGCCTGTTCGGGAGATCTCATGCTCGGTGGGGGTGGGGTCCGTGGACGACGACGAGGACGCTGCGGAGATCCCCTGGCCACCGCGGACGACGACGAGGACGCCGTGGAGATCCTCTGGCCGCCGCGGACGACGACGAGGAGGACGCAAACTCGGATGGCGCGGGGTCCATGGCGAAGAGGGAGCCCCGCTCGTCTGCGGGGACCAGCGCGGGGGTGGCCCTGGCCGGGGCGATGGCGAGGGTCGGATCGGACGAGGCCTGCGCCGGGCCCCGCTGGACTATACCGCCGTCGTCGTCGGAGTAGAATGAGGAGGCGGCCTTGGATGAGGCGAGGAGGGCGGCGAGCGGGGAGGAGGTCGCTGCACCTTGAGTGCGGTCGTGGTGGTGGCGAGCGTGCGCGAGCGGGAGAGGATGGAGTGGCGGCGAGATTGGATCTGGGGGCGGCAATGGAGTGGGAGGGGATAGGGTTTGGTGGTTGGGCTGCCTGGGGGGTGGGGGTTCTTTTTATTCTTTCTTTCTTTTTCTTTAGATAAATGGGATGGATGGATGGATGGATGCCATGTCATCAATCCATGACACAAACATTTCAACCAATGAGAACAAAGCTTATTTAATTGTGTTTTTCTATTTGTTTCTCTTGTATTTTTTTTGGACAAGGGTGCATTTTGGAATGGCATAATTTGTTCAAATTATATCATATTTTGCACAGGGGTGCATCTTGGAATGGCAAACAATGTTGTCTAAGGAAGTTTTCATTTTCTTTTCATGAAAAATTCATTTTCCATTTTTAGCGTGCCCAAAATGAGTTTTTTTGTGAAGGACCTACCATATATTTGTTGCAAAATTGGAACAAATCATTTTTCTAAAATATTAGGCCATATTTAATGTATAATTTACCAAATGGTTGGGTGACACAACTTTTGATCCACCTCCCATGAAAAAGACAAATTTTCGGCGATTTAGCTGGAAGTGGGTCAAATTTGAACTGCAGCTGCCTCATAGTTTGCTCATGTTTTTTTTTCCAAAAAACATTTCTAGGTACAAAAGTATCTATTTCATTAGAGACACACCAAAAGTCTTTCAAGATTCAACCACTACCTAGGAACGGTCATGCCCGCTGTTTTGACCACATTTTGAAATGGGCATGAAAAATACAGAAAAAATCAGAAATTTGGGAAACCTTCGCATTGTGTCATTATATGTGGCCAAGTTCCCAGGAAAAATAACAAACTTGTAATACGGCAATTATTTTAAAAAAGTGTTCTCAGAAACGAGCTATCACGTGTGGAGATCAATGGTTTCCAAGCCAAATGATCAATCTTACGGCCACATTCATGGCATAGTTTGTTAAAATGATCTCAGATTGTGCACAAGGGGGCATATTGGAATGGCAAACAATGTTGCCTAAGGAAGTTTTCATTTTCTTTGGACGAAAAAACCATTTTCCATTTTTCGAGTGCCCAAAAAGATGTTTTTTTGTGAAGGAGCTCCCAAATAATTGTTGCAAAATTGGACCAAATCAATTTTATAAAATACTAGGCCATATTTAATGCACAATTGACAAAATGGTTGGGTGTAAAAATTTTTGATCCACCTCTCGTGAAAAAGACAAATTTCCGCCGATTCAGCTGGAAGTGGGTCAAATTTGAACAGTAGCTGCCTTGTAGTTTGCTCTTTATTTTTTCCAAAAATCATTTATAGGTACATAAGTATCTATTTAATAAGACAAACATCAAAAAATTTCCAAGATTCAACCACTAGCTAGGAACGGTCAAGCCCGCCGTTTTGACCGCATTTTGAAACAGGCATAAAAAATTAGAAAAAATCAAAAAAATGGAAAACCTTCGCATTGTGTCATTATATGTGACCAAGTTTCCAGGAAAAATAATAAACTTGAAATACGGCAATTATTTTTAAAAAGTGTTCTCAGAAATGAGGTGTCATGCGTGAGGATTCATGGCTTTCAAGCCAAATGATCAATCTTATGGCCACATTCATGGCATAGTTTGTTCAAATGATCTCATATTGTGCACAAGGTTGCATATTGGAATGGCAAACAATATTGCCTAAGAAAGTTTACATTTTATTTGGACGAAAAAAGCATTTTCTATTTTTCGAGTGCCCAAAAGGAGGTTTTTTTGTGAAGGACCTCCCAAATAATTGTTGCAAAATTGGACCAAATCAATTTTCTAAAATACTAGGCCATATTTAATGCACAATTGACAAAATTGTTGGGTCTAAAAAGTTTTGATCCACCTCTCGTGAAAAAGACAAATTTCCGCCGATTCAGCTGGAAGGGGGTCAAATTTGAACTGTAGCTGCCTTGTAGTTTGCTCTTTATTTTTTCCAAAAATCATTTCTAGGTACATAAGTATCTATTTAATTAGAGAAACATCAAAAGTTTTCCAAGATTCAACCACTAGCTAGGACGGTCAAGCCCGTCGTTTTGCCCGCATTTTGAAACGGGCATAAAAAATTAAAAAAAATTATAAAATTGGAAAACCTTTGCATTGTGTCATCATATGTGACCATGTTTCTAGGAAAAATAATAAACTTGAAATACGGTAATTATTTTTTAAAAGTGTTCTCAGAAATGAGGTGTCATGCGTGAAGATTCATGGCTTTCAAGCCAAATGATCAATCTTATGGCCACATTCATGGCATAGTTTGTTCAAATGATCTCATATTGTGCACAAGGGTGCATATTGGAATGGCAAACAATATTGCCTAAGAAAGTTTTCATTTTGTTTGAACAAAAAAACCATTTTCTATTTTTTGAGTTTCCAAAAGGAGGTTTTTTTGTGAAGGACCTACCAAATAATTGTTGCAGAATTGGACCAAATCATTTTTCTAAAATACTAGGACATATTTAATGCACAATTGACCAAATGGTTGGGTGTCAAAAGTTTTGATCCACCTCTGGTGAAAAAAGACAAATTCCCTCCGATTCAGCTGGAAGCGGGTTAAATTTGAACTACAGCTACCTCATAGTTTACTATTTATTTTTTCCAAAAATCATTTATAGTTACATAAGTACCTATTTAATCATAAATACATGGGTTGGTGGCGATACGTCGAGGTTTGGGCTGTGGCCAAGGCCCCCCAACTCTAGAGCACGTTAACTCGCATGCCCGCCGCGTGGTCACCGCGTGACCGTGGCGTTGCCATGTGTTCTGGGAAGCCTAGGCATGTCTAGTGGGTTGGGCACTACCTAGGTAGGTGCTAGGAAGAAAATTACAACATAAGATTCTCACGAGGAGACCGATCGATGCTCAAACATGAATTAGCAGCCAAGTGTTTGATTAGCGGTACGGGAAATGTACATGTCTAATGGGCGTGAGTTTTGGCTGAGGATGATCAGTTACTAAGAAGACCGTCTTCACAAATTTTCAGCTCAAAAGGAGGAGCCTAGGTGGTACTTGCTTTGCAAACTACCGCACTGGACATAAATACGAATGTTGAAGCTCGGCTCAAAATAATGAATGGATTGAGCTGGCATTTGGTGGAGGATAGTTATTTGGGCATAGGAAAGCACTGTAGAAAATGGATACTATTTGGACATGCCAAAGTGGTACTTCCTTCACAAACTGTTGCACTGAAGAGAATAGGAAAATGAATATTTTTGAATTATTTTTGAACTAGGCAAGGAAGGTTTTTACATATTTGACGAAGATATGACCCAAAGAATTTATGAGATTTTTTTGGGAATTTTGGGAATGACAGAAATATAGGTTGCGTCACAACCTAGGGCAAAAACTACCACATGGACATGACACATAGGCAAAACTGATGAGGTGGCGCCTAGTCATAGCAACCCACCACAATTTACAACTCTATGAACATCTATATTAGTCGTTAACAACTAGAAATAAGGCAGCGGACTAGTGCTATCTGCTTTATGACCTTTTCATGTAAGGAAATTACGACCTTTCTTACCAAAATGGTCGCAATGGTTTAGGGTTTGGAGTCCCCCGAACAGCTTTTGACCAATTGGTCTGAAATGGTCATAGATCTATGACCATTTCTTCCAGGGTCATTGATAGAAGGTCACTAGTTGACATATTTCTTGTAGTGTATGATCAAGTTGAAGGATGTCTTCCGCTGCCAGAGCTTGATCCTCCGAGGCCTTCTTGATCTTTTCATCCTTGTTGATCTTCATGGGTTCTCCCCTCTTCAGATCTATCTTCATTAGCCAAGCATCGTTGTCACCATTGTTGGAGGAGGAGGATGACATGATGCCTAGCCTTGAAAACCCTGACAGAAAACAGCTTGAAAGAAGAACAGATGATAATTGCGTGATACGGGAGTCAAAACCTTCGGGAGAATATATAATGAATTTTTACGGACCAAAATACGCATCATGCAAGAAAACGGAGTCCGGAAGGCACACGGGGTGCCCACGAGGTAGGGGGGCGCCCAGGGGGTAGGGCGCGCCCTCCACCCTCGTGGGGCCCTCGTGTCCTTCCCGACTGCTGCTTATTTTTCTAATTTTCTAAATATTCCAAAACGGAGAAATATTGCCTTAAAAATTGTTTTGGAGTCGGTTTACTTACCGCACCACATACCTATTCCTTTTCGAGTCCTAAACGGTCCGAAAGTGTCCTTATGTATTCCTCCGGGTTACGGTTTCAATAATATTGGTTTCAACATTTATGGGATTACCTGAGATATAATGTTTAATTCTTTGACCGTTTACCACCTTCGGATTTCTGCCTTCGAAGTTGTTGATTTTTATGGCACCGGAACGATAGACCTCCTCGACAACGTATGGGCCTTCCCATTTAGTGAGAAGTTTTCCTGCAAAAAATCTTAAACGAGAGTTGTATAGCAATACATAATCACCTACGTTAAACTCACGCTTTTGTATCCTTTTGTCATGCCATCTTTTAACTTTTTCTTTAAACAACTTGGCATTTTCATAAGCTTGGGTTCTCCATTCATCAAGTGAGCTGATATCAAATAACCTCTTCTCTCAGGCAAGTTTGAAATCATAGTTGAGCTCTTTAATAGCCCAGTAAGCCTTATGTTCTAGTTCGAGAGGTAAGTGACATGCTTTTCCATAAACCATTTTATACGGAGACATACCCATAGGATTTTTATATGCAGTTCTATAGGCCCATAATGCATCATCAAGTTTCTTGGACCAGTTCTTTCTAGATCTATTGATAGTCTTTTGCAAAATTAATTTGAGCTCTCTATTACTCAATTCTACTTGACCGCTAGACTGTGGGTGATAAGGAGATGCAATTCTATGATTAACGTCATACTTAGCAAGCATTTTACGGAAAGCACCATGAATAAAATGTGAACCACCATCAATCATTAAGTATTTAGGGACTCCAAACCACGGAAAAATAACTTCTTTAAGCATTTTAATAGAAGTGTTATGATCAGCACTACTAGTTGGAATAGCTTCTACCCACTTAGTAACGTAATCAACAACAACTAAAATATGTGTATATCCATTAGAGGCAGGAAAAGGTCCCATATAATCAAAGCCCCAAACATCAAGTGGTTCAATAACAAGTGAATAATTCATAGGCATTTCTTGACGCCTACTAATATTACAAATTCTTTGACATTCATCACAAGATAAGACAAACTTATGGGTATCCTTGAAGAGAGTAGGCCAATAGAAACCGGATTGCAATACCTTATGTGCAGTTCTATCTCTAGCGTGGTGTCCTCCATAAGCTTCGGAATGACACTTGTGTAGGATCTGTTCCTGTTCATGCTTAGGTACACAACGTCTAATAACACCATCTACTCCTTCTTTATAAAGATGTGGGTCATCCCAAAAGTAATGTCTCAAATCAAAGAAAAACTTTTTCTTTTGCTGGTATGTGAAACTAGGTGGTATAAATTTAGCAAAAATATAATTAGCATAATCAGCATACCATGGAGTACTAAGAGAACTATTTATGACATTTAGTTGCTCATCAGGAAAGCTATCATCAATAGGTAGTGGGTCATCAAGAACATTTTCTAACCTAGACAAGTTGTCTGCAATGGGGTTCTCAACTCCTTTTCTATCAACGATATGCAAATCAAATTCTTGTAGCAGGAGAACCCATCTAATAAGTCTAGGTTTTAGCATCTTTCTTTTCCATAAGATATTTAATAGCAGCATGATCAGTGTGAATAGTTACTTTAGAATCGACAATATAAGGTCTGAACTTATCACAAGCAAATACAACTGCTAAGAATTCCTTTTCAGTAGTAGCATAATTTCTTTGAGCATTGTCTATAGTCTTACTAGCATAATGGATAACATTTAATTTCTTATCAACTTTTGCCCTAGAACAACACCTACAACATAATCACTAGCATCACACATAATTTCAAAGGGTAAATTCCAATCAGGTGGCTGAACAATAGGTGCAGAGATCAATGCTTTCTTAAGTATTTCAAATGCTTCTACACAATCATCATCAAAGACAAATGGTATATCTTTTGTAATAAATTAGTCGAGGTCGAGAAATTTTGAGAAGTCCTTAATGAACCTCCTGTAAAACCGGCGTGACCAAGGAAACTTCTTATACCTTTGATGTCCTTGGGACATGGCATCTTTCAATAGCATCAACCTTGGCTTTATCAACTTCAATACCTCTTTCAGAAACTTTATGCCCCAAGACAATACCTTCATTAACCATAAAGTGGCACTTTTCCCAATTCAAGACAAGATTAGTTTCTTCACATCTCTACAAAACTTGATCAAGATTGCTCAAGCAATCATCAAAAGAGGATCCATAGACAGAAAAGTCGTCCAGGAAAACCTCACAAATCTTTTCACAAAAGTCAGAGAATATAGCCATCATGCATCTTTGAAAGGTAGCAGGTGCATTACATAAACCAAAAGGCATATGTCTATAAGCAAAGTACCAAAAGGGCAAGTAAAAGTAGTTTTTGATTGATCTTCAGCTGACACAGGTATTTGAGAGAAACCAGAATAACCATCTAGAAAGCAATAATGTGTATGTTTTCATAATCTTTCTAGCATTTGATCGATAAAAGGTAAGGGGTAATGATCTTTCTTAGTAGCCTTATTTAATTTACGGAAATCAATTACCATCCTATAACCTGTAATAATTCTTTGCGGTATCAATTCATCTTTATCATTAGGAACAACAGTAATACCTCCCTTCTTAGGGACACAATGGACAGGACTTACCCACTGACTATCAGCAACGGGATAAATTATACCTGCCTCCAGAAGCTTTAGTATTTATTTTCTTACCACTTCTTTCATTTTAGAATTCAGACGTCGTTGAGGATCATGAACCGGTTTGGCATCTTCTTCCAAATTTATTTTATGTTGACATAGAGTGGGACTAATGCCCTTAAGATCCTCAAGAGTATATCCAATAGCAGCATGGTGCTTCTTCAGAGTTTTCAATAATCTTTCTATTTCATGCTCTGAAAGGTTAGCACTAATAATAACAGGATATATCTTCTTTTCATCAAGATAAGCATATTTAAGATTATCAGGCAACGGTTTAAGCTCAAACACGGGATCACCCTTGGGTGGGGGAGGATCCCCTAAGATTTCAAAAAGCAAATTGTGTTTCAGAATAGGTTCCTGTTTAAAGAATACTTCATCTATTTCCCTTCTTTCATTCATAAACATATCATTTCCATGGTCTAGCAAATATTGTTCTAAAGGATGACTAGGAGGTACGACAATAGAAGCAAGACCAATAATTTCATCCTTACTAGGCAATTCTTCTTCACGGTGTTGTTTACTAAATTTAGAGAAATTAAACTCATGAATCATATCATCCAAGCCAATAGTAACAACATTCTTTTCGCTGTCTATCTTAGCATTAACAGTGTTCAAGAAGGGTCTACCAAATATAATGTGTAGCGACCTGACCCAAAATCGGTCAAATCTCTGTGTCTGTACCATCCCAAGATCATGCTGGTACTCACAGTACATCGATAAAGTAATCAAAGTTCAATCACACCTAAATATCATTAAACGATTCTCATATAGAGTCTTTATTACAAGGGAATAAATTCGCTCAAGGCCAACTCATGAGAAATAAACTAATAACATCATGGAAGCGTCGAAGATAAGCGAGTCCATCCGACTCAAAGGGCAATCGCCAAGCGCGAGCGTAGCCTCACTCCCGATCGAATATATCTACGCAACATAATACGTTGCAGCCATGTAGGTCAGCTTTTGGAATAAGTCGGCAAGTCATGAAGAATAACAATAATAAAGTTACTAACTCTATATGCATTTTGGTGTGGAGCTCTAAGTTTCATCATTTTGCGAAAAGCAAATTTTACCCTACTACAAAGGACTTGCTTGCAAATTACTACAATTGTTGGTAGTTATTGAGATGGTTCCGCCAACCAATATCTCGCTCCCAATTATTAAGTCATAAAAACCCTCAAATTAATTCATTAGTTTTAGTGTTGAGATATCCGAATACTTCCAAGTTCCAGAGGCTCAAATGTCCGTGAATCGGGACACGGCTAATTGATTAGATCTTTAACTCTGCAGAGGGTTGCGACTTTCCCGCAAGAATCATTCCTCCTTTAAAGTCTTCGCACTTCATGGTGTTTGAAGACGGACGAATGAAACAGGGTCTTCCAAAGAGTTCTTCCAGCTACTGCGGTACCCATCCAATCCTACCGTTCGTCTACTTCTCGTAGTACCGCCCAGCCAGCGTCACTACTAGGGTCAACCCAGCCAGAGCCCATAATGGCTTGCGGCTGCACAGTAAGCTTCCGGTCATGGGGCATCCATCCTTCTCTTTGTGGCTGGGTGAAGCTTTCCGCAGGATGTCATGGCGCTTCTCCATGCATCCCGCCACCACTGGTGCTCCAGGTGCCCGCAACCGCCCTCCACCCAAAGAGTGATTTTCCAAGTCCATCTTGATCATTGTAGTTCATGTGGTTGTCATCATCATTGACTCTCACATCTTGCTTATGAATTTCACTCATCCCAAATCCCGTCTCACGAGCATAGCAAAATAACTACTACGTCCCGGGTCATGGTAACAAGGGATTGGTTCATCCTACCACATGATACTACTCAAGTTTAATGACTTCAGATTTCACTACTGCATGCATGGTGGGGTGGTGACAACTACTAATGCACAAAAACATAGGTATAGAAATAACATGATCAAAACTTTCCTTGCTGATGATCCTCGTAAGCTAAAGAGTCAGAGTAGCAAGCTTAGACTCCGGAAACTCTACCGAGACAAACAATAGCACAATAAGCACAAAGCAATAGGATCACATAACACAACATAACAAAAGTAACATAACACAACAAAACAATCAAAACCAAATCCAAAAGAAAAACTCCAAGAAAACAACTCAAAGTTTTTCCTACTCCAAACAATAGCTAAAATAGTTTTATATAACAAAATTCCGTAATATAACCTAATCATGGTTTTAAGTTAACTTAGCGAGAAAAGGTTTCACTAAGCAACTAGGAGCAAAAAGAATTAATTAAAAAGCTATTATAAAACTCATTTTAGGCCTAATCCAATTTCTATTAAGAAAATAAATTAAAACTTTTATTAATTATAAATAAAAGTTCATCTAATGGAGTGACAGAAACTAACCTAGAATAACTAATCACAAGTTAAAAATAAATTCATTTACTAATTAAAATATTAGGAAAACAGATCTAGCTAATTAATTAGGATTAATAGGATTCTGCTTAAAACTAATTATTTATTAATCCTAAAATACCCAAGTTAATTTCTAGGGTTTGGCAATGACAAAATAAAGTTGGGACAAAAAGAATCATGCAAAAATAATTTTTCTAACTCAAGTTATAGCAGATTTACTATTCTGGATAAAACTAAAATAAAGCAATTTTAAATTAATTTTAACATAGCTAAATATATATTCTACAGAAAATACATAAAATTTGCAATCTAACAAAAAAAGAATCACTCAAAAATATTAAACAGAATAAAAGATATGAATTTTTGAAAACAGAAACTATTCTGTTAAAACAGAAAATCAAAATAAAAGAAAAAGGCCTAATGGGCCTATACTGTGCCCTGCGCGTAACTTAGTCTAAACGGGCCTCGGGTTAAAACTAAAAACGGGCCGGCTAATTGACTAAAACCCTAACTAATAAACCGGACGAGCCGCCAGTTCTTTTAATAAATCATACCCTTCTGGGGTTCTAATCCTAGCCACACGCTTGAGATCGGACGGGAGGGTGATCCCGACGACGCATCGGAGTCCGCGACGACGGCGGGCGGCGGCGAGAGTCGCCGGGGCTTCGAAGGTCGGGAGGTCCGGGAGTCGCCGTCTTGGGTGCGGGGAGGTCGGGAGTGGTTCGGTGGGGTCGGGGTGGTCGGGAGGGGTAGGGTGTCGACGGCGGCGACTTTGGCGGCGAGCGAGCTTGGCTCCCAAGGTGCCGGAGAGAGAGGAGAGGGCTCCGGCGAGGCTAGGGGGAATGGGGTGCGGAGGGCTCGGCTTTTATAGCCGGGGCCTCGGGCGTCTTCGGGTCGATCGGGCGATCGGGATCCGGATCCTTCGATCCAGCGATCTCCCATGAGCTGCGCTATGGGCGAGGGGAAGAAGATGGGCGGGCCCACGGGTCGAGAGAGAGAGGAGAGGCGAGGCGAGCGGGTGGCCGAGGCCTAGGAGATTCGGGCGAGTGGCGAGGGGGGGGGGGGGGCTGAGCTGGGCCGGCTCGGCTCGGCTGGCTGGCCAGTGGCCAGCCTGGCTGGGCCAAAGGGGGGGGGTCTTGGCACTGGCTGGGCTGGGGTGGCTGGCTGGCGCCCGAGGGGATTTTTCTTTTTAGAATTTTATTTTTTTAAAATAAAACAAAAACAGAAATAAAACTATATCTATAAATATTTTATATAGGGTATATATATACCAAAATGATCAGGGAATATTCCTTTCATTTGAACATTTTCCAAAGGCAAAATCCAAACTTTATAAAAATCCATTTTTTCAAATTCAAATAAAATTCAGATTTGAATCCAAATCTTTTGGCATTGTTTCCTCTGATATTTTTGGAGTGTCATGTTTGCTCCTCTCATACTTTTGATCAAGTATTTATCGTGCTTAGTTTTTGAAATGTTTCCCACTTGCCAAAGTTTGAAATTCAAATTCAAAACTCAAAATTCTCTGAAACTTCAAATGGCATTCAAATTCAAACAGGATGCATAGGATGCTTAGCTATAATTGTAAAACATTCCAAATAGGAAATTTGGGATGTTACAAACGAACCTACCCACCTTAAGATGAATCTCGCCTCGAGATTCGGGTTGGCTAGCAAATAGGTGCGGGTGGTCTCAAGAAGATCTTCTTCGCTCCTGTGTGGCTTCTTCCTCGGTGTGGTGACTCCACAAAGACCTTGCAAAATTTGATGACCTTGCTGCGGGTGACTCGCTTGCAGTCTCGAGAATTCGGACGGGTTTCTCCTTGTAAGTCGATCACCGCCAAGCTGTATGGCCTCTAGGGCACTGTGTCTCTCAACGGAACATCGGCCATGTCGGCATGACACTTCTTCACCGAGAAACATGGAAGACATCATGAACTCCGGACAATCCTTCCGCAATTCCAACTTGTACGCAACCTCTCCACGACGCTCGAGGATTTTGTAGGGCCAATGAATCGGGTGCTAACTTTCCTTGACACCAAACCTCTTGATTCCACGAAGTGGAGACACACGAAGATATGCTCGGTCTCCCGCTTCGTAAGTCACTTCCTTGCGCCTCGTCGGCATAACTCTTCTCGTCTCGATCGTGCTATCTTGAGCCTGTCTCAATCAGCTTGACTTTCTCTTGAATCCTTGATAAGGTCGGACCAAAAGTGATCGATCTCCAACACTATCCCACAAAGAATGGTGTTCGCACCTCCTTCCGTATAGAGCTTGAAAGGGCCATCTTCAAACCGGATTGATAACTGTTGTTGTATGAGAACTCTGCGTCGGCAAATTATCATCCCAGCTAGACCCATAGTCTAGCACACAAGCTCTCAACATGTCTTCCGAATCTGATTGACTCTCTCGGTCCATCCATCCGTCTGCGGATGAAAAGCTGTATCAATTCCAGCCTCGTACACAAAGTTTCATGCAACCGCTTCCAAAACTTTGAGGTAAACTGCGTTCCTCTATCGACACGATTTTCCTCGGAACTCCATGCGGACATACGATCCTGGTCATGTATATCTTGGCCAACTTGGCACTGGTATAGGTAGTCTTCACGGAATGAAGTGAGCTACCTTATCAAACGATCAACCACTACCCAGATAGAATCATAACCTGAACGGGTCCCGGTAATCCTGTGATGAAATCCATACCAAGTTTCTCCCATTTCCAATCGGGAATCGGCAAAGGTTGAAGTAACCTGCTGGCTTCGATGTTCTGCCTTTACACGTTGGCAAACATCGATACTCGCTACGCACTCGGCAATGTCCTTCTTCATACCTGCCCACCGAAACTTTGCTTCAAATCCAGGTACATCTTGGTGTTGCCGGATGAATCGAGTACGGTGAATCATGAGCCTCCTGAAGAATTAGCTTCCTGAGCTCGGGATCATTGGGCACATAAATACGATCCTCAAACCATATAGTTCCGTGTTCATCCTTACGGAATCCTTTAGCTTTTCCTTCATCCATCTTTTGCTTAATCTCATCAATTTCCTTGTCCGACTTCTGGGCTTCACGAATCCTTCCGGTCAAGGTGGACTGAACTTCCAGAGTTGCAACAAATCCTTTCGGAACTATCTCCAGTCGGAGATCTCTGAGGTCATCGACTAACTCCTGGGGTAATCCTCCTGCTGTAAGGGTATTCACATAACTCTTACGGCTCAAAGCATCTACTACAACATTAGCTTTACCGGGGTGGTAATGCAATCTCATGTCGTAGTCCTTTATCAACTCTAGCCATCTCCTCTGCCTGAGGTTTAATTCCTTCTGCGTGAAGATATACTTCAAACTCTTGTGATCTGTGTAGACATCACAACGATTTCCGATGAGGAAATGTCTCCAGGTCTTGAGTGCATGCACTACAGCTGCTAACTCCAAATCATGCGTGGCATAATTCATCTCATGAGGCCGTAGCTGTCTGGAGGCATAAGCTACAACCTTACCTTCCTGCATCAATACTCCTCCGAGTCCTTGACGAGAAGCGTCACAATAAACCTGGTATTCCTTGTGTATGTCCGGCAAAATCAACACTGGGGCGGTGACCAACCGTTTCTTCAATTCCTGAAAACTGGCTTCACATTCCTCGGTCCAAACATACTTGGCTTCCTTCTTCAACAGCTCAGTCATGGGCTTGGCAATCTTCGAGAAGTTCTCTATAAACCTCCGATAATATCCTGCGAGTCCGAGAAAACTACGGATCTCCTTGACTGAGGTGGGTGACTGCCAATCGGTGACTGATTCAACCTTGGCGGGATCAACTGCTATTCCTTTTCCTGAAATAACATGTCCGAGGAATCCAACTTCCTTCAGCCAAAATTCACATTTGCTGAACTTGGCATACAACTGATGTTCTCAAGTTTCTCCAGAACTAGACGCAAATGTTCCTTATGCTCTTCCTCGCTCTTGGAGAATATCAATATATCATCGATGAACACCACGACAAACTTGTCCAGATATTCCATGAACACCTTGTTCATCAAATTCATGAAGTATGCAGGAGCATTAGTCAATCCAAATGACATGACGGTATACTCATATAAACCATACCTGGTAGTGAATGCTGTTTTGGGTATATCCTTTTCACGAATCTTCAACTGATGATACCACGATCAAGATCGATCTTAGAGAATACCTTGGCTCCAACAAGCTGATCAAACAAGTCATTGATCATCGGCAGGGGTACTTGTTCTTGATGGTTACTTCGTTCAATGCACGATAATCCACAACCATCCTCAAGCTTCCATCCTTCTTCTCTACCAATAGAACTAGGGCTCCCCATGGTGATGAGCTTGGACGAATATATCCTTTCTCCAATAACTCATTAATTTGATCCTTGATCTCTTTCAACTCATTCGGTGGCATCCGATAAGGTCTCTTGGATATTGGGGCTGTGCCGCAATAGCTCAATCAGAAATTCAATGTCCTGTCCGGTGGCATTCCCAGTAATTCCTCCGGAACACATCGGGAAAGTCTTGCACTACTGGCACTTCCTCCCGAACAACTCCCGTGAGGGAATGCACCTGATTCTTCATCTGGCTGTGCCTGGCTACATACTTGATCCTCTTCGCTCCCGGGTGGTGAGCAGAATAGACTTCGGGCATAGTCAATGTTCCTTCAAACTTTGACAACCAATCCATGCCTAGGATTACATCCAAGGTCTGAGTTTCCAACACTATGAGGTCCACGGGAAATTTGTGGTTCCCGATGTTGAGGGTTGCAGGACAGCCTACACCTGCCATCATTTCTCCTCCTGCGCAACTGACGCGTAGGGGGCTTCTAAGGGTTCTAGTGCACAACCCGTACTTTTCCACAACTACCCTTGATATGAATGAATGCGTTGCACCAGAATCAAAGAGAACCAAAACTGAACGTGAATTCAATAAAAACTTACCAACCACAGTGTCTGGCTGATCATAGACGTCCTCCACGTCGATGTGGTTCACCTGAGCACAAGGAAACGGATTTGGCTTCTTCACTGAGCCTCCATTGCCATTTCCATTCCTCTGCTTGGCCTCCGGGCAGTCGGTGGCGTAGTGCCCCGCCTTCCGCACTTGAAGCGGTGATGTGGCTCAGATCCTTGAGCCGGGCAGAACGGTGCTGATTGCCATTACCATTGCCATTGCCATGGCCATGGCCTGACTTGTTGTCCTGGCTGCGGTTGTTCCCATTTCCTCCATGGTTATGACCTCCATGGTTATGATGGGTGTGCCCTCCTGAGTATGGTGCATAGCGGGGCTTCTGCTGAGCTCCTGAGTTGTGCTTCCCCTGGCTGTACTTCCGCTATGCTTTCTATCTCTGCTGCTTGGCTTCAAGAATGGTGGCCTTGTCTCCCAGCTCCGGTAGTTGTTGAAAGTAGCCACAATAAGCTGCATGCTAAGTTCATCATTGAGTCCCTCAAGGAACTTCTCCTGCTTGGCGGCATCTGTGGCCACATCATCGGGGGCATAGCGAGCGAGCTTGCTGATTCATCCACGTCTTCGTGCCACAAGACGGTTCCCCGGGCGCAAGTTGTGGAACTCACGCTTCTTCGCACTCATGGCTCCAGTGAGACATGAGCAGTCTGAAGGCCTGCTGGAATTGATCCCATGTGATGGCACCAATGGGAAAAGTGGCGGTGTAATTCTCCCACCAAGAAGCTGCAGGTCCATCCAGTTGATGCGCGGCAAAGCGCACCTTCTCAGCATCATTGCATCCAACGGTGACTAGCTCTCTTCCGACTTTGCGGAGCCAATCATCAGCCACAATTGGCTCAGGTGCTACTAGAGAACATCATGGATTCAACCTCGTAAATCGAGTCAAGTTGTCCACAGTGGGTGGTGGCGGTGGCGGTGGATTGTTGGCGGTGTTGTTCTGATTCTGAATAAGGAGCTGCATCAGTGCATTCTGCTGTTGGAGCAGCTGGGTGAGCTCCGGAGGGAAACCAGTGTCACGTCTCGGAGGCATCTGGTGCTTTGGAGGGGATGAGAAATTTAGAATAGAACAATGGTCTATGAGGAATAACACTACCCATATGAATGCACAATCATATCACACCAATCATTTATTCATTCCATTCAAACATGGTTCAAACTCGATTACAAAAGCTCATGACTAATCGAAGGAAAAACATCGCCTAACTGATCGACGAAAAAGTAAAAGATAACATGGTGGTCGACTAAAAGTCTTCATCGATGGCGCCTCCTCTTGGGGTTTCCTTCGTGGTACTCCTTCAAATCCTGATCATTGCTCACGAGGGTGCTTCATCTCCACTCGGGTAAAGGTCCTCTCCCAAGTCCATCTTTTCCTCTATCGCGCAAGCTTCATCTTCAGGTCGTCGACTATCTCCATGAAGTCCGTGATTTCTTCCTCATGGCCAAGGAAGTCTGCGCGTGCCTTCTCCTCCAGCCCAGTTCATGAAACAAAGCTTCCGGTGTGTCTTGAGTTACTGGCGAGTCTGAATCTCCCGCTTCGAGAAGACACTCCAAGTCCCGGATGTATGAGAGAGTGGAATCGTCATCAATGGTACGGATGATATCTCCATTCCTTGCCCTGCGAGAAACCATGGCGAGGTCTGAGTGGTCGAGTTAGGCCCTGTACTCTTCTCGGAGATGTCCAAGTGCTCGGTAGATCGCCACGCCCCTTCCGATGATCCAGTTGAACTCGTGAACTCAAAGTTGATAGGCTCCGTGTGTCCTCCAAAGGTTCTCCCCGGATATGCACCTCAATCATGTAGCGGTGTCCGTCGGAAGTGCATTGGTTGGCTTCCGGTGATCGAGGGCGAGCTATCTTCAGCTGCTTCACCATCTGGACCAGCTTTCTTCGAAGGGCATCGCCTCATCGGGCCGGCGAACTCCGTAGCAAACTGGGTGAACTCGACGGCCATCTAGAATGTTGCAAATGGGAGAAGAGTCGAGAATTGAACAGGGAGAATTATGGAATGAAAAGGATTCAAAGTAAATGGTCTCGCTTATGGCTTTCCGATCCTAGGGGTTACGATCCTACGGTCAGCGTGTGCTCGATACCATCTCTGTGCGACCTGACCCAAAATCGGTCAAATCTCCGTGTGCATACCATCCCAAGATCATGCCGGTACTCACAAGACATCGATAAAGTAATCAAAGTTCAATCACACCTGAATATCATTAAACGATTCTCATATAGAGTCTTTATTACAAGGAATAAATTCGCTCAAGGCCAACTCATGAGAAATAAACTAATAACACTGCGAAGCGTTGAAGATAAGCGAGTCCATCCGACTCCAAAGGGCAATCGCCAAGCGCGAGCGTAGCCTCACTCCCGATCGAATATATCTCGCAACATAATACGTTGCAGCCATGTAGGTCAGCTTTTGGAATAAGTGGCAAGTCATGAAGAATAACAATAATAAAGTTACTAACTCTATATGCATTTTGGCTGTGGAGCTCTAAGTTTTATCATTTTGCAAAAGCAAATTTTACCCTACTACAAAGGACTTGCTTGCAAATTACTACAATTGTTGGTAGTTATTGAGATGGTTCCGCCAACCAATATCTCGCTCCCAATTATTAAGTCATAAAAACCCTCAAATTAATTCATTAGTTTTAGTGTTGAGATATCCGAATACTTCCAAGTTCCAGAGGCTCAAATGTCCGTGAATCGGGACACGGCTAATCGATTAGATGTTTAACTCTGCAGAGGGTTGCGACTTTCCCCGCAAGAATCATTCCTCCTTTAAAGTCTTCACACTTCATGGTGTTTGAAGACGGACGAATGAAACAGGTCTTCCAAAGAGTTCTTCCGCTACCGCCGGTACCCATCCAATCCTACCGCTCGTCTACTTCTCGTAGTACCGCCCAGCCAGCGTCACTACTAGGGTCAACCCTGCCAGAGCCCATAATGGCTTGCGGCTGCACAGTAAGCTTCCGGTCATGGGGCATCCATCCTTCTCTTTGTGGCTGGGTGAAGCTTTCCGCAGGATGTCATGGCGCTTCTCCATGCATCCCGCCACCACTGGTGCTCCAGGTGCCCGTCAACCGCCCTCCACCCAGAGTGATTTTCCAAGTCCATCTTGATCATTGTAGTTCATGGGGTTGTCATCATCATTGACTCTCACATCTTGCTTATGAATTTCACTCATCCCAAATCCGCCTCGAGCATAGCAAAATAACTACTACGTCCCGGGGTCATGGTAACAAGGGGATTGGTTCATCCTACCACATGATACTACTCAAGTTTAATGACTTCCAGATTTCACTACTGCATGCATGGTGGGGTGGTGACAACTACTAATGCACAAAAACATAGGTATAGAAATAACATGATCAAAACTTGCCTTGCTGATGATCCTCGTAAGCTAAAGAGTCGTAGTAGCAAGCTTCGCACTCCGGAAACTCTACCGAGACAAACAATAGCACAATAAGCACAAAGCAATAGGATCACATAACACAACATAACAAAAGTAACATAACACAACAAAACAATCAAAACCAAATCCAAAAGAAAAACTCCAAGAAAACAACTCAAAGTTTTTCCTACTCCAAACAATAGCTAAAATAGTTTTTATATAACAAAAATTCCGTAATATAACCTAATCATGGTTTTAAGTTAACTTAGCAGAAAAGGTTTCACTAAGCAACTAGGAGCAAAAAGAATTAATTAAAAAGCTATTATAAAACTCATTTTAGGCCTAATCCAATTTCTATTAAGAAAAATAAATTAAAACTTTTATTAATTATAAATAAAAGTTCATCTAATGGAGTGACAGAAACTAACCTAGAATAACTAATCACAAGTTAAAAATAAATTCATTTACTAATTAAAATATTAGGAAAACAGCATCTAGCTAATTAATTAGGATTAATAGGATTCTGCTTAAAACTAATTATTTATTAATCCTAAAATACCCAAGTTAATTTCTAGGGTTTGGCAATGACAAAATAAAGTTGGGACAAAAAGAATCATGCAAAAATAATTTTTCTAACTCAAGTTATAGCAGATTTACTATTCTGGCTAAAACTAAAATAAAGCAATTTTAAATTAATTTTAACAGAGCTAAATATATATTCTGCAGAAACTAAATAAAATTTGCAATCCAACAAAAAAAGAATCACTCAAAAATATTAAACAGAATAAAAGATATGAATTTTTGAAAACAGAAACTATTCTGTTAAAACAGAAAATCAAAATAAAAGAAAAAGGCCTAATGGGCCTATACTGTGCCCTGCGCGTAACTTAGTCTAAACGGGCCTCGGGTTAAAACTAAAAACGGGCCGGCTAATTGACTAAAACCCTAACTAATAAACCGGACGAGCCGGCCGGTTCTTTTAATAAAATCATACCCCTTCGGGGGTTCTAATCCTAGCCACACGTTTGAGATCGGACGGGGGAGGGTGATCCCGACGACGTACCGGAGTCCGGCGACGGCGGCGGCGGCGGCGAGAGTGCATCGGGGCTTCGAGTCCGGGAGGTCCGGGAGTCGCCGTCAGGGAAGCGGGGAGGTCGGGAGTGGTTCGGTGGGGTCGGGGTGGTCGGGAGGGGTAGGGTGTCGACGGCGGCGACTTTGGCGGAGGAGCGAGCCGGGCTCCCAAGTGCCGGGAGAGAGGGAGAGGGCTCCGGCGAGGCTAGGGGGGAATGGGGTGCGGAGGGCTCGGCTTTTATAGCCAGGGCCTCGGGCGTCTTGAGGTCGATCGGGGCGATCGGGATCCGGATCCTTCGATCCGCGATCTCCATGAGCTGCGCTAGTGGGCGAGGGGAAGAAGATGGGGGGGCCCACGGTCGAGAGAGAGAGGAGAGGCGAGGCGAGCGGGTGGCCGAGGCCTAGGAGATTCAGGCGAGTGGCGAGGGGGCTGAGCTGGGCCGGCTCGGCTCGGCTGGCTGGCTGTGGGCAGGCGCTGGCTGGGCCAAAGGGGAGGGTCGGGCGCTGGCTGGGCTGGGTGGCTTTCAGCGCCGAGGGATTTTTCTTTTTAGAATTTTATTTTTTTAAAATAAAACAAAAACAGAAATAAAACTATATCTATAAATATTTTATATAGGGTATATATATACCAAAATGATCAGGGGAATATTCCCTTTCATTTGAACATTTTTCCAAAGGCAAAATCCAAACTTTATAAAAATCCATTTTTTTCAAATTCAAATAAAATTCAGATTTGAATCCAAATCTTTTGGCATTGTTTCCTCTGATATTTTTGGAGTGTCATGTTTGCTCCTCTCATACTTTTGATCAAGTATTTATCAGGCTTAGTTTTTGAAATGTTTCCCACTTGCCAAAGTTTGAAATTCAAATTCAAAACTCAAAATTCTCTGAAACTTCAAATGGCATTCAAATTCAAACAGGATGCATAGGATGCTTAGCTATAATTGTAAAATATTCCAAATAGGAAATTTGGGATGTTACATAATGGGACAAAAGCTATCTTGTGGGGAACCAAGAACAAGAAAATCAGCAGGATATTTAGTTTTCCCGCACAAGACTTCAACATCTCTAACAATTCCCATTGCTGATATAGTATCTCTATTGGCAAGCTTAATTGTAACATCAATATCTTCTATCTCAGCAGGTGCAATTTCATGCTTAATTTCTTCATATAAAGTAATAGGTATAACACTAGCACTAGCACCCGTATCACATAAGCCATGATAACAATGATCTCCTATTTTAACAGAAATAACAGGCATGCCTACCACAGGTCTATGTTTATCTTTAGCACAAGGTTTAGCAATTCTAGCAGTTTCACCGCAGAACTGAATAACATGCCCATCAATATTATCAGACAAGAGATCTTTAACAATAGCAATATTAGGTTCGACTTTAACTTGCTCAGGAGGTGTATAAGTTCTAATATTACTTTTACGAACCACAGTTGAAGCTTTAGCATGATCCTTTATTCTAACAGGGAAAGGTGGTTTCTCAACATAAGAAGTAGGAACAATAGGATCATTATAAGTGAAAGTCTTTTCTTCAACTTTAGTAGGTGCAGCTACTTTTACTTCTATGGGAGGATGATATTTAAACCACTTCTCCTTGGGGAGATCAACATAAGTAGCAAAAGATTCACATAAAGAAGCTACTATCTCAGAGTCAAGTCCATATTTAGTGCCAAATTTACGGAAAATATCGGTATCCATAAAAGATTTAACACAATAAAACTTAGGTGTCATACCTGACTCCTTACCTTCTCGAGATCCCAATCTTCAGAGTTGCGTTTAATTCTATCCAATAAATTCCTTTTGAATTCAATAGTCTTCATCATAAAAGGGCCAGCACAAGAAGTATCGAGCATGGTTTGATTATTATGAGAAAGCCGAGCATAAATTTTTTTGAAGAATTATTTCTCTGGGGAGCTCATGATTGGGGCATGAATATAACATTGATTTAAGCCTCCCCAAGCTTGAGCAATGCTTTCTCCTTCACGAGGCCAAAAATTGTATGTATAATTGCGATCATGATGAACAAGATGCATTCGATAGTACTTCTGCTGAAATTCCAACTTCATTCGTTTATAGTTCCATGATCCCGTATCATCACATAGCATATACCATGTTGATACATCTCCCTTCAAAGATAAAGGGAAGATCTTCTTCTTAACAACATCATCGGGTATACCTGCAAGCTTAAATAATCCACAAACTTCATCCACATAGAGTAGATGTTCATTAGGATGCTTTATTCCATCTCCTGTAAAAGGATTATCAAGCAGTTTTTCTAACATACCCGAAGGAACTTCAAAGGGTATAATTTAATTTTCAATAGGTTCAGTAGGTTGAGGAGCAATTCTTTGCTCTACTGGCCGGGGTGAAGATACCCCAAACAAGCCCCTCAGAGGATTACTTTCCATAGTAACAAGTGACAGTAAATTTCGGCACACTATATAAATTTTTCCTTACCAAATTCCACCTACCAAAGGCGCTTCACTCCCCGGCAACGGCGCCAGAAAAGAGTCTTCATGACCAACAAGTATAGGGGATCTATCGTAGTCCTTTTGATAAGTAAGAGTGTCGAACCCAACGAGGAGCAGAAGGAAATGATAAGCGGTTTTCAGCAAGGTATTCTCTGCAAGTACTGAAATAAGTGGTAACAGATAGTTTTGTGATAGGATAATTTGTAATGAGCAATAAGTAACAAAAGTAAGTAAATTGCAGCAAGGTGGCCCAATCCTTTTTTTAGCAAAGGACAAGCCTGGACAAATTCTTATATAAGCAAAAGCGCTCCCGAGGACACATGTGAATATCGTCAAGCTAGTTTTCATCACGTTCATATGATTCGCGTTCGGTACTTTGATAATTTGATACGTGGGTGGACCGGTGCTTGGGCGTTGTCCTTAATTGAACAAGCATCCCACTTATGATTAACCTCTATTGCAAGCATCCGCAACTACAAAAAAAGTATTAAGGTAAACCTAACCATAGCATGAAACATGTGGATCTAAATCAGCCCCTTACGAAGCAACGCATAAACTAGGGTTTAAGCTTCTGTCACTCTAGCAACCAAACATCTACTTATTACTTCCCAATGCCTTCCTCTAGGCCCATATAATGGTGAAGTGTTATGTAGTCGACGTTCACATAACACCACTAGAGGCTAGACAACATACATCTCATCAAAATATCGAACGAATACCAAATTCACATGACTACTAATAGCAAGACTTCTCCCGTGTCCTCAGGAACAAATGTAACTACTCACAAAGCATATTCATGGTCACAATCAGAGGGGTATTGAGGGAGTCCTAGATTAGGGGGTGTCCGGATAGCCGAACTATACCTTCAGCCGGACTCCTGGACTATGAAGATACAAGATTGAAGACTTCGTCCCGCGTCCGGAAGGGACTTTCCTTGGCGTGGAAGGCAAGCTTGGCGGTGCGGATATGTAGATATCCTACCATTGTAACCGACTCTGTGTAACCCTAACCCTCGCCGGTGTCTATATAAACCTTAGGGTTTTAGTCTGTAGGGCAGAACAAGAACAACAACAGTCATACCATAGACTAGCTTCTAGGGTTTTGCCTCCTTGATCTCGTGGTAGATCTACTCTTGTACTACCCATATCATCAATATTAATCAAGCAGGAGTAGAGTTTTACCTCCATCGAGAGGGCCTGAACCTGGGTAAAAACATTGTGTCCCTTGTCTCCTGTTACCATCCGCCTAGATGCACAGTTCGGGACCCCCTACCCGAGATCCGCCGGTTTTGACACCAACATTGGTGCTTTCATTGAGAGTTCCTCTGTGTCGTCACTTTTAGGCCCGATGGCTCCTCCGATCATCAATAGCAATGCAGTCCAGGGTAGAGACTTTTCTCCCCGGACAGATCTTAAATCTTGGCCGCTTCAGCATTGCGGGCCAATTAAACAGCTATCTGGAGCAGATCGAAAGCTACGCCCCTGGCCATCAGGTCAGATTTGGAAGTTTAAACTACACGACGGATATCCGCGGGGACTTGATCTTTGACGGATTCGAGCCACGGCCGAGGGCGCCGCACTGTCACAATGGGCATGATCTAGCTCTGCCGCCGAACAGTGCCCTGGAGGCCGCTCCCGCTCCAGCTCCGACCCTTAATTCGGAGCCAACTGCGCCGATCGAGGATGGGTGGTTGGACACCGCCTCGGGGGCTGCAATCTCTACGGTGATTGAGCCAAACACCAGCCCTGTCCTCTGCGAGGCTCGTGACTCCAAGGAGCCGGACTCCTCTCCGGACTCCGAGCCCTCCGCGCCCCTGCAGATCGAAACCGATTGGGCGCCGATCATGGAGTTCACCACCGTGGACATCTTTCAGCACTCGCCCTTCGGCGACATTCTGAAGTCACTAAAGTCTCTCTCTTTATCTGGAGAGCCCTGGCTGGACTACGGTCAGCAAGGTTGGGATACGGACGATGAAGAAATTCAAAGCCCACCCACCACCCACTTTGTAGCCACTGTCGATGATTTAACCGACATGCTCGACTTCGACTCTGAAGACATCGACGATATGGACGCCGATGCAGGAGATGATCAAGAACCAGCACCTATAGGGCACTGGAAAGCCACCGCGTCGTATGACATATACATGGTGGACATCCCAAAAGAAGGAGATGGCGATGGAATAGCGGGGGATGACCCCTCCAAGAAACAGCCTAAGCGCCGGCGTCAGCGACGCCGCTCTAAATCCCGCCAAAGCAAAAACGGCTATTCCGGCACGGGAGATAATAATACTCCAGACAGTGCCAAAGAAAACCCCCTCCAGCAAGATTCAGCACAGGAGGATGGAGAAGCCAGCCCTCATGAGAGAGCGGCAGACAGAGAGGTCGAGGACGATAATTATATGCCTCCCTTCGAAGACGAGGCAAGCCTCGACGACGATGAATTCGTCGTGCTGGAGGATCCCGTCGAACAAGAGCGTTTCAAACGCAGGCTTATGTCCACAGCAAGCAGCCTCAAGAAAAAACAGCAACAACTTAGAGCTGATCAAGATTTTCTAGCCGACAGATGGACTGAAGTCCTTGCGACCGAAGAGTATGAACTCGAACGCCCCTCCAAGAGCTACCCAAAGCGCAGGTTGCTACCCCGATTAGAGGAGGAAGCACTTAAACCTACATCACCAGCGCATGATACGGCTGACCGGCCACCTCGTGGCCGCGACAGAGAGGCCTCTCAGCCCTCCACTCAAACCGCACCCCGGCGCTGCTCAAAACATACCAAGGCACGGGAAAATGCACCAGACCTGCGAGATATATTGGAGGACAAGGCAAGGCAAACAAGATCGATCTACGGATCGCGCGGGCGCCCCACAGCACGTGGCGATGATCGTCACTCTGGATATAGTAAATCCGGCCGGGCTGAACACAATAGACAAAGCTCATTTGAGTTACGTCGTGATATAGCCCAATACAGAGGCGCCGCACACCCACTATGCTTCACAGATGAAGTAATGGATCATCAAATCCCTGAAGGTTTCAAACCCATGAACATTGAATCATACGATGGCACAACAGAGCCCGCGGCGATGATCTACACGCCATCAAATACCTCCCACTCAAACTTAAAGGACCAGCTCGGCATTGGCTTAACAGCTTGCCAGCAGAATCAATAGGTTGTTGGGAGGACCTGGAAGCCGCATTCCTCGACAATTTCCAGGGCACTTATGTGCGACCACCAGACACCGATGACCTAAGCCACATAATTCAGCAGCCAGAGGAATCGGCCAGGCAATTCTGGACACAGTTCCTAACAAAGAAAAATCAAATAGTCGACTGTCCGGACGCAGAGGACCTAGCAGCCTTCAAGCACAATATCCGTGACGAGTGGCTTGCCCGGCACCTTGGACAGGAAAAGCCGAAATCTATGGCAGCCCTCACGACACTCATGACCCGCTTTTGTGCGGGAGAAGACAGCTGGCTTGCTCGTAGCAACAATATAACCAAGAACCCTGGTAATCCGGATACCAAGGACAGTAGTGGCAGGTCGCGTCGCAACAAGCAAAAGCCCCGCATTAACGGCGACAATTTTGAGGATACGGCAGTTAATGCCGGATTCAGAGGATATAAATCCGGTCAGCGGAAAAAGCCATTTAAAAGAAATACTCAGGGCCCGTCCAGTTTGGACCGAATACTCGACCGCTTGTGCCAGATACATGGCACCCCCGAAAAGCCAGCCAATCACACCAACAGGGATTGTTGGGTGTTCAAGCAGGCAGGCAAGTTAAATGCCGAAAATAGAGACAAGGGGCTGCATAGCGATGACGAGGAGGAGCCCCGGCCGCCGAACAACAGTGGACAGAAGGGTTTTCCCCCACAAGTGCGGACGGTGAACATGATATACGCAACCCACATCCCCAAGAGGGAGCGGAAGCGTGCGTTAAGGGACGTATATGCGATGGAGCCAGTCGCCCCAAAGTTCAACCCATGGTCCTCCTGCCCGATCACTTTTGATCGAAGGGACCACCCCACTAGCATCCGTCATGGCGGATTCACCGCATTGGTTCTAGACCCAATTATTGACGGATTTCATCTCACTAGAGTCCTTATGGACGGCGGCAGCAGCCTGAACCTGCTTTACCAGGATATAGTGCGGAAAATGGGCATAGATCCCTCGAGGATTAAGCCCACCAAAACGACCTTTAAAGGCGTCATACCAGGTGTGGAGGCCAACTGTACAGGCTCAGTTACACTTGAAGTGGTCTTTGGATCTCCGGATAATTTCCGAAGCGAGGAGTTAATCTTCGACATAGTCATGTTCCACAGTGGCTATCACGCGCTGCTCGTGCGAACCGCATTTGCCAAGTTCAATGCGGCACCACACTACACATACCTTAAGCTCAAGATGCCAGGCCCTCGAGGCATCATTACGGTCAATGGAAACACCGAACGCTCTCTCCAAATGGAGGAGCATACGGCGGCTCTCGCGGCAGAAGTGCAAAGCAGCCTTTCAAGGCAATTCTCCAGTCCGGCTACTAAACGTCCGGACACCTTCAAGCGCGCCCGGAGTAACCTACAACAAGACCGTCTGGCACATTCCGAACAAGCGTAGCAATGCGGCCCCAACCCCAGCCCTCGCAAAATAGCGAAACCAGTGCTCCGCGTACATAACTACGCTCTGGAAATACCATGGGAACAGGGGGAGGCGCACCATCACGGCACGCCCGAAACACGGCTTAAACCGCACTAGGGGCTGCCGATTTCTTCATTTTCTCTTACTTTCAGGACTCCATACTTCGGAAGGCCTATCCGGCAGTACAATTGCCGCACAAACGATACAAGAACTAGGGGAAGCAGAGAGCTACGCCGCACTATGGAACTCCCAGGTGGTCTCTATCACGAGCAGTATACCTGTTTCGCATACCATTCCACAGCCTGCCCCTGGAAAGGACATGTTAAATAGTCCAACCTTTTGCTTATCGCGCTATTTGTATCATTCTGCTTTGATCGCAGCTTTTCTAATAAACAATGCATAGCTTTTATCTATTTTTGCATTAATCTTTTTTATGAATATATGTTCATTAATGACATGTTGCACCCGTACACTTTGGTATGGCCAATACGCCAGGGGCTTAAGTACCCCTCAATATGGTGTGAGAAGTCCGAACACTTTCACAAGTGCGGCACCCCGAACTTATAGCATTATATGCATCGGCTCCGAATCATGTCTTGGGTCAATAGTTGGGTTTGCCCGGCTCCTATGTTTTGGTGCCTTACGTTCCGTTATATCGGCTAAGGTAGCACTAGGAGAACTACTGCGATTGTGCCTCAGTTGAGCTGGGCTAAGCACCTCAGTAGAGAAAGCTAAAACTGACTGTCATGATGAAGCGAGAGCTGGTCGCTGTTCGAGAGGTTTTTCGAGTCCCTAAAGACTTATGTCGCTTAGAGCGAGGAGTCGGCTTTGTCCGGCCTAGGCGTGGATAGCGCCCCGAACTCGGTCTTCCGAATACTAGGGGCTTCGCCGAAATTTAAAATTATAGAATTCTATGGCTAAGTGAGAGTGTTCAAGGATTATAGTTCGATTGCCTTGTTCATTGTGCTGAGCGCCTCCCTCGAAGGACCTAACAATGGGAAAAAGAGCGCTCAGGTTTATCCCGAACACCCCAGCACTAGTGGCATGGGGGCAGAAGCCGACGACTCGCCATCTCTCAAATTTGATAAACGGCCGCACAGAAGGTAATATTATAAATTCAAAAAGCATTGCTTAGCGCATATGAACCAGTTTTCAGCGCACAGGACAAAACGAGCGAGTTTACTCAAAAATTACATCCCTGGAACATTCATCCGCCATAAGGCGGGCACCCTTCAGAACACCCTCATAATACATCTCGGGCCTGCGATGCTCTTTCCCCAGCAGCGGCCCGTCCTTCACAAGCTTCTCAGCATCCAACTTGCTCCAGTGCACCTTAGCGCGGGCAAGGGCCCTACGGGCACCTTCGATGCAGACGAAGTGCTTGATGACTTCAAGCTCTTGCCGTACCTCGCCAACCTGGGCCTCATACTTCTCCCGCTTGGTGTGCTCCGTGGCCGCCCTCTTCTCGGCCTCGGACAACGCTTGCTTAAGGGTCGCCACCTCAGACGTGGCCCCTACAATAGCCACGTTAATCCTGTCATTTTTTGCAATTGCACTTTTAATATATTTCAATAAGGTATCTTTTACCTTCCTTCTCCTCGAGCTGCCGCCTGGCAAGGCCGAGCTCTTGCTCGGACCGCTCGAGGTCCTGCTTCAGCGTGCCCACCTCCGCAGTCAGTGCGGTGGTCGTTAGCAGCGAAGCCTGCATACGCATATTGACTTGTTTTTTGTTAGACTCCTGCGAATTTTATTAGATCCTCTATTCGGCTTTTCTTTCTGGACGCCAAACAGAGCATCAGGGTCTACTGTCTATGCGGTAATATTTTTACATATTCTTTACTTACCTCGAAGCCCATTAGAAGGCTGGCACAAGCTTCAGTCAGTCCGCTCTTGGTGGACTGAACCTTCTGGATCACCGCACTCATAATAGTGCGGTGCTCCTCGTTGATGGAGGCGCCGTTAAGCACCTCCAGCAGATTGTCCGGTGCCTCCGGTTGGATGGGGGCCACCGGCTCAGTAGGCTTGCTCTTCTTGGAAGGAGTTCGCCTGCCGCAGTCCGGAACCGTTGAAGATTCCGGCGTGGTGTCCGAATCAAAGCCGGACTTGGAGCCCTGGGGGGTCTTATCCCCTTTACTCCTAGAGTCCGGGAAGTCGCCTTGCGGCGCCTCCAGGACCACCTCCTCCTGACTTGGAACCTGTTGGGACAACACTTCGGCATCGTCCGTAGGGCGGGGGGAGGTAGCCGTCGAAAGTGAATTCACATCCGACGAATCCAGGGAGCCGCTCGACGACTCGTCGAGCCCGGCCTTGGGCGGACTGCATAATCATATTCGACATAAGGAAAGGTTGTGCCATAAAGGAATACTATGAATTACTCTGGTATCCAGATACTTACGATTTCGCCGGGCGCTTGGCCCTGTGCGGCCACTCCTCTTCGCCGCCGTTGGCGTCGGTGGAGTAGTCCGGAGGAAGGGTTTTCCCCTTCTTGGACCCTTCGGCCTCCCTAGTTGGGGCGGACTTCCTTTTCTTTCCTCCCCCACTGGAGGGGGAGAGGCTTCTTCTTCCTCCTCGTCTTCGTGGGAGGAGTGCGTCCCGGAGTTGTCGGATGATGAATCCGACACCACCAGGCGCCGGGCACTCTTGCGAGTCCCTATGGCCTTCTTCTTGGCCTTCTTCTCCGGCACCACATAGGGTGCCGGAACCAGCAGCTTCGCCAAGCGAGCATTGGCTGGGTCTTCGGGCAAAGGAGCCGGACAGTTGATCTTTCCGGACTTCACCTGCCAATCCTGTCAAAGGTAAGGGAGCTTAGATCCCGCATAGAGTCAAACTATGAAAGACTAATACCCTGTAAAAGGTGAAAATAGCTTACCTCACTAGCGTCACGCTGCGTGCTGATCCGCGATCCTCGGAAGCGGATGTGGGAGCCTCGGCGCCTTTGAATAGCGCCTTCCAGGCATCTTCGTACGTCGTGTCGAAGAGCCTGCTCAGAGTTCGGTGCTGCGCCGGGTCGAACTCCCATAGGTTGAAGGCCCGTTGTTGACACGGGAGGATCCGGCTGATGAGCATGACCTGGATTACGTTGACAAGCTTGAGCTGCTTGTTCACCAGGGTTTGGATGCACATTTGCAGTCTAGTCAACTCTCCTTTGTTGCCCCACGACAGGCCCGTCTCTTTCTAGGACGTGAGCCGCGTAGGGGGTCCGGATCGAAACTCGGGGGCTGCGACCCATTCGGAGTCGCGCGGCTCGGTGATGTAAAACCACCCCGATTGCCACCCCTTTAGGGTCTCCACGAAGGAGCCCTCGAGCCATAGGACGTTGGGCATCTTGCCCACCATGGCGCCTCCGCACTCCGCCTGGTTGCCGCGCACCACCTTTGGCTTGACATTGAAAGTCTTGAGCCATAGGCCAAAATGGGGGCGGATGCAGAGGAAGGCCTCGCACACGACGATAAACGCCGAGATGTGGAGGACAAAATTCGGGGCCAGATCGTGGAAATCCAGGCCGTAGTAGAACATGAGCCCCCGGACAAATGGGTGGAGAGGGAAGCCCAGTCCGCGGAGGAAGTGGGGAAGGAACACTACCCTCTCATGGGGCCTTGGGGTGGGGAGGAGCTGCCCCTCTTCGAGAAGCCGGTGCGCGATGTCGTTAGACAAGTATCCGGCCTTCCTCAGTTTTTTGATGTGTCCCTCCGTGACGGAGGAGACCATCCACTTGCCTCCCGCTCCGGACATGGCTGGAGTAGGTCGAGGTGGGAAGTGCGGACTTGGGCGTTGGAGCTCGAGTGCGCGGAAAATGGATAGGCAAAGGAGGAAGAAGGCGTAGGTGAAAAAGGTGGATCCTTATCCCCTTATATGGGCGGATGCGGCTATGCATCCCCACCAGCCTGATAAAACTCGCTTATCTCCCAAGCGCTGCAATCAATGGCGCGGTTGGGTTACCCACGTCCGTATTGATGAGAATCCCGTGAAATGAGGGGGCATGATCTCTGCTTTGACAAGACGTGCCAAGGAAACTGCCTCGCGAAACGTGCTGAGGTGGGGCAGTAAAAATGATTCAAATAAAGGCTTGGCCGTAGTGTGATTCCACGCTACGGAATACGTCAGCAGATTAGATTTGTGTAAATAATATTCTCTCTATGGCAATATGTGGAAACTTATTTTGCAGAGCCGGACACTATCCTGGTGTTCAAAATGTTCCATTAAGTACTTGGAGGAGGAACCCGCCTTGCAATGCCGAAGACAATCTGCGCGCGGACTCGTCGTCATTGAAGCCTGGTTCAGGGGCTACTGAGGGAGTCCTGGATTAGGGGGTGTCCGGATAGCCGGACTATACCTTCAGCCGGACTCCTGGACTATGAAGATACAAGTTTGA